>CM077591.1:51165000-51765000 GCA_039657365.1 Stephania yunnanensis
TTCATCGATACTAGATCAGAGCGGTTCTATGTAAGTATAGAAATTATATGTAAAATAGTATTAAGTTTACTTTAACCCATATCATGTATTTTGTTTGTTGTTTATATCTGCAGGATAGGCTCCATAGCAGACGTCAGGAGCTGACCCAGCTACACCGGACCAATCGGTGGATGATGAGGCGGTGTACCTCAATGTGGCGGGTGAGTGTTCCAAAGGACGTGTCTACGGACTCGGGTCCTTAGGGAGAAAGAAGAGGAGATACGGAGATCCTGGTGCTAGCACGTCGAGATGCGGATGTGGTGCGCGGGCGAGTTCAATGTCGTTGCGGAGCAATTACGAAAGGTTATGGAGTTCATGCAAAGAAAGCATCTCGGGATGAACATGGACGAAGGAGGCCTAGCTCAAGAACAACCACCACCACCGCCACCACCACCGCCACCTCATGACCAAAGAATACCAGCAGTGCCGCAAATAGATCCGGTCGATCCACCACAACAAGGGGACAATGTTGAGCGTGAGACGTAAGCGTGGCTCTCGAGAGATGAGCGAGGTTGGTGATACATAGGTATTTCACTTGTTGTTTGTGTAAATTCTTAGATTAAACGTTTGCCTTTGTAGACAACTTTAGCAATTCTTCGAATTACTTTAGGATTGACAATTCTTTTTGTGCATATTTAGATTGATATTCCATAATTTATCGTGGATTTTACTTTTTTTGACCTTTTCCTCCCCATTTTTTTTTTTTTTTTTTATGTCAAGTAAAATATACTATAACTACTGAGAATGTTTGCATAATCCATGGGAGAAGAAAACATCTTTGTTTGTTGTGTGCAAGTCTTATGGCGTTGCAGGTTATCTCGAGTGCTATGATGAAGAAAGTGGTAGAATTGATAGGGAACAACATTTTCATGCAATAGCAAATGAATTTGGGAAATCGATAAAGGCTCGTTTTTCGTTCATCTGTGTTGAGAACATGTAGGCTCTTGTTCTTCTATTATCGCATGTCCCTAGAAGAACAAGAGCCTACATGTTCTCAACACAGATGACCGAAAAATGACCCTTTATCGATTTCCCAAATTCATTTGCTATGGCATGAAGATGTTGCTCCCTGTCAATTCTACCACTTTCTTCATCATAGCACTCGAGAGAACCTGCAACGGTATAAGATTTGCACACAACGGCCAGCATGTTTTCTTCTCCCATGGATTCTGCAAACATTCTGTACTTATAGTATATTTTACTAAACATAAAAAAAAAATTTGGGGAGGAAAAGGTATAAAAAATAAAATCCATGATAACTTATGCATGAACTGGGCTTCCAAGGCAACTAAGATATACAGAGGATAAAAGAAGAACACATTTACCTGCAATTCATGGTGGTTTGTTGAAGCCTGATGTAGTGGAGGGTACTGATGATGAAGTTCCTTAGTTCTTTTTTTGCAGTTTTCAACATGTTGCCATTTGTTAGTTGTTGAGCCACCTATCTCATGTTGTAACAGAGAGTTTGGAGTTTGCCTTACTGGGACCTCACTGAGACAAGCAAGAGAGACGATGGCATTGATCTTTTGAAAGACAATCAAGCTCTTCAGCGCCTCATTGGGAATGCTGAGAAAGCTAAGATGGACCTTTCATCTTTGACTCAAACCAACATTAGGTATTATATTTTTCTTTATCTTTGCCTTCTTCTTCATTTTGTTTTTCTTTTCGACAAATTGTACTTAATAATTTATTTATTGTTCATATATTTGACAGTTTGCCTTTCATCTTCGCTACTGTCGATGGTCCTAAACACATTGAAACCACTATTACAAGGGCAAAGTTTGAGGAGTTGCGTTCGGCCTCCTTGACAGTATTGCAATCATTTCCATACCGAATATGTTTATAGTTGTATAGTTGTACTTGAGATGTCGCCTTCTTCTTCATTTTTTTTTCTCGGGATTATTACTTTTCTTGGAAGGCTTAAACCCCAGTTGAGAATTCCTTGAGGCCTCTCTGTTGCGATCGGCTGAATGTAACCCAGTGGCGGGTGATCTACATTTTGAACGAAAGGGTTTGTTCTTAAAGAGTTTGGGATCTTGTCAAAGGGGGAATTGGGTTTTTAGGAAATAATCAAAATGGGTTTTTGATCCATTCTTGTTTTGTTGCGAGTCTTACATGTTTGTGCAGATTTAAGAAAGAATTTGTTCTTGTTAATTAGACGAAAAGTGAAAACTGAAGAATGTGGAGTATTGAAGTCATGCTAGTTTTGAGATTGCATTTCTACTTTAGAATATGTTAGTTTATAGAGTGATGGTTGAATAAGACGTAAAAAATATAGAAATTCGAAGAAATGTCGTAGTGACAATGACTGATCAGCGAAAATAGGGAAGTGGCGCTTACGATGGTTTGGATACCTCCAAAGACAATTTGCAAATGCTCCCACTAGAAAACTCGACTCAATAGAAACTGAAGAAACTCGACGAGGTAGGGTTGGACTAAAGCTTACTTGGGACACATTGATTAGGATGGATTTAAATGAATTGGAAAGCTTGCCATCAATTGTACTGAATCAAGAATATATGGAAGAGTTCGATCCAAGTAGTCGACCCCAACTAATTTGGGATTGGGGCTATGTTGTTGTAGACTGTAGTACCTATTGTTGTTGTTGCATATAGTGATAGTTGAATGGCCTTTTCTGCACCTCATCTTACTCGGCTAAATTAGATTAGGTTTCTAGAAAGTTGATTTTTTGAATCAACTGTCTGTGTTTTAATTTGTTTGGTTTTTGTGCTAATTGTTTTGTTATTGGGCTAAATCCCATTCAAGAAAATATAATTCAAAAACTCAACTCATTGACAAAGATGCCTATTTTAAAACTCAAATTATTGTAAGTAGAGTCTTTGGGGTTCTATGATTAAGAATATATGTTATGATATAATATGATTGCAATGCCATGGGAGATTTGAACACGCGTACTAATTAGGACATTTCCATTTAGTCTTAAATGCTTTTTTGTCTAGCCAAGTGGATATAGGGGATTTCTTGAATCTCAGTTGTGTCAAACAAACCAGTTCAATCATTAGCAGTGGTGGCTTTTCTGCCGAGGCAAGGAGCTTCATTTATGCTGCTTTTACTTTGGATTTCATAGGGTTTTGTGTATGCAAATCTTGCAACTAAAAGAAATGCCCTTCCTGATCCCAAAATATAGTGATTGTGGCTTGATCGAGGAAGCTGGCCCGTGTGATGCGAAGACCAATCTATGTCTTTTCTATATAGCATAGATCCAATCTCAACTTTAATGTCTCCTAAACAAGTTTATACTAAGTCCACATAGTCCCAAATTGCTCATTGTTACTATATACGAAGGCTTGATGAGAATGAATAAACCCGAGAGGCGTCTTTTACTCATTTTAAATACCCTATTGATACTTAACTTAGCACAAATGTCCAAACTTGGTGTTACAAGTTTGTAGACACTTTCCCTATTGTTTTTAAGTATTATTGAATAATCAAAGTCCATTGGAAGTCATTTCAAGTTAGTTTAAGGCAATGGTTTGTAAGACAATCCCTTATGGAAAATAATTTCTTAAAACTTGGTTTTTGTGAAACTTGAATTGCGTCAAAACAATCATAGAAGTTTTCAAAATTCTCGACTTTTTTTCATTCAAGTCTATTAACTTTAAACTGAGGTTGTTGAGTGATAAAATCTCATTGATATGTTCAAAAATAAAATTTGAAACTCAAAGTAAAACTTTAAGTTGGTAAATATTCTTGGTTTTAAAGCCAATAAAAGATAGAAATTACAATTGTAACTATTCTACACATAGGAGAGAATGAACAAAGGAGTCCAAAATACAATGTTTTCGTTCTCCTTAAACACTGTTGCACACACAACTTGAAAAGTAATTTTGGTCTCTTTATTTCATGAAAAATAGTTGCACGTAATAAATAGTTTAGAAAACTAAACCAAAAAAGTAACTCCTAAAATACATAAACTCATAAATCTTATAACTTTCCTAGACAAAACACTTTAAGAATAGAAACTTATTAAACCTTAAATAAGTTCATCTGAACTAAACTAAACACCTAAGAAGTATGAGCTTCCCCAATTTACAAAAGAAATAGGAAGTTTCTAAATCTTGACTCGCACACATCATAATTAAATAAATAACATAAATAGAAACTATGTAGGCTAAAGCACTAATTTTAACACTCTTATTTGCTTTTTGTGTTCTTTGGTGAAATGGTAGGATGGTGGAAGTGATCGGTGAGCTTTTGGTGTTCTTTGGTGAAATGTTTGTTTGGATTCGACATGAAGGCGATTGATCCTCTCTCTTGTTTCAAATGGAATCAATGAGTAACTCTCTTCAATTTTGATAATTTTAGCTAGGATTATGGATATAACTTGGAGAAATAATAGCTACAAAGTGACACCCCAAAGTCACAACAACAACAAAACTTCGATCCTAAATCGTTCTACTACTCTTGCTGCTCCTACTTTTTTTTGAAGCTTTCTTATTCTATTTGTATGGATTTTTTTTTCTTCACTCAGCAGAGAGGACCTCACTGGTTTTTTTTTTTTTTTTTTTGAGTAGGAACACATGGTCGGTTCGGTCTAATGGAGCACACAGTGTTGGTGGATGAGATGATGACTTCCTATCAAGATTGATGGATGTGAATCTTGTTTTGATAAAGGTTTGTGCTTAACTTTCAGCTTTTTACCTTTTAGCATTCTTGCACTTCACCATTATCATATACATGTTGAAATGCATGCCTTACAAAGCTTGATAAATAATCCAACTCAACTTAATGACCCATTTAACCCCGACAGAGAGATTTGGGAAAATAGAGGGCATTGTGAGGGTCGTTTATCATCTCTCGTTCTGCTATTTTTTTTTAATGCACGCAGATCAAGGAAGAGGTGCACATTTCAATGTATGTATACTATCTTCAAATGAGTTTTTTTTTTCTTCACTGCAGGAGAGGACCTCACTGGTTTTTTTTTTTTTTTTTTTGAGTAGGAACATAATTTGGTATTGTAATGGAGCACACGGCGGTGTTGGTGGATGAGATGATGATGACTTCCTATCAAGATTGATGGATGTGAATCTTGCTTTGATAAAGGTTTGTGCTTAACTTTCAGTTTTTACCTTTTAGCATTCTTGCGCTTCACCATTATCATATACATGTTGAAATGCATGCCTTACAAAGCTTGATAAATAATCCAACTCAAGCGAAGGAGTTCAATTCTTCTTGTTTTAATGCTAAAAGCTCCATGTTATTCTCATTGCACCTATTATAATCCCCATAATGTTGTTAATGCTTTCATCTTAATTTTCAAAGAACTAAATCAAAGTCAACAATGTGTGTGTTGTTTCTACTTTGTTTCAGTGTTTTATTACGACTTGTTGTCGTTGTTGTCTTCTTTTGAATTGAATGAAAATTGGGTCTCCTAAGGAACTTCATGTATTGACTATGGTGTTGTATTTAATGTTTAATATGAGTTAATTTTCTTTCATGTTCCTTATTAGCTCTAGTACTCTCTACCTACATATGTGTTGAATTGACAAAAGACCAAAGCAAACTCAATCGTAAAGAAATTAAAAAATAGGTTCGAAGCCTACTTTTTATATATGATTATTATTACTTTCTATGTTTCTTCAAATCCACCATTTTTCTCATTCGCTTCCAATGTACATCCTTAGTTCAATAATCTCTCCTTTGCCTACTTTTTCAGGTGCATAATCGTTGGTTGTTGTCTTCAGATGGAGAATCAGAAATGCTTCAAAGCTGCGTTATAATTATTATATGAAGTCCTTTTTGCTATTCTTATTCTGACCAGTCATGTTGGAGTGTTGGTGATTGGATGTGTTGAACATTAGATGGATTTTGTTCTTGGTTATTAAACTTAATTCTTTATGTGCATATTTATAGGATTGCAAGTGTTCTTTCTTTTTTTTTGGTTGTTGAACAATAGGATTGGTGGTTTTTGTGTATACTTCCAAATTTGGAGCTTTTGTAATACATGACAATTTTCCGTGGATATATAATTTTTTTTGCAAATTTTGAGTTTCACATTTTTTCTTTCTCTTTCGAATATTTGTTGATATATATTGTCGATGTATGAATGTGCAATTTGGCTTTTTTGTGGGATGTTAGCACCCCCAAAGAGTTGTTGGAGGGGGTGCAGGCGATGGAGTAGGTCATATGGTTGTAATTTGAATTTTTAGGTTGGAGAACCAATTGGATTATGTTTCTGTGTCATAATTAAACAAAACAGAAAATTAGAGACGGATTAGCAACGGAAGTCAAACATTCCGTTGCTATTCCGTCTCTAATTTTCCAGAAATATATGTATGAATCACAAACGGATCAGAGACGGAAATAAGAATTCCGTCTCTGATTCCATCGCTAATTAGAAACGGATACAGAGACGGAATCAGAAACGAAAAAATCCGTCTCTGATTCCGTTTCTAATCAGCAACGGAATCAGAGACGGAATATTTGCATTCCCTCTCTGATTCCGTTGCTGATTAGAAACAGAATCGAGACGAATTCATAAATTTATTATGTTTAGGTTGATGTTTGGAGGTTTTGGGGGGCGAATAGTATAATAGGAGTACTGTTGGCAAATCATCTAAAATGTGAGAAGGTAGGGGCTATGATGCGAAGCATGATTTTGAGTGTGTTAAGTGGGATTTAGTTAATTATTTAATGAAGTAATTGATGATTTGGGGCTATGATGCAAAGCGTGATTTTTGGGTGTATTAGGTTCAAGGAACAACGAGACTAAATGACAAGCGGGTAACATGAAGAAATGAATAAGAAAAGTGAAGCTGCTGGACTTGGCTTGCATGGGCGACATGGCGACACTAAAGCGCCAAGTCCAGGGAGTGTATAACGTCTTGGCGCTGCATGGGCGCCACAGTGCCTCCATAGCCGGGTCGAGTTTTTTACAAATCATGGGCCCTATGCGGGCACCATAGCGACGTCAGAGTGCTACATCCAGTAAATATGAGTTTTGCCTATTTTTTGGGTTTTAAACGTATTTTTGTTGGACCAAAATACCCCTCTATATATAGTTAATAGATATAAGGATCATCAACTTTTGCTTTGGAGAACCAAGAAGAACGTGTGAAAATTGAAAAAGTGTGAAAATTGAAAAAGAGTGATCAAAATCTTAGATTTTGTATTCATTGTAGGTTTGATTTCATGTTTTCTTGCTTTCTAATCACGAATTGTGTTGAATTGAATCCACTTATAGGGTAATCTCTTTTGTTCTAGAGATCTTTGGATTCCAAATTGGATTCTTTTGATTTCAATGTGATTATATTTGTTCTTTCAATTCAATGTTTTGATTTGTGTGTTCCTGTGTGCTATGCTATACTTACCTTAATCAAGTAAGTGTAGATTTAAGGGTTTGAGAGTCACTGTGACCATTGGGACTTGTGAACCCAAATTATGAGAAACAAAACCTTAGAACATATGACGCATCGACCGATAGTCATTGACTAGGGAGACAATTGAATTTGATTTTTAATGTGGTATCTCATTTGCGCTATTCACGCCGTCCGGCGGAGTCCGAGTGATATGTTAAAATCTCCATCACCGAAACCTCGGGATGGAGTGAATTGTAGGAAATTAGTCTATCATTGTATGAATTGGGAGACTTTATAGTTAAATTGGATTCGAATGATACGATTTAGGTGAATTAGATATCTTAGGATATTTTATCCATTGCTTAAGACATATTTTAATTACTTGCAATTAGTTAGATTAATTTAATTAATAGTTTGTTTTTATGAAACCCAACTTTTAAATGCCTAACTCTATTTCTTAATTAGACTAAATATTAGCACATAATCGTCCTTGTGGATACGATATTCCCGACACCAACACGAGTTAATACCACTATTACTTTGACGATTGCCATACACTTGCAGTCGCTGTCAGGCTACTAATAAATGAGAGGCTGATATAGGGTAATGGGGGGCCAATAATTACTCCCTAAATATATATTTGACAAAAAAAAAACACTAACATAAATATATATTCTTAGAAAAAAAAATTTCAAAACCTAAAAGGCACACATGTTTAAAAAAAAGAAATTATCTTATAACTATCCATTCCTCTATAATCTCAATTGATTTTATGCAATCTCGTAAGTGAGATATGTGGTTTTTAGTACTTCCTATAATTCTTTACCCTTATTTCTTTAAACCCTTTGGCAATCTCAAGTCTATAGAAAGGAAGCCAAAAAAAGCTCTTAAAATAATTTTTTTTTAAAATATAATGTAGTCGATCTAAGGTGCAAGATAAAGTGATTTTTTTATTAAATGACCTATTTTTAAGGTTTCATTCAGTACCTCAAAATGTGAGGACCGACCATACGCGAAAGTGGCCTTGTTTGGTTAGGGTCGAATTTATCTTTCGAGAGATAATTTACATGGAGTTAATAACTAATCTTGTTTGGTTGCGCAACTTGACTGCAAGTAATCTCCAAAACTTACGCCTTAGGGTGTGAGATATCTCCCCATCATCTATAGGAAGTTATCTCTTAAGAGTTGTGGACACAATTACCCATCATTAATGATTCATTTATTACCCATCTCTCTCTTGTTTAAAGACGATTTATGTCAATTCATATTTTTTATTGTTTAGAATTTTAAAACTTTTCTACAAGTTTAAGGCTTTGTTTAGTATGAGGCGGATATATCTCCAAAGAGATAACTCGCTGGGAGTTGAGAACTAATCTTGCATAGCTGCCCAACTTATCTGCAAGTTATCTCCCAACTTATACCTTAAGATGTGAGATATCTCCCTATCACCCCCCTTCCCAAGAGTTATGGATAAAATTACCCCCTCATTAATGACCCTTTTACTACTCATATATCTCTCTCTTGTTTGAAGACTATTTTTGTTAATTTATATTTTTTATTGTTTAAAAATTTAAAATTTCTCCGCAAGTTTAAAGTTAAACCAAACATGAAAATATTAACTCCGATGAGTTAACTTCAAGGAGATAACTCTCAACTAACAGTGTAAGTTATCAAAAATAAACCAAACTAGACCTAAAGTTCAACTAAACATAAAAATATTAACTCTTAATTAACACTGTAAGTTAGCATAAATTAGGCCTAATACTTTCATAGACAAGTGAGATCAGTTTCTCACGCTACAACTCACAACCTCAACGAGACATCCGTAAATATCTAATATGTCTTAATCATGATGGGTTTAATATCTAGTTTACGAAAAAAGTATAATGCTATGCCAAGCACATCAATATCAAAGTTGCAAATCAACACAATAAAGGCATCTGATGCACAACTGATGTTTATAACATGGACATCAGTATGGGGAGCTTGGAATTATATGAGTTACGCATACTGTCTCAAGATTTTTTGATTTTTTAATGAGTAAAGATTATTCGAGACCACTGAAATACGCTCAAGTTGAATGAATCGGGTCCCTTAAAAATAGTAAGGCATCGCTTGAATACTTCAGTAAAATGACTAGCTGCCTCTTTTAGTATAATGTGGCGTGAATCATCGTATTTGTTTTGAAATACACATAACACGCGAAGCAGAGCAAAGCAGAGCATACACATTAAAAGCTCGGAAGAGCTCAACAATGGCGGACTTGCGATCGCCATCGCCATTGCCGCACAAGCTGGTCGGCGCCATAGTGGAGAAGAAGAGCGTCCAACAGCAAGAACAGCAACAACGCCCTCCTCGTCCATCACTCCTCCCCTTCCCCATCGCTCGCCACCGCTCCCACGGCCCCGTAATCGCTCGCACCACACCAATCCCCCCAATTCTCAACTTCCCTTCACTGTTTGTTTGATTTGGTTTCTGGGTTTCCTTTTGCAGCACTGGACTCCCCTTGTCAAAGACGACGACGAAGAAGAAGACGATGGTGCCAACGACGAAGACGACGATCGGTACGAGCCGTATTTGGGTCGAATTGTTGAGTCTGCGGCGCCAATTCAGAGGAAGCCGAAGAAAGGTTTGGACTTTAGTCGATGGAGGGAATTGGTCAATGTAGATGATAAATTGTCTTCTAGGGTTTCGAAACTGGAACCACCATTGATGACTACTGTGAAGAAGCCAGAAATTAGGGTTTTTGAGGCGTCTAGGGTTGTTGATGAATTTCATTCCACCAGGGTTGTTGATGAGGAGTGTAGTAGGTTAGGTAACATCCCGGAGAGTTTTGGATCGACCGAGACGCAAATTGATGCTGAGAATCGCGCGGTGTTGGAGCGAATGTCAACGGGGGAGATCGCCGAAGCGCAGGATGAGATAAGGGAGAGATTGAGGCCTGAATTGCTGGAAATGCTGAGGAAAAGAGGGCAAAAGAAGAAGCAGCAACAGAGTAGTGGTGGTATGAGAGTGAGAGATGTTGGTGAATCTGCTGAACAATCCAATCAAAATCATGGCTTGAACCGAATTGCGGCGAGTAGTGATGTTCCGATGTCGAAAGGTGACAATGGAGGAATCCCGCCACAAGTCTCAGCTGCGCCGGTTGCGAGCCAGACTAATGGTTTGTTAGGAGAGAATGGCGAGACGAAGAAGGCATTGCAATCGTCGAGCTTGTGGAGTGAATGGAGTCGGAGAGTAGAAGCAGTGAGGACATTAAGGTTTACATTGGAAGGGAATGTTGTGGAGGAAAATGGAGGTAATAACTATACTTGTTTTTATGTAGATTTATAGCATTGTTCTGCCTTTCATTGCGATTAATCAATTAAAGACGAGGCCTTTGCATATTTATAATGATAATTTGTCTCCATGACATGTGCATAACAAGTTTCAAATTCTTGTATGTGTTGGTTAAGACTTTTAGCATATCTTTGTTGCATGTAATGGAATTTGATAGGTTTTATTTTTGTTTGCTCAAGAGCTTGCATTACTCGGTATCATAATATCTTGTTTGCCTGTTGTAGGCAGTGTCGTGGAATGCACTCGGCATAATGCTAACAACTGTAGTTGTCTTGACTACTTAATTACCGACGGGGATCCTGCTGCTATGGGGTACACAATGAAAGAGGCTGTGGAACTCAGCAGAAGCATGGTTAGCCTTTTGTACATATCTTTTACTTTAATATAATTTTGCGCTCGAGTAGTTAGAACTTAAAACTCATTCCTTAATTGATTCTAATTGAACTCACAAACTCCTAGACCTTTAAACCATGAGGGGATTGGTGTGAATTGCATGTTGAATCAGTTTTGATGGTATGAAGTTGGATGTAAATTGATGGTTTACTATGTAGAGATTGTTGCCCTTATATGGGTATTCAAATATATGATACAAATGTACTGTTTCTTCAAATATATATGTGTGCGTGTGTCTGTTGGCACACGCACGTGATTGAAATATGTATTATGAATTAGTGAACTTATTCCAGTTTTATTCATTTTGCCTTGGTGGGGGTATATTAGGTACTTTTTTTAAAAATTCAATTTGATTCATGAATCTGTTCGCTACTGATGACATCTTACCTCATAGAAATTCCGAAATTGTCCTGCATACAAGCTTTAACTTATCATAAATCAGTCTCTTTGAAGTCTTTAGTATTGATGTTACTTTTGACTTCCAAGTACTTAGTTTGGGTGGCAGCAAGATTCGGAAGGGTTTGATATTCTACTTTTGTCTTGTAATTGAGGATTTCAGGTACCTGGACAACGAGGGATTGCATTACAGCTTCTTGTATCTGTGCTTGATAAGGCTTTGTATGAGCTGCAACAAGCTCAGATTGGCTCCACTATGAGACAGGCTAATGGCAAACATGCATTTGTTGATTGGATGGCTGTTTGGGCATATGTTCTTGGGCCAGAACCTGAGCTTGCTTTCTCTCTCAGGTAAGCTTCACCCATTTTTGGCCGGTTGTTGCTCTTTACTATGAGATATTATCCGTTCACCTTTGAAAACGAGAACCTGACGCCTTCTTTTAAAAACTTGTTCTTCCAGAATACTGGTTGTGCACTTGTGCTTTACTTCATATCAACCTATCATTATCTTAAAAAAAAATCAATCCTGAACATTTTATGTGCATGGAAGATACATCCATATTCTTTGTTTGAAGTTGGGATGGTCATATACATAAAACACATGAATTGAAAAATAAAATAGGATATATATGTGCTTATTGATGGTGAACTTAAGTAGAGTTTTATATTAAATTCCGTCTCTTTAGTGGCTTATGAAATAGGAAAAGAATATCATATATAAAAACTTCGGCGACTTGACTAAGATGTATGTATGCTCATTCCTTTCTTGAGTTAATATTGTTTTTTTTTTTTTTTTTTTTAATATCTATCTTCTGTTTATGCTTCTGGTAACTGTTTCGTTTCTACCTTATTTTTACATTAGGTTGGGCTTCAAAGTTAGATATATACTATCTTTCAACATGATAAATTGAAGTTTGCATCAGTTTTCTGAAATATTCCAGTGCAAAGTTGCCAACATTGAGCTTGTGATGAATTCCTCCACTGATCATTGGCTGTCTAACCATCATATGGTGATCAGAAAGCTCTTAAAAAATGGAGTCAATGGGTACCAAGAACTCTTGAACAATAATATAGCAATATTAGCAAGCCACTTGATCTAAAAATAACGTTTTGGTTGCATGGTTTGAAACAAATTATAAGCTAATAACTTAATAAAGCATTGCATATTTTGGTGATTGGTACATGCAATTTGTTGGTAAAACTCGTAAAGATAGAATAAGAAATATAGAAATTCAAAGACAAGTAGGAGTAGCACCAATTGATGCAAAGATTAGGGAAGGGCGGTTGCGATGGTTTGGTCACCTGCAAAGATGGCCTACAAATGCTCCAACTAGAAAACTTGACTCAATAGAAACCGTAGAAATTCGATGAGGTAGGGGCAGACCAAAGTTAACATGGGATGCATTAATTAGGAGGGATTTGAATGGTTTGCAAAGCTCACCATCAATTGCACTTAATCGAGCACAATGGAAAAGTTTGATCCATGTAGCCGACCCTAGTTAATTTGGGACTGAGGCTATGTTGTTGTTGTTGTTGTTGTTGTACATGCAATTTGTTGTACCCAAGTCGAACTTCAAAATGACGTTGGTAAGGTGGTTGTGGTTTTAATACCTATTGGAGAAGAATAATTGAACATCCGTAAAAGAAAGAAGAACAAAGGAACTAATTTATATCATTTCTTAGTTTCTTAATTTGTCATGTTCAAGTAATGATGAAAATGCAAAGTGGACTGTGGAATTTGTTGCTGACTCTTATTTGGATATTGATATAGATACTTAGTTAAATATTATGGTTGGAATGAGAATCATTATTTCGTTACTGTATTCAGTATTTATGAATTTCCGTTAATTCTTACGATCACTTGCAGAATGGCTTTGGACAGTAACCATAACTCTGTCGTCATGGCTTGTTTAAAGGTTATCCAATCTGTACTGAGCTGTGACATAAATGAGAGCTTCTTCAATACCTCAGAGGTAGATTTTGGTAACTGGCATGCATTTTTTTTTAATTGTTATCAATTTATTATTCTTAGGTTAAATTTTGAACCTCAAATTCTTATTCCAGTTACTTGTCAGATCTGCCTACTGTCCATGAAGGACAAATACTAAAAGCGGATAGTATTTCACATATTGCTTTATTTTCAGAAACTGGCAACTTGTAGGAAGAGCATTTATACTGCTCCAGTATTTCGAAGTAGACCTGAGATCGATTTGGGTTTTTTGCATGGTGGATTTTGGAAATATAGTACAAAACCATCCAACATTCTTATTTCTGATAATGCTGTAATGGATAATGAAGATGAAGGGAAACATACCATTCGAGATGATCTTTCTGTTGCTGGCCAAGACTTTGCTGCTGGTTTGGTTAGGATGGAAATCCTTCCAAGAATACGCTATCTTTTAGAGGTAAGCAGATGAACATCTGAACTAAGTACACTATTTCTCCATCTCATGATTACCATTTTAATTTTCTCGATCATACTCTAGAAAGTGGTGTTGATGACCAAGGGTGTCCTGTGAACAAGTTTTTGTTAGATATGATCTTATCATGCAAAAAACTTGATTCTTGTGAGTGCATATTGATACATGGGGTACTTTCTGCGCTTCTATTTATCTTCGTTCTTTGTAGTCCTTGAATGCTTTATCGCTGGATAGATTTAGAATGCAGGAATCAGGATTTTATATATTTACGGGGCTTAGAATAACTTACTCATTGTTAAAAGGCATTATGCATGCATTGCCATCAGTGGATCTTTCTACTTTCTTTTGTTTTCTTAGTGTATTATACAATGTTTATATGATGAAAAGTTTCCGATGCTGTATAATTGGCAAATGAAGTTGTTGAGGAACATAGATTCTAGAACAAAAATGGAGTTTTTTCCAAAGTAGTCTTGCAGAATGCTGCAATATTTTTTTTTTATTAGGATTTTTTGGACTTTGTGATGGACCAAAAAAGGTGCAGCAAAATTCAAGAAGCTGGATTAATAGTTATTTGAGATTTACTTCCTTCTTTCTATGCATTAGTGGGATGCCTATGGGAAAATTCATTATGAAGAGGGGCTTGAGGCAGGGTGAGCACTCTTGGAAAATCCAATGTGGAGAGTGGAGTTAATGCATAGTGAATGAGAGATCATCTAGCTTTATTCTCATTCATATTGGTGACAACATTCTTTATTGCCTCTCTGGAAACCTTGAAGGTATCTTATCTCTCCTTAATAAGGAGCTTCTTTATAGGGGGAAGATATGGGTGAGAATTTCTCATCTTTGATTTGCTGTGGCCATACTTCTAGTTCATGATGAGAAAAGGATGTCAAATAGAAAAAAGGGGAAATCCATCCCATATTTAAACTTAGACGATGGATATTTGAATTTAGTGATTAGGTGAAAAGGTAATTCTTTGGTAAAAATTTGATGTTCTTAGGTTTCATGTTGAAACTGAAGATGGAGAACATTTATCTCATAGTTGTTTTTGGAATTTTGTTGTAATTGAATCTAATGTTCAAGAGATGGACCTCAACATTCTCCCACTTAAGCCTATGGAGGTACCTCTCTGCCCGTTTTCATGCAAATCTTCATGGTGTTGTCTTGCACATTAGTTTTTGTTTGTCACGTCTGGTAGACTAGGTTCATCAAGTTTATTTTATTTATTATGAATAGGTAAATGCAGTTCAACCAATGTAAAAAACTCTCATTTGACGAGTTAAATTTTGTAATTTGGTGTGAGGCTCTATGGTTTTCTCGTTTTAAAGGCATTTGCAGTGAAGATTATGCATCTGTCTAAATTGATGCCATTAGTTTTCTTCATTTGACATGTTATTAAGAACATCAAATCTGCAGACTGAGATGACTGTCCTTGAGGATTTTTTGTTTTTCATTTGACATGTTTCTTAGAATCAATATTTATCTGCTGCACGTCAAAAAGTACAAACTCAATCCTGGACATCTAATTTGTCGCCAACTTCATTACCAAATGGGTCCTTTTGTTAATGTTTTGAGCTTTTTGGCTTGCAGAGAGCAAAAAGTATTTAGCTTCCAGGAAGAATGAGGATTTGGAAATTCCAAACAAGTATTTCGGATACTGCTTGATTTATGAAATATTTAAAACAGTTTTTTGCTTGAATGAATTGTTACATTTCGCATCTGTCAAATTTTTTGTGATGTTAGATACAATTACTTTATTAAGTAGAGCCCAAAGGGAATTAACTTAAATTTTTGTGCATGATTGAGGCTTTGTTGTTATTGTTGTTGGTGTGTTATGACGTGGTTTAATGGATTTATTTTGGTATTCGATTCTTTCTTTTGGTACTTAAATTTGGCATTTAATTCTTGAAGGAATTGAATAAGATTTTGATGGATTGGCAACCTGGTAAACAAGCGACTATGTCGTTAAATTGGATAGTTGATATTTCATCTCTTGAATAATGGTCACTGGTCAGGGATGCCAATGGTTCTGAATGTTGAGTTTTTATTTTTATTTTTTAATTTTAGTTTTAACGTTTTTTATTTTATTTTATTTTATTTTTTTGGTGTTTGTGTGTGAAAGTGAATGTTGAGCTGTAAAGCAACAACAATTACATAAAATGAATGTACCAGAAATGAGGATGCTTAGATGGATGTGTGTTAAAACTCATAAAAGTAGAATAAGAAATATAAAAATTCAAAAACAAGTAGGAGTAGTACCAATTGTCACAAATATTAGGGAAGGTCGATTGCGGTGGTTTGGTCACCCGCAAAGTTGGCCTACAAATGCCCTCACTAGAAAGCTTGATTCAATAGAAACAAAAAAAATTCGACGAGGTAGGGGTAGACCAAAGTTAACTTGGACGCATTAATTATAAGAGTTTGATCCATTTAGCCGACCTCAATTAATTGTCACAAAGATTAGGGAAGGTCGGTTGCGGTGGTTTGGTCATCTGTAAAGTTGGCCTACAAATGCCTCACTAGAAAGCTTGATTGAATAGAAACAAAAAAAATTCGACGAGGTAGGGGTAGACCAAAGTTAACTTGGACGCATTAATTAGAAGTGGTTTGAATGGTTTGGAAAGCTCACCCTCAGTTGCACTTAATCAAGCACAATGGAAGAGTTTGATCCATTTAGCCGACCCTAATTAATTTGGGACTGAGGCTATGTTGTTGGTGTTTGTGTATGAGCGCAAGTAGCTTTAGATTTATCAACTCTTTAACTCTTATGCTATTTATTTAAATAATTTAATGTTTCTTCTTTTGTATGGTTTCAGACAGACCCCACTGTTGCCTTGGAAGAATGCCTCATTTCTGTACTTATTGGGTTGGCACGGCATTCACCTACCTGTGCTGGTGCTATCTTTGAATGCCCAGGGCTTGTTCAAATAATTGCTGACAGGTTTGCCAACAGAAAAGATACCATGGAAATTTATCCTCCAAATATAAAATATGTGACACTTTTGAAGGTATGTAAAAACTGTCAGTCTGTCTCTTAAGTAGCTCATTATTCCTACAAGTAATCCTGTGTACACTCGTTGGGTTGACTTTTGCGAAAGTTTATTTACCTATACAGTGTTTCTTTCTGTAAACAGGTACTGGCTCAGTCTCACAAAAAAATTTGCATTGATTTTGTGGAGAAGGGGATTTTCAAGACTATAATGTCACATTTTTATCACCATAAATTGTCACTTGGTGACTGGATAGAATCAAGAAGGGAATATTGTAAATTTGTATCTGATTTGATAATTGAACAACTACGATTGTGGAAAGTTTGCATCGAGTATGGTTATTGCATACTTTGCTTCACAGATTTCTATCCTGCCCTGTACTTGTGGCTGAGTCCTCCTACCTTTGACAAACTGGTCGAAAACAATCTGCTTGGTGAATTTACATCCATCTCGAGGGAAGCATACCTTGTTTTGGAGGCTTTGGTTCGAAAGTTGCCAGATAGTTGTTCAAAAGTGGAGGTAAAACAGCGGAAGGCGGTATTTGCTGAGGGTAACATGGAACAGTGGGGTTGGAGCCATGCAAGTCACATAATTGAGTTGGCTTTAAAATGGATGTCTTTCAAGAACGACCTATATTTATCCAAAGTTTTTGATAGACATGGAAGTGATAGATTTGTGGATCGGGATCGTTCTGTGAGCTCTTTGTTTTGGGTGCTTTCTGCTATCATACACATGCTTTCAAGTTTACTAAAAAAGATTGTTCAAGATGATGGAAGTAGCTTGCACGGAATTGGTGTTAACGTTCAATTGTTGTTCAGGGATATCTTTGAGGTCGGAATTGCTCTTATTAGGAATAAGTTTCTCAACTTTTCTGGTAAGAATGACAAGGCTACGTCTCAGGGAGAATCTCTTATTACTGAATTATGTCATATGAGACTTCACAGTGATGACTATGATGTTGCTATATCTTCAACTTGTTGCCTCCATTGGTTTGTCCAGCTTGTAATTTTTCTTGACAAATTTTTCCAGACTGCCAAGCGAGAAAATTGTTGCTTGCTTAATGGAGATTGTTTCCCGCAAGAGTGCAGGATACTAGAGGATGGAATTATCACATCGTCTCAGAATGAATTGAGAAATGTACTGATTCCCTTCATGACGTCACTTAGCACAAAGGGGCATAGAATTGACACTGTTGAAACATTTGGCCGGGGAGGCCCTTCTCCTGGGTTAGGAGTGGGCTGGGGTGCTGCTGGTGGTGGATTTTGGTCCAGAAATATTTTATTGGAACAGACAGAAGCATGGCTAGTCATGGGCTTGCTTGAAGTATTTCAGGTGTTCGATGTAGATACCTTGTTGATTGAAAATAAGAGTTATACACTGCTAATGGTTAACACTGCTCTAAGAGTGTGTTTATTGGCAGCACCGAGAGAGAGAATTATCGTGGAGTCGACATTGAATATCTTGCTTCAATCTCCTATTTTAAAGTATCTTGAACTTTTAGTCCATCATCTTCTAATAAGCAAGGGGATCAATCCGTTTGTATGGAAGTATAAGGAAGAAGACTTCCAGTGTTTTTGTAAGAACTTAAATTCTCACTTCAAGAAAAGATGGCTATCGTCGAAAAAGTCTAAAGTCATGGATAGAAATCCCAAATCCGATCCTAAATTAAAGGTCGGCAATGCCCTGGAGACTATTTATGAGGACGTAGACGCATCGGATATGAATTTGAATGATCAACTTTGCTCATCTTTGACAGAAGAGTGGACTTGCCAGAGACTTCCGCTTCCTGTACATTGGTTTCTCAGTCCACTCGCAACCATTGGTCACAGTATACTTGCTCTTGCTGATGAAGCCCTCGAGGATGCCAGAAGTGGAATTTTCTTTCTTTTAGGTCTCGAGGCGATATCTTTCTTTTCATTTGCTGAGGGACAAAAATCACCTATTCATGATATACCATTGGTTTGGAAATTGCATTCTTTGTCAGCAGCCTTAGTTTCTGCAATGGGACTACTCCAAGAGGATAAAAGCAGGAACATATATGAAACTTTACAGGAGTTATACGGCCGGGATATCGACGAGTACCTAAATATTGGGGGTTCCAAATCTTCGTTAGTCAAGAATGGGGGCTTGTTGGCTGAAGGTAGAAAGGAGTATCACGTGGAGCACCTGAAATTTAAATCTGATATTCATGAGAGTTATTCCACGTTTCTTGAGCATCTCATTGAGGAATTTGGCGCTGTATCCTATGGTGATGTGATTTATAGCAGGCAAGTGGCAATGTATCTACACAGCTCAGTTGAGGTAGCTGTCCGATTGGCTGCCTGGAACGCCCTTAGTAATGGTCATTTGTTAGAACTGTTGCCACCATTAGAGAAATGCTTTGCGTCTCCTGAAGGATACCTTGCTAATGAGGTACTCTTAAATTGATTATTTTCTATTTGCTAGTTGGCCATTTACATACTAATGCAATTTGCTGGTGCTGCTCAAATGCTTGAAATTTTGTAGTAGAATTATGCTTGGAATTGCTGCAAACTTGAGAACAAAAAAAAAAAAAAAAAAAAAAGAAAGGGCAATTAAAAACCAGAATCTGAAAACTTCATATGTTGAAAGTGACATTGATGATTGTTGATCTCTTCGATCATCGCATAAGAGATACAAAGCTTCGTTTTCAAGCTGGAAGACCTAGAACAAATTGTAGGATAAAAAATGAAATATGTAATGCCTCTTTTTATTTATTTATGCTATTTTAGTTTGTGTTTGCGGAATAGGTTCTGTTCAACAATGTGATTGATGTTTTCTTACTATGTGATGTTTTCATAGAGATTTGCAAATTAGTCGGCCTTTTTTGACATTTCTAAACAAATTGATTTGAGCAACTCTTTTTTTTTTTTTTAGTTGGGATTTATATTTACCGACTTTGTAATCCATTCACTTCTCTTTTTTCAATCTTTGTCATGATGGTATTTCTTGCGGAACTTGTATTTGTTGTAAACATTATGATATGCATACTTCTGGGTTTAATTTCATTGTTAGTTTTTCTTGGTTAATTCATAATGAAGACAATATTAAATTGCAAAAACTTGTATCTGTTTAACAGGATAATGGAGAGATTTTAGGAGCATATGTGAAGTCATGGATCTCTGGGGCCCTTGACAAAGCTGCTTATCAAGGATCCATGGCGTTCATGTTGGCCTTGCACCATCTTTCATCTTTCATTTTTTACAATGATGCAGACGACAAGGCATTGTTGAGAAATAAATTGGCCAAGTCACTTCTTCGTGACTATTCACAAAAGTCACATCACGAGGTATGCAATTTTATATTGGGGAGCACTGTATGTGTTTGGTTAAATAGCTAGAATGGTATAATCAATTTCTCTTACCACTATCATCTATCTACTGGGATGCCCGCGTAAAGATTTGATCTTGGCGTTTGTTGATCCATATATCATCTCACTTAAAGAGTCCTTGAGATTTGTATATAGGGGATGAGTTACAGGTATGGACTGGAATATTGTGAAAATGCTAATTCGGGTTTTTTATGGCGATACGCTATTCGGAAGATGAAAAGCAGAAACATCTCTTATATCTCTTTTTGTATATTAGCACTACTTATGTATGAAGAAGCTCTTGCGGTTTTCATATTGCATGTGAAAGATTTTATTATTGGAACTAATTGAATCTTCATCTTCGACATTCAATTATAGGAAATGTTGTTGAAGTTCATATTGTATAATACTGCGCTCTCTCATCAAGAGCGTGGAAGGAAGGAAGCTCCAACATTGCTAATAGATGAAACACAAAGAAGATTCCAATTACTTGCAGAAGCATGCGAAGTAAATTCCACTCTTTTGGCCGTAGTGGAGAAGCTGAAATCATCTGCTGGACTTTCAACTTCTTGACCTGAAAGCCAAATTCTGTACAGTTGCGATTTTCTGGTTTTCTCGGTTTCTAGAGTTATGATGTACTTCTTTTCTTATAAAGTCCACTTAGAGGTTCCATATTATTTTAAACCAGTGAAGGGTCCTTCTTACTCGCGGGCGAGGAACAAAAACTATGCCATTTTGTTCCTAAAATTCGAAAAGCCGCCCTTAATCGCAGAGCGTATAAAATGCTCTATTGTAAAATATTTTTCTTGCATTCCACCTGAGCTAATGTGGTGGTTGAGGAACCAAAATGTTAATGTTTATGGCTGAGTCTTTCTCCTTCTTAATCTTAAGATGGAACTGTATTGGAGGTTGTTTGTCATTTCAGAATCCTATTGACTTTCAGCTGTAGTAGTTGTAATGAGTTTTTGATTTATGTACTATATAATATATACTTTATAGTCTATAGTGGAAAATATGTTCCACAACAAATCATGATAGATGATTCACAGCATCTTTAATTCTTGATTGTTACTTGCAAAACTGACGTCTTGTATTAGTTACAAATGATGTTGAACTGTCTGCAATCAATATCTCAAGAAGATAGAAATTTGAAGTCTATCGCATATATAGCGATCGATAATATAATAGTATTTGACACAAATAATATTTTTCGTAAGTCTTTTACTTTGGTTACTTTAAATCTAGTTTCGGATACCAACTTTTTAAAGCCCTTTGTCGTTACGGAGTGCGATCGTCTTTATCCTAATCTCACTAATAACTTTACGACTAATGTCTTGATTAAGGCATCTGACGCAGCGGAGATTTTCTAAACCAGTTGAACGAATTCACGAACAACTCGATCTAGGTCAGAACTTAAGCCAAAGTTCGAAAATTCTTTTTATTTCAACCAAAAACTACTAATTACACTCAATAGATCGCTTAAATAGCGAAACTCTAAAATTTGCCAAAAATAGTAAAAAGTCCAAAAAGCCCTAAACTGAAAACTAGACGAAAAATAGAAACAAACGCCGCAAACGACAATAAAAACGGAAATTCCTAATGAAAGTTATAAGCGAAACTAAAGTTTCCTAAAATAGCAAAATTGTCGTTTCGGAGGGCGAAACGATGGAATTTCGCCGAAAAACGTCGTACTCACAGCATAGCTGTGAGTCGTGATCTCCACGTCGTTTCCAATAAACCCATACCCCCGGATCACTGCGAGTCATATCTTTTCCTATTTTTCCAAGAATTTGCAACTAATTCTTGGACTTCATCATTATCCTATCAAGAATTTGCAAACTAATTATTGGGCTTCATTATCCTATCAAGAATTTGCAAACTAATTCTTGGACTTCATCATTCTCCCCAGGGTGGACAAAATCTGCCCTCGAATTGTCATCATCAGACGTATCCCCATAATAGGGAACAAGATGCTTGACATTAATTTTCACACCTGACCGAATCCTTGTACTTGTCAAGAGCCTTTACGCAAGTTAACTTTGATAAATTGGTGAATCTCTCAGTACCGACGAACAAAGTCTTCGCCTTACCATCAAGTATATCGATTCCTTCTTGTTACCATGCCTTGATTCGGTTTGAATTGCAAAGCAAGCAAAATCTCCTCTCGAATTTGTAATGGCAAAGATACGCTTGCCCCAAGGATCGCTCTAGCAAGTGTCAACCGCACTGCGAGCCACTTCTCTTTGGCACCCTCACCAAAGAACCTCACTGCATGATTGTAAGAGATCGCTTTGCCAAGCAAAATATCAAGAGACTCTCTAGTTCCGTGGCCCTTCTCAAGCGTGGCGCATCCCCAATAAAGCCTTCGTTGTCACCGCTGCACGGCCACCGGATCCACTCCAAGTATCATCTATGAAGTTATCGTCATCCATAGTCCTAACACCTTCTTGGTCATCCTCGGAATCCACCCCGGCACCCGTATCCCAGAGCTCCTTCATCTCGCGATCGCGGCCAGGATAAATCGCCGACAAGCTCCCACCCTTCGAGCTCATCTTCCCTCCCTTATCGAACTTCTTATCCCCCTTCAATTTCTTCTCTTTCTTTCTAAACCCATCTTCCTTCGACCCTTTCCGCTTCTCGCGACGATGGCGGCTCACTCGCAAACTCATCTCTCATGAACGCCGGTTCTTCATCTTCAATCCCAAAATCAAAGGCGTCCTCTCTCTCGTCCCCACTCTTCTTCACCAATCTCTTCCTCGGCGTCGCCTTCGAACCCGAATCATCGAACTCGTGAACTCGGCGTCGAACAGTCACATCATGTTGGTGTCCTTGCTCCAAACCGTGCCCTCCTCTCCGCCTCTCGGTGAAAGACCCTTTGGTTGCACGCCGCCACGGCATAATACTTCCGTCGCCTCCCGTAACGCGGAGGGCCTAAAATCGCTCTCCTCTTCTGCGCTCCTTTTCCGGCACGAGACGGCGCAAACCCTCGATCGGACTCCTCCGAAGATAACCGGTAACCGCCCGCGTTTACTATGACTGAAGGTCTGCGCAAGTCCTCCGAACCCCAACGCACGAACTCTCTCGATCCGTGATGGGAGTCCCTCCATCTCCCCGCAAAACCTACAGAATCCATCCTCTCGAAAGGGAGGATACGATCCATATGCCGATCCAACAACTGATCGATTCTGGCAGTTAATTGTTCTACCACCGCGACCATGAGTTGGTCAATTAATGGGCCAATTTGTCGATTCAGATTGTTACGATCATACACCTCCTCGATACGCGCTTGGTTCCTCTTCGGCGGCATGATTTCTCCAATCACGCTGAAGCAGGCTCTGATACCAACCGACGCAGCGGAGATTTTCTAAACCAGTTGAACGAATCCACGAACAACTCGATCTAGGTCAGAACTTAAGCCAAAGTTCGAAAATTCTTTTTATTTCAACCAAAAACTACTAATTACACTCAATAGATCGCTTAAATAGCGAAACCCTAAAATTTGCCAAAAATAGTAAAAAGTCCAAAAAAACCCTAAACTGAAAACTAGACGAAAAATAGAAACAAACGCCGCAAACGGCAATAAAAACGGAAATTCCTAATGAAAGTTATAAGCGAAACAAAAGTTTCCTAAAATAGCAAAATTGCCGTTTCGGAGGGCGAAACGATGGAATTTCGCCGAAAAACGTCGTAATCACAGCACATCTATGAGTCGTGATCTCCACGTCGTTTCCAATAAACCCATACCCCCGGATCGCTGCGAGTCATATCTTTTCCTATTTTTCCAAGAATTTGCAACTAATTCTTGGACTTCATCATTATCCTATCAAGAATTTGCAAACTAATTATTGGACTTCATTATCCTATCAAGAATTTGCAAGCTAATTCTTGGACTTCATCATCGCTCGGCCTAAGGTCGCTAATTCAAACCCTGAACCTTAGATCGTCCAAGCTAATGCTTTAGCAACATCCGTGTAACTACAATATTTGGTCCTAAAAAAAAATGTCTTCTTACACTACAGAACGCGGGTCGCTTATTTGTTCCAGCATGCAAAATCAATCTTTATCCATATTAGTACGTAAATATTTAGAGCATCTTTAAAGAGACTATAGATTCATAATGTTCATTTTATGCGGTATATAATCAAAACGGGGGCGTCTACTATAATGTCTACTTATAGAAATTGTGGAACATTGGTACGTCAGCATTGTTAATTCTTTTAAAGTTTTTATTTTTTTCAAGCCTTTATTAATATTATGAAAATTATAAATAAAAGTCTATCACAATTAAAAAGTGGATATTTATCTATTGTCACATAATATAGACATAAAGTACAAGTCTATCACAATTAAGCTGTCAATATTGTTGACTGCCTAAACTGTACGTAATGTTGCACACGCTGATGAAACCTAATATCATACAAGTCTATCACAATTAAGCTGTCAATATCATTTTTTTCTTTTAGAAAAAGCTGGTGGTTAGAAGAGCACCAATAATGAGCGGCCAATTCGTGTTACAAATATATAAAATAAAATAAAAAGAAAACTAAGACAATAATGAGATGTCAAAGCATTTTTTTTTTTTTGTCTAACTTTGAGTTTTTTTATGTTTTCGTCCCTAAACTATTATTATTTTATATTTGATCCTTAAACTTTATTGCTGTACATTTGATTTTTGAACTTTTGAATTTTTTTATGTTTTTAGTCCTTGAACTTTGAATTTTTTATGTTTTGGAGGAAAATAATTTTTTTTTCGACTTTTATTGATCGATATGAGTCGTTCGGTTTAATAATATAAATCACTTTACTATTCTTGACTAGTCACACGTCACTTTTGTTATCCACATTGGTGAAATTTAACACTTTAAATGTTGGAAGGATTAAATGTGAAATCGTCTTGAAAGTTCAAGGACCAAATATGTAATAATAAAAGTTCGATGATCAAAAGCATAAAAAACACACAGTTCAAGGACCAAATCATTAGTTTTGCCCAATAAGATTAACATATGAAAAACCATTCTACTATGATGGATTACACAATTTACATATTGCTTCGTTGATTGATAAATGTTTACACCCATCGCACACATATTTATGGCCAACATGCAAACACCGCAATACTTGGTCAACTCAGTTAAGTAACTACCTATCCACTACGCTAACACTGCGAGGGGGTGTATTCAATTAGATGATTTGAAAGAATTTTAAAAGAGTTTGGAGTATTTTGAAATTCAGGTGTATTCAATTTGGATTTCAAAGGATTTTAATGGACTTTAAAAAAGTTAAAAGGTATTCAATTAAGATTTTGATGGATTCGTAAGAAGTTTAGGTGTATTCAATTTTTAAAGACATTAGGATTTGAATGGATTTGAATGAATTTTGATAGATTTCTATTAAAAAAATACACATAACCAAATCTTACTCTTGCCTATAAGATTTGGATGGATTTGAATCAAGTCTTTCTAAATCTATCAAATTCCATAAAATCAATGAAAATCCATCATTTAAAGAAATCCAATTCAATTTGGATTTCAAAGGATTTTAATGGACTTTTAAAAAGTTAAAAGATATTCAATTAGGATTTTGATGGATTTGTAAGAAGTTTAGCCAGGTGTATTCAATTTTTAAAGACATTAATTAGGATTTGAATGGATTTGAATGAATTTTGATAGATTTTTATTCAAAAAATACACATAACCAAATCTTACTCCTGCCTATAAGATTTGGATGGATTTGAATCAAGTCTTTCTAAATCCATCAAATTTCATAAAATCAATGAAAATCCATCATTTAAAGAAATCCAATTCGATTTGTCAAATTGATGAATACCCCTACGTAACTCAAATGACTCTAAACATGACATGTCACATTATCACTTG
Organism: Stephania yunnanensis; assembly: GCA_039657365.1. Taxonomy (NCBI): domain Eukaryota; kingdom Viridiplantae; phylum Streptophyta; class Magnoliopsida; order Ranunculales; family Menispermaceae; genus Stephania; species Stephania yunnanensis. Next base: position 51,191,101 of record CM077591.1, read on the forward strand.
ACTCAAACGTACATTACTTTGATTCAACATAATTGCAATTCATGATGGTGATTTTCAGCCCATGACACATGTTGACCCACATGTATACTAAAAACATTATCATTTTTTTTTTCTAACTAAAAATGATGACATGACAGTAGAGATAATATCTACCATAATATCTAAAAGTAGACATCCTCTATTTAGATTTTCTGCCACATCAGCTAAACATTATCAATCTATAGTACCATTCGAGAGCATTTTTTAAGTTGAATGTGAATTGTATCTTAAGTGAATTCATTTTCACCTTAATCCGTAATCCCATTACATATACTTTATGTGGCCAGCAATTGCAACCTCCAAAAGTCTACATTTAAAATGTACGTTATCAATTTTTTTCTCACGGCATCGAAATTGATGAAGTCCAAGAATTAGCTTGCAAATTCTTAATAAGATAATGAAGTCCAAGAATTAGTTTGCAAATTCTTGATAGGATAATGATGAAGTTCAAGAATTAGTTGCAAATTCTTGAAAAAATAAGAAAATATATGACTCACAGCGTTCCAGGGGTATGGGTTTATTGAAAACGGCGTGGAGATCACGACTCACAGCTATGCTGTGACTACGACGTTTTTCGGCGAAATTCCATCGTTTCGCCCTCCGAAACGGTAATTTTGCTATTTTAGGAAACTTTTGTTTCGCTTATAACTTTCATTAGGAATTTCCGTTTTTATTGCCGTTTGCGGGGTTTGTTTCTATTTTTCGTCTAGTTTTCAGTTGAGGGCTTTTTGGACTTTTTACTATTTTTGGCAAATTTTAGGGTTTCGCTATTTAAGCGATCTATTGGGCGTAATTCGTAGTTTTTGCTGAAATAAAATAATTTCCGAACTTTGACTTAAGTTCTGACCTAGATCGAGTTGTTCGTGGATTCGTTCAACTGGTTTAGAAGATCTCCGCTGCGTCAGAAATTCACAATTGCAATGGAGATCCAAGTCTTTTTCCTTCCAATGTCCATCCAACGATTCCATCACATGCTATATTGGACCACCCATTTGTTTAGCTTTTTTTTTGTTTTTTTGCAATTTAGAGGCTAAAATACACCCATTTTCACTTTAAGGGTGTTTGGCCAAAAAATACTAAGGATGATCCAGAATGGGACACTTGAGACAGACACTCAGTGATGGTGTCCATCCATCGTGCATCAATGTACGTGCACACATATCCCGATGCATGAATATATCTCGAGTGTCTCATTTCGGGTCACCCTAACATTTCTCGTTCTTGGCCATATACATACGCAAGCTTGAATAACTAATAATATTATATAAATGAAGCAATGCCGCATTCCTCAAATAACTATATATCTAGCTACCTAGCTACAAAGGAAATTAATCATGATGAGGGACAAGGTTGTTGGTGATAAAGGTTTGATGATGAAGCCAATTACAAAGAGTGAGGTGGTGGAGAAGGTGATGCTGGGTCTCATAAGAGATGAAGAGGTCAAAATGCTCATTAAAGATGAACTGCAAAGACGAACAGATTGGATCTATAGCCACAACTTTGAACAACGCTTTGCTCTACTTCACAACTTCGTTGAGTGTAAGGATCAGTACTGATCATCCCCTCTCAATTACACATGCTGAATGTACTCATGCAGATGTCAAAGGCCTTGTGTTGATTAGGGGTGGAGTTATCTCGCGGGAGATAACTTACAGGAAGTTGAGAACTAGTCTTATTATTTGATTGCCTAACTTAATTACTTGGAAGTTATCTCTCAGCTTACACCCTAGAGTGTGAGATATCTCCCCACTACCCCCCAGTGAGTTATCTTTATAGAGTTGTGAACGCAATTATCCTTCATTTATTACTCATCTCTCTCTTATTTGAAGGCTATTTATGTCAATTCATATTTTTTATTATTTAAAAATTTGAAACTTCTCTACAAGTTTAAAGTTGACTCCAATGAGTTATCTCCAACTCCCAACTCACACGGTAAGTTAGCAAAGCCGGACCGAACGAGGCCAAAGATAGTATTTATTTTATTATTATTATTATTATTATTATTATTATTATTATTATTATTATTATTATTATTATTATTATTATTATTATTTATTATTATTATTTTTTTTGGAACTAGACTTTATTTTATTATATATAATAATCAAAGTGATATATACACGGAAAGAAATAACGTGTTTCCCTAAAACAAAGTCGATAAATATTGTCAAATAATAAGGGATCCCAATTAATAGAATAATCTCACATCGACTAATTCTGTCGATTAATTAAAGATAGGCTTATAATACTTAAGTTTAGAGTGATCTCTATCTTGCTTTAATTTGACATTTTGAAGATTTAACTTTTAATTTTTTTTTTTTTAGAAGAACTCTCCCACTTCTAATTTCAAACAATTCACATATATAAACTAGTCTCTCCACACCCTCTCATGCACAAGAGTCACAAGTCTTTGATCGAGCCTAATAGAGCTAGCCAAAATACATAACCATAATAGAAGTCATTACTTAATACGTAAGCATATTCATGACCATATATACTCATGTCGTACGAACCTCACGAAATGTGTTGCATGTGCATATAAATTAGTGTATTGAATTAAAATCTAATGGTATGTTATAAATGATGCTTTAGTATTTTTTTTTTTGTAATAATTCTCATGTTTTTATTTTTTTTTTAAAATTATTTAGGTCCATCTTATATGTATTGATGTGCTATGAAGACATGTTTGTTTTTTGAAAGCATAATATGTTTTTAGGTACTTAGATTAAAAAGTTTACCTCTATATGCACGCAGCCTTGAAAGAGAAGAGTGTTGTCACCGAGACAAAGGACTTTAATGGCGATGCATATGACTTCCCCATCAGTTTTGTGAAGCTTACTCTCGGGAGAGCACTCAAATGCAGGTATACATTAAAAAATCAAACCGATAATATATATATATATATATATATATATGGACACTCACTACCAACGCGCACTTTGATTTTTTTATTTTTTTGTTCTTTTTTTTTACTTGATTTTTTTTCGATTTCGTGGTTGAGAATAATGCTAAGGTTACCCACTACAGACACTCATGTAGTTGATTTTTTTTTACTTGATTTTCCATTGTATTATCATGTAGTTGGTCTTACTTTGAGGATAAATCAGCCACATTGGATGATGCTGAAAAAGCAATGTTGGATTTATATTGCGAGAGAGCACAAATTAAAGATGGCCATCGAATTTTAGACCTCGGTTGTGGATATGGAGCTTTTGCCATTCATGTTGCTAGCAAGTATCCCCACTGCCATGTTATTGGGATTACTGATACGACGTCCCATAAAAAGTTCATCGAAGAGCAATGCAAGTAATGTTGAAAACACTTACATACTCCCTCAGGTCAAAAATATAAGTCTTTATAGAAAAATTTACCGGTCAAAATTATAAGTTGTTTTTGAAATTCGAGAGCATATTTATTATTTTTTTTTACCAATTACTCTCTCCGATTAAAAAATATAAATCTTTCTTGCAAAAACTTTTTGGTCGAAATTATAAGCCGTTTTTGAAATTCGAGTGTGTATTTATTATTTTTTTTTACCAATTATACTCTTATACAATTTAAATATTTATGATTCTTCAATTCTTGTATTAATTTAATATCAAAAAGCATGTATGTAAATTACATTTGTAATTAAGGTTGTCTTAATTCTCGTGCACTTACCTTAAACGACTTATATTTGTTATCGAATGGAGTATACCCTAATACAATTCAAATATTTATAAATTTTCAAATCTTCAACTCATTTAATATCAAATGGTGTATATTTAAATTACAATTGTAATTAAGGCTGTTTTAATTCTTGTATTATTACCTTAAACAATTTATATTTGTGACCGAAGGGAATAACTAAAACATATATACTCATTAATTATTTTTGAATATTATGAATTTTTCATGCATGAAAGTGAATTCTCTTCTTTCTTATTATTTCATCATTAGAAATCAAAACTTGAACAATGTGGAAGTCATACTAGGGGACATTACCAAATATGAGTTGAACAAAGAGTTTGACCGTGTAATGGTTCTTGGCGTCTTGGAGGTACGTACATAATATACAACTAGTAATGTATATTACTTATTGCTAATTAAGTACGTACTTAATTAATAACATGTTTTCATGTATTAATTAATAGCATATCAAGAACTACGAGTTACTTCTAAAGAAGATTTCAAAATGGATGAAGGAAGATGGGCTTCTTTTGATAGAAAACCTGTGCCACAAGAACTTTCCATACCAAATGAAGGCAAGTAAAACCATATATATGTTTTATCCACTTTTCACATATCAATTTGACAGTCACTTGATTGTGTCTATTGATTTTTGCATTGATATGTATGTCATGTATTTAAGAGACTCTCAGCAGTGAGTGCGAGTTAAATTGACTCAAGAGTCTGGATTGGAGGATTTTTAAAATTTTTACAAATATTTAAAAGGCACCAAATGAATTAAACAAGTTGTTATATATGTTTACACATGTATTCCAATTAATGTTTATATATGTGTGTGTGTGCGCTATATATGTATGGTAGCTAGAGATGGGCAAATTGCGGTTTAGTCGTTTTGCAAACTCTCAAAATCGCAACCAAACCGACCGCGGTTTGCACGATTTGGTCTGTTTGATTTTGCGGTTTTCCACCGACGCATTTTTAACAAAAAAAAAGTCACACATTTTATACAAGTCCATCAACAAAATATATGTCCATACATGACCATCCACCAAAAACACAATGAAACATATGAACTCAATCAAAATTAAGAGTCTAAGTTCATTTCAAAAGTTAAACAACATGAAAAGACTTTCAACTTTATTCCAAATAATTCCAAATTTCGGGGTTGTTTTTGCGATTTAGTGAATCGCGATTTTTTATAAATAAAAACCACCACCGAACCGTAGGATTGCAATTCTCAAGCTTTTTAATTTGCCCCCAAACGACAATTTAAAAAATCAGATCAGACCATGCAGTTTAGACGATTTGAGTGTTTCGGTGGTTTTGCAGAGACCAATGCCCATCCCCAACGATAGCCAAAATTGTGCCTTGATACAATAGAGTTCTAATTAATTAATTCGCGCAGCCTCTAAACGAAGATGATTGGATTGGAGAAGTGATATTTCCAAGTACGAATACGACCATTGCGTCTCCTGACTTGCTACTGTATTTCCAGGTACTTGATAATCTTTTCAATCTTAATGGTGTTTTGGATTCAAAATTTTTTACTCATTCTATTATTATTATTATTATTATTATTATTATTATTATTATTATTATTATTATTATTATTATTATTATTATTATTATTATTATTATTATTATTATTATTATTCTTTTAACCTCTACGAACTTATCCTTCTAATCATTATCCATCACAATTCGTACTCCATTGCATTTTCACTGGTATAGATAGAAAATGCAATGGAGTATGAATTATGGTTGATAACGATTATAAGGATAAGGTCGTAGAGGTTAAAAGAATGGGGGATAGATTGATTCTAGTTAAATTAATTATTGGAGATGAAAAAATTAACATATTTAGCGCCTATGCACAACAAGTAGGATTAAGCGAGAGCATCAAATGCAAGTTTTGGGACGATATGAATGGATTTATGCAAAGTATACCATTAAACGAAAATGTTTTTATTGAAGGAGATTTAAATGGGCATGTCGGGGCAAGTAACGATGGGTTTGAGAGAGTTCATGGAGGTTTTGGTTACGGTAATAGAAATGAAGAAGGAGAATCAATCTTAAAATTTACTTCAGCATACGATCTTGTCTTAGCAAATACTAGTTTTAGGAAGAGGGAGTAGCATACAACTACTTTTAGTAGTGGTCATAACAAGAGTCAAATAGATTTTCTTTTAACAAGAAAAATAGATAGAAAAATATGTAGAGACTACAAATTAGTAATACCTGGTGAAGCGCTTACTACCCAACATAAGTTAGTAGTACTTGATATTAAGCTAACACGACGACATAATATGAATAAAAGAGTTAGCGACCCTAGAATAAAGTGGTGAAACCTAAAATACAGTAAACAAGTGGAGTTTAGAGAAAAACTGCTAAAGGAAAATGTTTGGAATCTTGACTTAGATGCTAATACAATGTGGCTAGAAATGAGTAGTTGTATAAGGAGAGTGAGATCAAACGTATTAGGTATATCTAAGGGCTTGAGACCTCCAAAGAAGGAAACATGGTGGTGGAACGAGGATGTCCAATGGGCAATTAAGACTAAAAGAGAGATGTATAGGAAAATACCTAAGTGTCAAGATGGAGATGTGTACAATCAATATAGAGAAGCTAGAAAACAAGCTAAAAAAGTAGTTAGTCAAACTAAAACAAATTTCATGGAAAATCTATATACAAGGTTCGGTAATAGAGATGACGAAAAATATATATATATAGGCTAGCCAAATTAAGAGATAAAAAAAATAATACCTAATTCATATAAGATGCATTAAGGACGAGATGGATAGATGCAGAAGTTACTTCGATAGTTTATTTAATGATGACCAAGTTGATACTATAATAGAAGAAAACCCACACCAAGAAAGAAATGTAAACTATACATGCAATATTAGAATTGTAGAAGTTAAAGAGGCATTGAAAAGAAAGAAAATAGGAAAAGCATGTGGCTCAGATGAAATACCCATAGAGGTTTGGAAATGCTTAGGAGAAATTGGACTGACTGGGTTAACAAAACTTTTCAATAAAATTTTAAAATCAAAACGGATGCCAATGGATTGGAGAAAAAGCACGCTTGTGCCAATCTTCAAAAACAAAGGAGACATTCAAAGTTGCTCAAACTACCAGGGAATTAAACTTATGAGTCACATTATAAAACTTTTGGAGAGGATAGTTGACAATAGGATAATGAGAGAAACAACAATATTAGAGAACCAATTTGGTTTCATACCTGGGAGGTCAACTATGGATGCGGTTTTCCTTGTAAGACGATTGTTAGAAAAATATAGAGAAAAAAAAATCTTCATATGGTATTCGTAGATTTAGAAAAAGCATATGATAGGGTCCCTAGAGATGTTTTTTGGTGGGTTTTAGAAAGAAAAATAGTGCATGGTAGATATATAGACACTATTAAGGACATGTATGATGGAGTAGTAACGAGTATAAAGACATTTGGATGAGCTACAAAAGAATTTTCCATTATGATAGGACTGCATCAAGGATTGGCTTTAAGCCCATATCTATTTACTTTAGTTATAGATGAACTAACTAGACATATTCAAGAAGATATACCATGTTATGCTATTTGCAGATGATATTGTCTTAGTGGATGAAACTAAAGATGGAGTGAATAAGAAATTAGAACTCTGGAGGAATACATTAGAATCTAAAGGCTTTAAGTTGAGTGGGACGAAAATCGAATACATGCACTGTGAGTTTAGAAACATTAGACATCGAGATGACGGAGTGGTAAAATTAGGGGAAATAGAAGTTCCTAAGGTAAACCACTTTAAATACTTAGGATCAATCATACAAAATGATGGTAACATTGAGAATGATGTCATACATAAAACTCATGCTGGATGGAAGAAATGGCGGAGTGCAACAGGGGTGATTTGTTATCGAAATGTTCCTACTAAGTTAAAAGGAAAATTTTATAGGACCGCAATTAGGCCAGCTATGCTCTATGGAAGTGAATGTTGGGCGGTAAAGCAACAACAATTACATAAAATGAACGTAACAGAAATGAGGATGCTTAGGTGGATGTGTGGTAAAACTCGTAAAGATAGAATACGAAATATCGAAATTCAAAGACAAGTTGGAGTAGCACCAATTGATACAAAGATTAGGGAAGGGCGGCTGCGATGGTTTGGTCACCTGCAAAAACGGCCTACAAATGCTCCAACTAGAAAACATGACTCAATAGAAACTGTAGAAATTCGACGAGGAAGGGGTAAACTAAAGTTAACATTGGATGCATTAATTAGGAGGGATTTGAATGGTTTGCAAAGCTCACCATCAATTGCACTTAATCGAGCACAATGAAAAAGTTTGATCCATATAGCCGACCCCAGTTAATTTGGGATTGAGGTTATGTTGTTGTTGTTGTTGTTGTTGTTTTTAGCCATATTTTTAACATCTTAATCTTAAATTAATTAAAGAGAGCGGGGCTTTAGGTTTGATGCGTAGGGAAGATTCACCAATGCCTAAGCCATTCTAATCCAGTGACTTATAAATCACTTATTGTCAATCAATTATTTTCTTAATTATTAGGGAATCATGGGTTTTTTTTAATAAATTATATTTATTAGGGAACTTAATTTTTTTTTTTTAGTGAATCAATATTTTCTTAATTCTTTAACTTACAAAAACCGTGATTTCATAAAAATAAATAAAAAATCAAATTGTGATGGATGTATATATACTTGGGAACGGATAAGTAGTAAGTAGTGTACTGTATATTAATTATGAAATAACAATTAAATTAATTAATCTAACTAGCTATATAAGATAAAATTTCGTTATTGATTTCAATTGACATCTAGCTATTATTTAGTTTCACATCATCAAGACATTTCTGAGGAAAAATAATTAAACGTTACGTTGAATGGAGAATGATTTTAGTATATATTATATATTTTTGTATTTGTTTATTTATGTTTATCCTTTTTTGTTAACAGAATGATGTTTCAATTGTGAACCATTGGGTCCTTAATGGCAAGCACGTTTCCCGCACAAGGTGAGTTTGTAAATTAATTACTTTTATTTCATGGTAGAAACTAGAAAGTAATTAATTAGAAATATATATATATATATATATATATATATATATATATATAATAAACATGCAAAAATTAAAAGAATTAATAATTAACCATAGCTAAATTCACAAAAAAAAGGCACATGTACGCGGATGTGTTACTAAAAAAATGCTTTGGTGGCAGGGGCGAATCCATGATTTTTGATAGCCCTGGGCTATAAATATTTTTTGGTTCTTAACGTAGGGTTTAAGAGATTTTTGGGGTGGGCTAAAATATAAATTTTTAAAAATTAGGCTTAAAAAAAATTTTTTTTTTGGGCCTTGCCCTGGGCTACAGCCCAGGGCAAGGCCCACCTGGGTCCGCCGCTATTTGGTGGCCCAGCACGCAAACGCACAAAAGATACACACTCATGTATCCGACGACTCTTGATTTTTAGGTGTAGCGGACAACAATGTGTCTATACCTGCGTGTCGCGCTAGGACACCCCCGCTAATATTATACGATTCAATGCTTATAATTAGACAACAAATTATCAATCGAGTATCAAATATGCAATAGATTTGCCCCTATATATTTATTTAATTTGATATTTATTTATACTCGCAAAGTGAAGAATGGTTGAAGAGACTAGATGATAATGCCGATGCAAAGCAAAAGCAATCATCAAGGACTTCTTAGGCAATGAATATGAAGCGAGTAAAAGTGGATTAACCAAGTGGAGAACCTCTTATCTACATGTAATAGAGCTAGGTGAATTTAACAATGGCCAAGAATGGGTGTTAGCTCAACATCTTTTTAAGAAGAAATAGGTTTATATATATTAGTCAATGGGCACGCGCTATGCGCGTGAGGCATAAACAATAAATGTATTAATAAACATTTGTGAAAGTTAATATTAAAATATTATCTTAATGACAAAAAGTCACAAATATAAATAGAATTTAACTTCTTATATTATCTAAAAAGAACAAAAAAAAAAAGATAAGTCCTAAGAATCCACTGATTTCATATTGCTATTAAATAGAACCGTTGCAATTAAATATCTATTAAATAGGTGTCTATCTAAATCAAAACTATATACAAAAAGAAAACTGTGGTACTAAATAGCTATTGAATAGCTATCTAAATAAAATTATTTCCAAATACATCCGGTGGTATTAAGTACCTAAATATAACTTTTCATCAAATTAAAATCCGATTCTAAAAAAAAAGAAATAGAGTCATAACAAACATTGTTTTCATATTGCTATTAAATATCTATTAAATAGAATCGATGGAATTTAATATCTATTAAATAGCTATCTAAATTAAAACTTCTTACAAATAGAAAAACGGTGCTACTAAATAGCTATCTAGTCAATGGGCACGCGCTATGCGCTTGAGGCATAAACAATAAATGTATTAATAAACATTTATGAAAGTTAAATTATGCATGGTAGTCAAAGTAGGAACCCAATAAATTATGCATTGCAAAAAGTGAAAACTCTATTATTGAACTTCGAAGACGAATTAAGTTGAAGTTTTTTTTTAATTATTAAGAAAAAGAATATTTTCATAACATAAAGTATTACCATAAAATTTATGAAGAATACAATGGCACCGCATGGCATCACTTTGCATCAATAAGATTGAAGTTACGTACCTTCCCAGTTTCCGAAGCAAATTAAAATATAATACTTCACAAAGATCATCAAGAGCAACATGGCGAAAGTGAGTGCGCACTCTCCAATCGAAAGATTTGTATCTCTGCCATTTTTTTTTTCATAGAGGTCTTCATGGAGGCGTGAAGAATAATAGATTTGAAGGTGATGTGAAAATGGTAGCGATTAATGGATCTCGAGTGTCTTATTCCGAGTCACCCAACATTTCTCGTATTTGGCCATATACGCAAAGTCTACGCTAGCTTGAATGACTAATAATATTATATAAATGAAGAAAGGCCTTATTCCTTAAATAACTACATATCTAGCTACCTAGCTACAAAGGAAATTAATCATGATGAGGGACAAGGTTGTTGGTGATAAAGGTTTGATGATGAAGCCAATTACAAAGAGTGAGGTGGTGGAGAAGGTGATGCTGGGTCTCATACCAGATGAAGAGGTCAAAATGCTCATTAAAGATCAACTGCAAAGACGAACAGATTGGATCTATAGCCACAACTTTGAACAACGCTTTGCTCTACTTCACAACTTCGTTGAGTGTAAGTTATCTCTCAACTTACACCTTAAGGCGTGAGATATCTCCCCACCACCCCCCAGTGAGTTATCTCCCATGAGTTGTGAACTCAATTACCTTTTATTAATGACTCATTTATCACCCATCTCTCTCTTATTTGAAGACTATTTATGTCAATTCATATTTTTTATTATTTAAAAATTTGAAATTTCCCTAAAACTTTTAAGTCTACTCCGATGAGTTATCTCCAAGTCCCAACTCACACGGTAAGTTAACAAAAACGAATCAAACGAGGCCAAAGATAATATTTATTATTATTATTATTATTATTATTATTATTATTATTATTATTATTATTATTATTATTATTATTATTATTATTATTATTATTATTATTATTATTATTATTTGTAACGAGACTTTATTTTATTATATATAATCAAAAGTAATATATGCAAGGAAAGAAATAACGTGTTTCCCTAAAACAAAGTTGATAAATATTGTCAAATAATAAGGGATCCCAATTAATAGAATATAATCTCGCATTGACTAATTCTGCAGATTAATTAAAGATAGGCATAGAGTGATCTCTATCTTGCTTTAATTTAGTATTTTGAAGATTAACTTTTAATTTTATTTTTTCGAGAATAATTCTCCAACTTCTAATTTCAAACAATTCACATATATAAACTAGCCTCTCCACGCCCTTTCATGCACAAGAGTCACAAGACTTTGATCGAGCCTAATAGAGCTAGCCAAAATACATAACCATAATGGGAGTTATTAATTAGTACACGAGCATATTCATCATGACTATATACTCATGTCATACGAACCTCGCGGAATGTGTTGCATGTGCATATAAATTAGTGTATTAGATTAAAATTCAATGGTGCGTTATAAATTATGTTTTCATGGAATGAGTATTTTTTTTATATAATAATTCTCATGTTTTTATTTTTTTTAATTTTTTAGGTCCATCTTATATGCTTGATGTGCTATGAAGACATGTTTGTTTTTTGAAAGCGTAATATGTTTATAGGTACTTAGATTAAAAAGTTTATCTCTATATGCACGCAACTTTGAAAGAGAAGAGTGTTGTCACCTCTTTAATGGCGATGCGTATGACTTCCCCATAAGTTTTGTGAATCTTATTCTCGGGAGAGCACTCAAATTCAGGTATACATTAAAAAAATCAAACCGATAATATATATATATATATATGGACACTCACTACCAACGCGCACCTTGATTTTTTTATTTTTTTGTTCTTTTTTTTACTTGATTTTTTTTCAATTTCGTGGTTGAGAATAATGCTAAGGTTACCCACTACAGACACTCACTCCGACTTCAAAATTGTTAAAAAAATAATAAAAAAACCAAGTGCCTTAGGTGCGTGCTCTTAGGAGTGTTCGCTGTGAGTCGTCATATATATAGTCGAATAAATATAAAAAGTCTAAAATTAAGTCATTTGAACTCAAATAAGTCTTATTCATCATTTTCCTATCGATTGCAACTTTCTTTTTTATTTTTATTAGGATATACTTAAGTCTAAATTTTAAAATAGTAATTTTATAGTTTAATTTTACAAGTATTAATTTAATTAAATAAAAAGTATTAATTTAATTATAACTGTCAATCGGTATATATGTGTAACTCGATCTAGCACGGTTTTGATCAAGCTGGATTATATATTACGTATATTGATTGAATTGTATTACGGTTTCTCAATCCGTCGTAATTGAATTGAATCATGAGTTGACCCTAATTAAACATGATTCTCACTCCATAGTGAGTAAATTAAAATAAAATAAATGAAGCAAGGATATGTCTTTTTCATTTGTACTAAATGAACCAAGGATGTCTTTTTCATTTGTACTATAATGCACGTGCAATAAATTGATCTTTTGCATCGAATTGAGATTGAGAAACAATGCATGTGCAATAAATTGATCTTTTGCATTGACTTGAGATTGAGAAACAGCGCATAAATTAGTATATATAGATGTATAGTAAATAAAAATTAGGTATTGTTGTATATGGTATAAAGGTGCAGTATATGAGATGTATAGACAAACAAAAACTTGATAAAAATCAGGATTAATTAAATAACCTTTTTTTTTGTTGATATATATATTTACATAGCAATTGATCTATCACTATATATAATTCTAAAATTGTTATCAATTTAATTTATTTTTGCTACAAAGCCTACAATCACAATGGACTTACCATGATGCAGACGACAAGGCATTGTTGAGAAATAAATTGGCCAAGTCACTTCTTCGTGACTATTCACAAAAGTCACATCACGATATATCATCTCACTTAAAGAGCTAGATTTGTTTGGTTAAATAGCTAGAATGGTATAATCAATTTCTCTTACCACTATCATCTATCTACTGGGATGCCCACGTAAAGATTTGATCTTGGCATTTGTTGATCCATATATCATCTCACTTAAAGAGTCCTTGAGATTTGGCTGGCCTGTGATCTCAACTTTTGCCATTTTATGAATAATCTTGTTATATATTATATATACGGGATGAGTTACAGGTATGGACTGGAATATTGTGAAAATGCTAATTCGGGTTTTTTATGGCGATACGCTATTCGGAAGATGAAAAGCAGAAACATCTCTTATATCTCTTTTTGTATATTAGCACTACTTATGTATGAAGAAACTCTTGCGGTTTTCATATTGCATGTGAAAGATTTTATTTATTGGAACTAATTGAATCTTCATCTTCGACATTCAATTATAGGAAATGTTGTTGAAGTTCATATTGTATAATACGCGCTCTCTCATCAAGAGCGTGGAAGGAAGGAAGCTCCAACATTGCTAATAGATGAAACACAAAGAAGATTCCAATTACTTGCAGAAGCATGCGAAGTAAATTCCACTCTTTTGGCCGTAGTGGAGAAGCTGAAATCATCTGCTGGACTTTCAACTTCTTGACCTGAAAGCCAAATTCTGTACAGTTGCGATTTTCTGGTTTTCGCGGTTTCTAGTCTGAGACTCTGAGGTTCTAGTTTTGGCATTTCACCATCTACAGGTAGTTGCTAGAGTTATGATGTACATCTTTTCTTATAAAGTCCACTTAGAGGTTACATATTATTTTAAACCAGTGAAGGGTCCTTCTTACTCGCGGGCGAGGAACAAAAACTATGCCATTTTGTTCCTAAAATTCGAAAAGCCGCCCTTACTCGCAGAGCGTATAAAATGCTCTATTGTAAAATATTTTTCTTACATTCCACCTGAGCTAATGTGGTGGTTGAGGAACCAAAATGTTAATGTTTATGGCTGAGTCTTTCTCCTTCTTAATCTTAAGATGGAACTGTATTGGAGGTTGTTTGTCATTTCAGAATCCTATTGACTTTCAGCTGTAGTAGTTGTAATGAGTTTTTGATATGTACTATATAATATATACTATATAGTCTATAATGGAAAATATTTTCCACAACAACTCATGAGAGATGATTCACAGTATCTTTAATTCTTGATTGTTACTTGCAAAACTGACGTCTTGTAATAGTTACAAATGATGTTGAACTGTCTGCAATCAATATCTCAAGAAGATAGAAATTTGAAGTCTATCGCATATATAGCGATCGATAATATAATAGTATTTGACACAAATAATATTTTTCGCAAGTCTTTTACTTTGGTTACTTACCAACTTTTTAAAGCCCTTTGTCGTTACGGCGTTCTTTATCCTAATCTCACTAATAACTTAACGTCTAATGTCTTGATTAAGGCATCGTCACTAATTCAAACCCTGAACCTTAGATCGTCCAAGCTAATGCTTTAGCAACATCCGTGTAACTACAATATTTGGTCCTAAAAAAAAATGTCTTCTTACACTATGGAACGCGGGTCGCTTATTTGTTCCAGCATGCAAAATCAATCTTTATCCATATGAGTACGTAAATATTTAGAGCATCTTTAAAGAGACTATAGATTCATAATGTTATTTTATGTGGTATATAATCAAAACGGGGGCGTCTACTATAATGTCTACTTATAGAAATTGTGGAACATTGGTACGTCAGCATTGTTAATTCTTTTAAAGTTTTTATTTTTTTCAAGCCTTTATTAATATTATGAAAATTACAAATAAAAGTACAAACTCATCAATCTATGGTCTAAATCTAAATTACCATTAGAGATCATTTTAAAAAGTGAATATTTATCTAGTGTCACATGAGATAAACATAAAGTACAAGTCTATCACAATTAAGCTGTCAATATTGTTGACTGCCTAAACTGTACGTAATGATGCACACGCTGATGAAACCTAATATCATACAAGTGTATCACAATTAAGCGGTCAATATCGTTTTTTTCTTTTAGAAAAAGCTGGTGGTTAGAAGAGCACCAATAATGAGCGGCCAATTCGTGTTACAAATATATATAAAATAAAATAAAAAGAAAACTAAGACAATAATGAGATGTCAAAGCATATTTTTTTTTTTGTCTAACTTTGAGTTTTTTTATGTTTTCGTCCCTAAACTATTATTAGTTTATATTTGATCCTTAAACTTTGTTGCTGTACATTTGATTTTTGAACTTTTGAGCTTTTTATGCTTTTAGTCCTTGAACTTTGAATTTTTTATGTTTTGGAGGAAAATAATTTTTTTTTCGACTTTTATTGATCGATATGAGTCGTTCGGTTTAATAATATAAATCACTTTACTATTCTTGACTAGTCACACGTCACTTTTGTTATCCACATTGGTGAAATTTAACACTTTAAATGTTGGAAGGATTAAATGTGAAATCGTCTTGAAAGTTCAAGGACCAAATATGTAATAATAAAAGTTCAATGATCAAAAGCATAAAAAACACACAGTTCAAGGACCAAATCATTAGTTTTGCCCAATAAGATTAACATATGAAAAACCATTCTACTATGATGGATTACACAATTTACATATTGCTTCGTTGATTGATAAATGTTTACACCCATCGCACACATATTTATGGCCAACATGCAAACACTGCAATACTTGGTCAACTCAGTTAAGTAACTACCTATCCACTACGCTAACACTGCGAGGGGGTGTATTCAATTAGATGATTTGAAAGAATTTTAAAAGAGTTTGGAGGATTTTGAAATTCAGGTGTATTCAATTTGGATTTCAAAGGATTTTAATGGACTTTAAAAAAGTTAAAAGGTATTCAATTAAGATTTTGATGGATTCGTAAGAAGTTTAGGTGTATTCAATTTTTAAAGACATTAGGATTTGAATGGATTTGAATGAATTTTGATAGATTTCTATTAAAAAAATACACATAACCAAATCTTACTCTTGCCTATAAGATTTGGATGGATTTGAATCAAGTCTTTCTAAATCTATCAAATTCCATAAAATCAATGAAAATCCATCATTTAAAGAAATCCAATTCAATTTGGATTTCAAAGGATTTTAATGGACTTTTAAAAAGTTAAAAGATATTCAATTAGGATTTTGATGGATTTGTAAGAAGTTTAGCTAGGTGTATTCAATTTTTAAAGACATTAATTAGGATTTGAATGGATTTGAATGAATTTTGATAGATTTTTATTCAAAAAATACACATAACCAAATCTTACTCCTGCCTATAAGATTTGGATGGATTTGAATCAAGTCTTTCTAAATCCATCAAATTTCATAAAATCAATGAAAATCCATCATTTAAAGAAATCCATTGATTTGTCAAATTGATGAATACCCCTACGTAACTCAAATGACTCTAAACATGACATGTCACATTATCACTTGACTCAAATGTACATTACTTTGATTCAACATAATTGCAATTCATGATGGTGATTTTCAGCCCATGACACATGTTGACCCACATGTATACTAAAAACATTATCATTTTTTTTTTCTAACTAAAAATGATGACATGACAGTAGAGATAATATCTACCATAATATCTAAAAGTAGACATCCTCTATTTAGATTTTCTGCCACATCAGCTAAACATTATCAATCTATAGTACCATTCGAGAGCATTTTTTAAGTTGAATGTGAATTGTATCTTAAGTGAATTCATTTTCTCCTTAATCCGTAATCCCATTACATATACTTTATGTGGCCAGCAATTGCAACCTCCAAAAGTCTACATTTAAAATGTACGTTATCAATTTTTTTTCTGCCGGCATCCGAAATTGATGAAGTCCAAGAATTAGCTTGCAAATTCTTGATAAGATAATGAAGTCCAAGAATTAGTTTGCAAATTCTTGATAGGATAATGATGAAGTTCAAGAATTAGTTGCAAATTCTTGGAAAAATAAGAAAATATATGACTCACAGCGTTCCAGGGGTATGGGTTTATTGAAAACGGCGTGGAGATCACGACTCACAGCTATGCTATGACTACGACGTTTTTCGGCGAAATTCCATCGTTTCGCCCTCCGAAACGGTAATTTTGCTATTTTAGGAAACTTTTGTTTCGCTTATAACTTTCATTAGGAATTTTCGTTTTTATTGCCGTTTGCGGGGTTTGTTTCTATTTTTCGTCTAGTTTTCATTGAGGGCTTTTTGGACTTTTTACTATTTTTGGCAAATTTTAGGGTTTCGCTATTTAAGCGATCTATTGGGTGTAATTCGTAGTTTTTGCTGAAATAAAATAATTTCCGAACTTTGACTTAAGTTCTGACCTAGATCGAGTTGTTCGTGGATTCGTTCAACTGGTTTAGAAGATCTCCATTGCGTCGAAATTCACAATTGCAATGGAGATCCAAGTCTTTTTCCTTCCAATGTCCATCCAACGATTCCATCACATGCTATATTGGACCACCCATTTGTTTAGCTTTTTTTTTTTGTTTTTTTGCAATTTAGAGGCTAAAATACACCCATTTTCACTTTAAGGGTGTTTGGCCAAATAATACTAAGGATGATCCAGAATGGGACACTTGAGACAGACACTCAGTGATGGTGTCCATCCATCGTGCATCAATGTACGTGCACACATATCCCGATGCATGAATATATCTCGAGTGTCTCATTTCGAGTCACCCTAACATTTCTCGTTCTTGGCCATATACATACGCAAGCTTGAATAACTAATAATATTATATAAATGAAGCAATGCCGCATTCCTCAAATAACTATATATCTAGCTACCTAGCTACAAAGGAAATTAATCATGATGAGGGACGAGGTTGTTGGTGATAAAGGTTTGATGATGAAGCCAATTACAAAGAGTGAGGTGGTGGAGAAGGTGATGCTGGGTCTCATAAGAGATGAAGAGGTCAAAATGCTCATTAAAGATGAACTGCAAAGACGAACAGATTGGATCTATAGCCACAACTTTGAACAACGCTTTGCTCTACTTCACAACTTCGTTGAGTGTAAGGATCAGTACTGATCATCCCCTCTCAATTACACATGCTGAATGTACTCATGCAGATGTCAAAGGCCTTGTGTTGATTAGGGGTGGAGTTATCTCGCGGGAGATAACTTACAGGAAGTTGAGAACTAGTCTTATTATTTGATTGCCTAACTTAATTACTTGGAAGTTATCTCTCATCTTACACCCTAGAGTGTGAGATATCTCCCCACTACCCCCCAGTGAGTTATCTTTATAGAGTTGTGAACGCAATTATCCTTCATTTATTACTCATCTCTCTCTTATTTGAAGGCTATTTATGTCAATTCATATTTTTTATTATTTAAAAATTTGAAACTTCTCTACAAGTTTAAAGTTGACTCCAATGAGTTATCTCCAACTCCCAACTCACACGGTAAGTTAGCAAAGCCGGACCGAACGAGGCCAAAGATAGTATTTATTTTTATTATTATTATTATTATTATTATTATTATTATTATTATTATTATTATTATTATTTTTTTTTTTTGGAACTAGACTTTATTTTATTATATATAATAATCAAAGTGATATATACACGGAAAGAAATAACGTGTTTCCCTAAAACAAAGTCGATAAATATTGTCAAATAATAAGGGATCCCAATTAATAGAATAATCTCACATCGACTAATTCTGCTGATTAATTAAAGATAGGCTTATAATACTTAAGTTTAGAGTGATCTCTATCTTGCTTTAATTTGACATTTTGAAGATTTAACTTTTAATTTTTTTTTTTTTTAGAAGAACTCTCCCACTTCTAATTTCAAACAATTCACATATATAAACTAGTCTCTCCACACCCTCTCATGCACAAGAGTCACAAGTCTTTGATCGAGCCTAATAGAGCTAGCCAAAATACATAACCATAATAGAAGTCATTACTTAATACGTAAGCATATTCATGTGACCATATATACTCATGTCATACGAACCTCACGAAATGTGTTGCATGTGCATATAAATTAGTGTATTGAATTAAAATCTAATGGTATGTTATAAATGATGCTTTAGTATTTTTTTTTTGTAATAATTCTCATGTTTTTTTTTTTTTTAAATTATTTAGGTCCATCTTATATGTATTGATGTGCTATGAAGACATGTTTGTTTTTTGAAAGCATAATATGTTTTTAGGTACTTAGATTAAAAAGTTTACCTCTATATGCACGCAGCCTTGAAAGAGAAGAGTGTTGTCACCGAGACAAAGGACTTTAATGGCGATGCATATGACTTCCCCATCAGTTTTGTGAAGCTTACTCTCGGGAGAGCACTCAAATGCAGGTATACATTAAAAAATCAAACCGATAATATATATATATATATATATATATATATGGACACTCACTACCAACGCGCACTTTGATTTTTTTATTTTTTTGTTCTTTTTTTTTACTTGATTTTTTTTCGATTTCGTGGTTGAGAATAATGCTAAGGTTACCCACTACAGACACTCATGTAGTTGATTTTTTTTTTAACTTGATTTTCCATTGTATTATCATGTAGTTGGTCTTACTTTGAGGATAAATCAGCCACATTGGATGATGCTGAAAAAGCAATGTTGGATTTATATTGCGAGAGAGCACAAATTAAAGATGGCCATCGAATTTTAGACCTCGGTTGTGGATATGGAGCTTTTGCCATTCATGTTGCTAGCAAGTATCCCCACTGCCATGTTATTGGGATTACGGATACGACGTCCCATAAAAAGTTCATCGAAGAGCAATGCAAGTAATGTTGAAAACACTTACATACTCCCTCAGGTCAAAAATATAAGTCTTTATAGAAAAATTTATCGGTCAAAATTATAAGTTGTTTTTGAAATTCGAGAGCATATTTATTATTTTTTTTTACCAATTACTCTCTCCGATTAAAAAATATAAATCTTTCTTGCAAAAACTTTTTGGTCAAAATTATAAGCCGTTTTTGAAATTCGAGTGTGTATTTATTATTTTTTTTACCAATTATACTCTTATACAATTTAAATATTTATGATTCTTCAATTCTTGTATTAATTTAATATCAAAAAGCATGTATGTAAATTACATTTGTAATTAAGGTTGTCTTAATTCTCGTGCACTTACCTTAAACGACTTATATTTGTGATCGAATGGAGTATACCCTAATACAATTCAAATATTTATAAATTTTCAAATCTTCAACTCATTTAATATCAAATGGTGTATATTTAAATTACAATTGTAATTAAGGCTGTTTTAATTCTTGTATTATTACCTTAAACAATTTATATTTGTGACCGAAGGGAATAACTAAAACATATATACTCATTAATTATTTTTGAATATTATGAATTTTTCATGCATGAAAGTGAATTCTCTTCTTTCTTATTATTTCATCATTAGAAATCAAAACTTGAACAATGTGGAAGTCATACTAGGGGACATTACCAAATATGAGTTGAACAAAGAGTTTGACCGTGTAATGGTTCTTGGCGTCTTGGAGGTACGTACATAATATACTAGTAATGTATATTACTTAATTAATAACACTTAATTAATAACATGTTTTCATGTATTAATTAATAGCATATCAAGAACTACGAGTTACTTCTAAAGAAGATTTCAAAATGGATGACGGAAGATGGGCTTCTTTTGATAGAAAACCTGTGCCACAAGAACTTTCCATACCAAATGAAGGCAAGTACAACCATATATATGTTTTTACTTTCTTTCTTTTTTGTTAAACTAATTAATTAAGTGGCAAGTAGCTAACTAGCTCATTGATTTGGTACAGAGGCCTATTGTATAAAAGATTGTGGTTTGAATTTTAAAAGGAGATAAGTAGGTTTCTTTCTTATCAAAAGAAAAAAAAAATGTTATTTTACTCTTTTAGGAGGTATATATGCGCCTCATGCATGTCTCGAAATTATCTAAAATTAAGAAAAATGTTTTTTTTTTATCCACTTTTCACATATCAATTTGACACACTTGATTGTGTCTATTGATTTTCGCATTGATATGTATGTCATGTATTTAAGAGACTCTCAGCAGTGAGTGCGAGTTAAATTGACTCAAGAGTCTGGATTGGAGGATTTTTAAAATTTTTACAAATATTCAAAAGGCACCAAATGAATTAAACAAGTTGTTTACACATGTATTCCAATTAATGTTTATATATGTGTGCACTATATATATATATACATATATATATATATATATATATATATATATATATATATATATATATATATATATGGTAGCTAGAGATGGGCAAATTGCGAATTAGTCGTTTTGCAAACTCTCAAAATCGCAACCAAACCGACCGCGGTTTGCACGATTTGGTCTGTTTGATTTTGCGATTTTCGACCGACGCATTTTTAACAAAAAAAAAGTCACGCATTTTATACAAGTCCATCAAGTAAATATATGTCCATACATGACCATCCACCAAAAACACAATGAAACATATGAATTCAATCAAAATTAAGAGTCTAAGTTCATTTCAAAAGTTAAACAACATGAAAAGACTTTCAACTTTATTCCAAATAATTCCAAATTTTTTGTTTTTGGATTTAGTTGTTTTATAAATAAAAACCACCACCGAACCATAGGATCGCGATTCTCAAGCTTTTTAATTTGCCCCCAAACCACAATTAAAAAATCAGATCGACCATGCGGTTTAGACGATTTGAGTGTTTCGGTGGCTTTGCAGAGACCAATGCCCATCCCCAACGATAGCTAAAATTGTGCCTTGATACAATAGAGTTCTAATTAATTAATTCACGCAGCCTCTAAACGAAGATGATTGGATTGGAGAAGTGATATTTCCAAGAACGAATACGACCATTGCGTCTCCTGACTTGCTACTGTATTTCCAGGTACTTGATAATCTTTTCAATCTTAATGGTGTTTTGGATTCCAAATTTTTTACTCATTCTATTATTATTATTATTATTATTATTATTATTATTATTATTATTATTATTATTATTATTATTATTATTATTATTATTATTATTATTATTATTATTATTATTATTATTATTATTATTATTATTATTATTATTATTATTATTATTATTATTATTATTATTATTATTATTATTATTATTATTATTATTATTATTATTATTATTATTATTATTATTATTATTATTATTATTATTATTATTATTATTATTATTATTATTATTATTATTATTATTATTATTATTATTATTATTATTATTATTATTATTATTATTATTATTATTATTATTATTATTATTATTATTATTATTATTATTATTATTATTATTATTATTATTATTATTATTATTATTATTATTATTATTATTATTATTATTATTATTATTATTATTATTATTATTATTATTTTAACCTCTACGAACTTATCCTTATAATCATTATCCATCACCATTCTTACTCCATTGCATTTTCACTGGTATAGATAGAAAATGCAATGGAGTAGGAATTATGGTGGATAACGATTATAAGGATAAGGTCGTAGATGTTAAAAGAATGGGGGATAGATTGATTCTAGTTAAATTAATTATTGGAGATGGAAAATTTACATATTTAGCGCCTATGAACCACAAGTAGGATTATGCGAGAGCATCAAATGCAAGTTTTGGGACGATATGAATGGATTTATGCAAAGTATACCATTAAATGAAAATGTTTTTATTGAAGGAGATTTAAATGGGCATGTCGGGGCAAGTAACGATGGGTTTGAGAGAGTTCATGGAGGTTTTGGTTACGGTAATAGAAATGAAGAAGGAGAATCAATCTTAAAATTTACTTCAGCATACGATCTTGTCTTAACAAATACTAGTTTTAGGAAGAGGGAGTAGCATACAATTACTTTTAGTAGTGGTAATAACAAGAGTCAAATAGATTTTCTTTTAACAAGAAAAATAGATAGAAAAATATGTAGAGACTGCAAAGTAATACCTGGTGAAGCACTTACTACCCAACATAAGTTAGTAGTACTTGATATTAAGCTAACACGACGACATAATATGAATAAAAGAGTTAGCGACCCTAGAATAAAGTGGTGAAACCTAAAATACAGTAAACAAGTGGAGTTTTGAGAAAAACTGCTAAAGGAAAATGTTTGGAATCTTGACTTAGATGCTAATACATTGTGGCTAGAAATGAGTAGTTGCATAAGGAGAGTGAGATCAAACGTATTAGGTATATCTAAGGGCTTGAGACCTCCAAAGAAGGAAACATGGTGGTGGAACGAGGATGTCCAACGGACAATTAAGACTAAAAGAGAGATGTATAGGAAAATACCTAAGTGTCAAGATGAAGATGTGCACAATCAATATAGAGAAGCAAGAAAACAAGCTAAAAAAGTAGTTAGTCAAACTAAAACAAATTTCATGGAAAATCTATATACAAGGTTTGGTAATAGAGATGGCAAAATATATATATATATATATATAAGCTAGCCAAATTAAGAGATAAAAAAAAAACAATACCTAATTCATATAAGATGTATTAAGGACGAGATGGATAGATGGAGAAGTTACTTCGATAGTTTATTTAATGATGACCAAGTTGATACTATAATAGAAGAAAACCCACACCAAGAAAGAAATGTAAACTATACACGCAATATTAGAATTGTAGAAGTTAAAGAGGCATTGAAAAGAATGAAAATAGGAAAAGCATGTGGCTCAGATGAAATACCCATAGAGGTTTGGAAATGCTTAGGAGAAATTGGACTGACTGGGTTAACAAAACTTTTCGATAAAATTTTAAAATCAAAACGGATGCCAATGGATTGGAGAAGAAGCACGCTTGTGCCAATCTTCAAAAATAAAGGAGACATTCAAAGTTGCTCAAACTACCAGGGAATTAAACTTATGAGTCACATTATAAAACTTTTGGAGAGGATAGTTGACAATAGGATAATGAGAGAAACAACAATATGAGAGAACCAATTTGGTTTCATGTCTGGGAGGTCGACTATGGATGCGGTTTTCCTTGTAAGACGATTGTTAGAAAAATATAGAGAAAAAAAAAATTTCATATGGTATTCGTAGATTTAGAAAAAACATATCATAGGGTCCCTAGAGATGTTTTTTGGTGGATTCTAGAAAGAAAAATAGCGCATGCTAGATATATAGACACTATTAAGGATATGTATGATGGAGTAGTAACGAGTATAAAGACATTTGAAGGAGCTACAAAAGAATTTCCCATTACGATAGGACCGCATCAAGGATCGGCTTTAAACCCATATCTATTTACTTTAGTTATAGATGAACTAACTAGACATATTCAAGAGGATATACCATGTTGTATGCTATTTGCAGATGATATTGTCTTAGTGGATGAAACTAAAGATGGAGCGAATAAGAAATTAGAACTCTGGAGGAATACATTAGAATCTAAAGGCTTTAAGTTGAGTATGACGAAAATCGAATACATGCACTGTGAGTTTAGAAACACTAGACATCGAGATGACGGAGTGGTAAGATTAGGGGAAATAGAAGTTCATAAGGTAAACCACTTTAGATACTTATGATCAATCATACAAAATGATGGTTACATTGAGAATAATTTCATACATAGAACTCATGCTGGATGGAAGAAATGGCGGAGTGCAACAGGGGTGATTTGTTATCGAAATGTTCATACTAAGTTAAAAGGAAAATTTTATAGGACCGCAATTAGGCCAGCTATGCTATATGGAAGTGAATGTTGGGTGGTAAAGCAACAACAATTACATAAAATGAACGTAACAGAAATGAGGATGCTTAGGTGGATACGTGGTAAAACACGTAAAGATAGAATACGAAATATAGAAATTCAAAGACAAGTTGGAGTAGCACCAATTGATACAAAGATTAGGGAAGGGCGGCTGCGATGGTTTGGTCACCTGCAAAGACGGCCTACAAATGCTCCAACTAGAAAACTTGACTCAATAGAAACTGTAGAAATTCGACGAGGAAGGGGTAAACTAAAGTTAACATTGGATGCATTAATTAGGAGGGATTTGAATGGTTTGCAAAACTCACCATCAATTGCACTTAATCGAGCACAATGGAAAAGTTTGATCCATATAGCCGACCCCAGTTTATTTGGGATTGAGGTTATGTTGTTGTTGTTGTTGTTGTTGTTGTTTTTAGCCATATTTTTAACATCTTAATCTTAAATTAATTAAAGAGAGCGGGGCTTTAGGTTTGATACGTAGGGAAGATTCACCAATGCCTAAGCCATTCTAATCCAGTGACTTATAAATCACATATTGTCAATCAATTATTTTCTTAATTATTAGGGAATCATGGGTTTTTTTTTAATAAATTATATTTATTAGGGAACTTAATTTTTTTTTAGTGAATCAATTATTTTCTTAATTCTTTAACTTAAAAAAACCGTGATTTCATAAAAAAAAAAAAAAAATCTAATTGTGATGGATGTATATATACTTGGGAAAGGATTAGTAGTGTACTGTATATTAATTATGAAATAACAATTACATTAATTATATAAGATAAAATTTCGTTATTGATTTCAATTGACATCTAGCTATTATTTAGTTTCACATCATCAAGACATTTCTGAGGAAAAATAATTAAACGTTACATTGAATGGAGAATGATTTTAGTATATATTATATATTTTTGTATTTATTTATTTATGTTTATCCTTTTTTGTTAACAGAATGATGTTTCAATTGTGAACCATTGGGTCCTTAATGGCAAGCACATTTCCCGCACAAGGTGAGTTTGTAAATTAATTACTTTTATTTCATGGTAGAAACTAGAAAGTAATTAATTAGAAATATATATATATATATATATATATATAATAAACATGCAAAAATTAAAAGAATTAATAATTAACCATAGCTAAATTCACAAAAAAAAGGCACATGCACGCGGATGTGTTACTAAAAAAATGTTTTGGTCTCCCAGCACGCAAACGCATAAAAGATACACACTCATGTATCCGACGACTCTTGATTTTTAGGTGTAGCGGACAACAATGCGTTTATACCTGCGTGTCTGCGCTAGGACACCCCGCTAATATTATACGATTCAATGCTTATAATTAGACAACAAATTATCAATCGAGTATCAAATATGCAATAGATTTGCCCCCCCTATATATTTATTTAATTTGATATTTATTTATATTTGCAAAGTGAAGAATGGTTGAAGAGACTAGATGATAATGCCGATGCAAAGCAAAAGGAATCATCAAGGACTTCTTAGGCAAAGTGAATATGAAGCAGAAAAGTGGATTAACCAGTGGAGAACCTCTTGTCTACATGTAATAGAGCTAGGTGAATTTAACAATGGCCAAGAATGGGTGTTAGCTCAACATCTTTTTAAGAAGAAATAGGTTTATATATACTAGTCAATGGGCACGCGCTATGCGCGTGAGGCATAAACAATAAATGTATTAATAAACATTTGTGAAAGTTAATATTAAAATATTATCTTAATGACAAAAAGTCACAAATATAAATAGAATGTAACTTCATATATTATCTAAAAAGAACAAAAAAAAAAAGATAAGTCCTAAGAATCCACTGATTTCATATTGCTATTAAATAGAACCGTTGCAATTAAATATCTATTAAATAGGTATCTATCTAAATCAAAACTATATACAAAGAGAAAATTGTGGTACTAAATAGCTATTGAATAGCTATCTAAATAAAATTATTTCCAAATACATCCGGTGGCATTAAGTACCTAAACATAACTTTTCATCAAATTAGAATCCGATTCTAAAAAAAAGAAATAGAGTCCTAACAAACATTGTTTTCATATTGCTATTAAATATCTATTAAATAGAATCGATGGAATTTAATATCTATTAAATAGCTATCTAAATCAAAACTTTATACAAATAGAAAAACGGTGCTACTAAATAGCTATCTAGTCAATGGGCACGCGCTATGCGCGTGAGGCATAAACAATAAATGTATTAATAAACATTTGTGAAAGTTAAATTATGCATGGTAGTCAAAGTAGGAACCCAATAAATTATGCATTGCAAAAAGTGAAAACTATATTATTGAACTTTGAAGACGAATTAAGTTGAAGTTTTTTTTTTAATTATTAAGAAAAAGAATATTTTCATAACATAAAGTATTACCATAAAATTTATGAAAAATACAATGGCACCGCATGACATCACTTTGCATCAATAAGATTGAAGTTACGTACCTTCCCAGTTTCCGAAGCAAATTAAAATATAATACTTCACAAAGATCTTCAAGAGCAACATGGCGAAAGTAAGTGCGCACTCTCCAATCGAAAGATTTGTATCTCTGCCATTTTTTTTTCATAGAGGTCTTCATGGAGGCGTGAAGAATAATAGATTTGAAGGTGATGTGAAAATGGTAGCGATTAATGGAACTCATTAAAACGACATCTCAATGGTTAAAATCATCATTTTTTTTATTTTAGGAAACCATATGTAAATAAAAACGTGAATGAAGAAAAAGGAAAGAACGCTAGAGGAGAAAGTGGAGAGAGAGAGAGAGAAGTGGAGGGGAGAGAGAGAACAGTGGAAGAGAGAGAGAGAGAGAAACGTGGATGTGTGTGTGTGAGAGAGAGAAGTAAATCTCCAAATCCTACTTTGTTAGGAATTTGAATACTTTTAGAAAGTAATACAATTTCGGTTTGCACATTTAAATTCGAAATCGCCTATTAATTTGAAGTTATCGATTAAATTACCGATTTATCCCAAATTTTAAATATTTGGATCAAAGTAATTAGGGACATTATCGGGACTTTTAGCCAAAAAGGCTTCACGGTTAACCGCTTTGAATTTGCTATTATAGTATAGATAATTTATAAGAAGAATATCATCTTCTTTTAAGTATGTGGAATTGGTTATTATGTAATAATTAATTACCCATATTTTTAACTCGTTAATTAACGTTAATTATCAATCATTGCTTAAGGGAACCAAGTCTCTTGCCATTTTGGCTAACCGATTATTGATATATAAATTATTGGTGTTGAAAGGATTCTACAAGGGCATTTGCAATGATTACACTCAAAATGAGTTTAGTAGAGTGCTATTTGATCAATTCATTACACTCTTCTCTATTACATTACTCTCCCATCATTATAAAGAATATGGAACATTTTTGTGAGACTCACTTCACCATTGCTTTAAAAAAAAGTTTTTAAAAGGAAATTGGTACAAAAATAATTTTTGTGAGCCCCCACTTGTGGGTGACCCATGACAGGGCAATGAGCTTGACGTAGGACAACATGTGAGAAACTTTAAAAAAAAAATCAAAAACATGTTTGGTCTTTGCAATCCAATCACAACTTGTGTGGTTGCCCACTGTCCATGTTTGGTGGATTTACGTCGAGCAAAGGAGTGAGTTTGTTTCATTGATGACTAGGGGCGAGTAGGTGGATTACTTCAAAATGTTGTGTGGAAGGTTGAATTAAGGATGGGATTTTTTTTTATTTTATTTTAAAGAAGAGTGGAACCATTTGTTGATATCCCGATGAGTGAATGGATCTCGAGTGTCTTATTCCGAGTCACCCAACATTTCTCGTATTTGGCCATATACGCAAAGTCTACGCTAGCTTGAATGACTAATAATATTATATAAATGAAGCAATGCCTCATTCCTTAAATAACTATGTATCTAGCTACCTAGCTACAAAGGAAATTAATCATGATGAGTGACAAGGTTGTTGGTGATAAAGGTTTGATGATGAAACCAACAAAGGGTGAGGTGGTGGAGAAGTTGATGCTGGGTCTCATACCAGATGGAGAGGTCTAAATGCTCATCAAAGATCAACTGCAAAGACGAACAGATTGGATCTATAGCCACAACTTTGAACAACGCTTTGCTCTACTTCACAACTTCGTTGAGTGTAAGGATCAGTACTGATCATCCCCTCTCAATTACACACTTGTAGCTAGATGTCAAAGACCTTATGTTGGTTAGGGACGGAGTATCTCCACGAGCTAACCTACAGAAATTATCTCTCAACTTAATTATACCTTAAGGCGTGAGATATCTCCCCACCACCCCCCAGTGAGTTATCTCCCATGAGTTGTGAACTCAATTTCCTTTTATTAATGACTCATTTATCACCCATCTCTCTCTTATTTGAAGACTATTTATTTCAATTCATATTTTTTATTATTTAAAAATTTGAAATTTCCCTAAAACTTTTAAGTCTACTCCGATGAGTTATCTCCAAGTCCCAACTCACACGGTAAGTAAACAAAAACGAATTAAACGAGGCCAAAGATAATATTTATTATTATTATTATTATTATTATTATTATTATTATTATTATTATTATTATTATTATTATTATTATTATTATTATTATTATTTGTAACGAGACTTTATTTTATTATATATAATCAAAAGTAATATATGCACGGAAAGAAATAACGTGTTTCCCTAAAACAAAGTTGATAAATATTGTCAAATAATAAGGGATCCCAATTAAAAGAATATAATCTCACATTGACTAATTCTGCAGATTAATTAAAGATAGGCATAGAGTGATCTCTATCTTGCTTTAATTTAGTATTTTGAAGATTAACTTTTAATTTTATTTTTTCGAGAATAACTCTCCCACTTCTAATTTCAAACAATTCACATATATAAACTAGCCTCTCCACGCCCTTACATGCACAAGAGTCACAAGACTTTGATCGAGCCTAATAGAGCTAGCCAAAATACATAACCATAATGGGAGTTATTAATTAGTACACGAGCATATTCATCATGACTATATACTCATGTCATACGAACCTCACGGAATGTGTTGCATGTGCATATAAATTAGTGTATTAGATTAAAATTCAATGGTGCGTTATAAATTATGTTTTCATGGAATGAGTATTTTTTTTATATAATAATTCTCATGTTTTTATTTTTTTTAATTTTTTAGGTCCATCTTATATGCTTGATGTGCTATGAAGACATGTTTGTTTTATGAAAGCGTAATATGTTTATAGATACTTAGATTAAAAAGTTTATCTCTATATGCACGCAGCTTTGAAAGAGAAGAGTGTTGTCACCGAGACAAAGGACTTTAATGGCGATGCGTATGACTTCCCCATAAGTTTTGTGAATCTTATTCTTAAACCGATAATATATATATATATATATAGACACTCACTACCAACGCGCACCTTGATTTTTTTATTTTTTTGTTCTTTTTTTTTACTTGATTTTTTTTCAATTTCGTGGTTGAGAATAATGCTAAGGTTACCCACTACAGACACTCACTCCGACTTCAAAATTGTTAAAAAAATAATAAAAAAATCAAGTGCCTTAGGTGCGTGCTCTTAGGAGTGTTCGCAGTGAGTCGTCATATATATAGTCAAATAAATATAAAAAGTCTAAAATTAAGTCATTTGAACTCAAATAAGTCTTATTCATCATTTTCCTATCGATTGCAACTTTCTTTTTTATTTTTGTTCGGATATACTTAAGTCTAAATTTTAAAATAGTAATTTTATAGTTTAATTTTACAAGTATTAATTTAATTAAATAAAAAGTATTAATTTAATTATAACTGTCAATCGGTATATATGTGTAACTCGATCTAGTGCGGTTTTGATCAAGTTGGATTATATATTACGTATATTGATTGAATTGTATTACGGTTTCTCAATCCGTCCTAATTGAATTGAATCATGAATTGACCCTAATTAAACAGGATTCTCACTCCAGTAAATTAAAATAAAATAAATGAAGCAAGGATATGTCTTTTTCATTTGTACTAAATGAACCAAGGATGTCTTTTTCATTTGTACTATAATGCACGTGCAATAAATTGATCTTTTGCATCGAATTGAGATTGAGAAACAATGCATGTGCAATAAATTGATCTTTTGCATTGAATTGAGATTGAGAAACAGCGCATAAATTAGTATATATAGATGTATAGTATATGAGATGTATAGACAAACAAAAACTTGATAAAAATCAGGATTAATTAAATAACTTTTTTTTTGTTGATATATATATTTACATAGCAATTGATCTATCACTATATATAATTCTAAAATTGTTATCAATTTAATTTATTTTTGCTACAAAGCCTACAATCACAATGGACTTACCATTTTTTTTTTCGCTTGTTTTTTCATTGTATTATCATGTAGTTGGTCTTACTTTGAGGATAAATCAGCCACATTGGATGATGCTCAGAAAGCGATGTTGGATTTATATTGCGAGAGAGCACAAATTAAAGATGGCCATCGAATTTTAGACCTCGGTTGTGGATATGGAGCTTTTGCCATTCATGTTGCTAGCAAGTATCCACAATGCGATGTTATTGGGATTACTGATACGACGTCCCAAAAAAAGTTCATCGAAGAGCAATGCAAGTAATGTTGAAAACACTTACATACTCCCTCATGTCAAAAATATAAGTCTTTATAGAAAAACTTATTGGTCAAAATTATATGTCGTTTTTGAAAATCGAGAGCGTATTTATTTTTTTTTTTTTTTACCAATTACTCTCTCCGAGAAAAAATATAAGTCTTTCTTGCTAAAACTTTTTGGTCAAAATTATAAGTCGTTTTTTAAATTCCAGTGTGTATTTATTATTATTATTTTTTTTACAAATTACACCCTTATACAATTTAAATATTTATGATTTTTCAATTCTTCTATTAATTTAATATCAAAAAGCGTATATGTAAATTACACTTGTGATTAAGGTTATTTTAATTCTTGCGCACTTACCTTAAACGACTTATATTTGTGATCAAAGGTAGTATACCTGATAACTGGTATATTTACCGACTTTGTAATCCATTCACATCTCTTTTTTCAATCTTTGTCATGATGGTATTTCTTGCGGAACTTGTATTTGTTGTAAACATTATGATATGCATGCTTCTAGGTTTAATTTCATTGTTAGTTTTTTTTGGTTAATTCATAATGAAGACAATATTAAATTGCAAAAACTTGTATCTGTTTAACAGGATAATGGAGAGATTTTAGGAGCATATGTGAAGTCATGGATCTCTGGGGCCCTTGACAAAGCTGCTTATCAAGGATCCATGGCGTTCACGTTGGCCTTGCACCATCTTTCATCTTTCATTTTTTACAATGATGCAGACGACAAGGCATTGTTGAGAAATAAATTGGCCAAGTCACTTCTTCGTGACTATTCACAAAAGTCACATCACGAGGTATGAAATTTTATATTGGGGAGCACTGTATGTGTTTGGTTAAATAGCTAGAATGGTATAATCAATTTCTCTTACCACTATCATCTATCTACTGGGATGCCCGCGTAAAGATTAGATCTTGGCATTTGTTGATCCATATATCATCTCACTTAAAGAGTCCTTGAGATTTGGCTGGCCTGTGATCTCAACTTTTGCCATTTTATGAATAATCTTGTTATATATTATATATAGGGGATGAGTTACAGGTATGGACTGGAATATTGTGAAAATGCTAATTCGGGTTTTTTTATGGTGATACGCTATTCGGAAGATGAAAAGCAGAAACATCTCTTATATCTCTTTTTGTATATTAGCACTACTTATGTATGAAGAAGCTCTTGCGGTTTTCATATTGCATGTGAAAGATTTTATTTATTGGAACTAATTGAATCTTCATCTTCGACATTCAATTATAGGAAATGTTGTTGAAGTTCATATTGTATAATACCGTGCTCTCTCATGATAGATGATTCACAGTATCTTTAATTCTTGATTGTTACTTGCAAAACTGACGTCTTGTATTAGTTACAAATGATGTTGAACTGTCTGCAATCAATATCTCAAGAAGATAGAAATTTGAAGTCTATCGCATATATAGTGATCGATAATATAATAGTATTTGACACAAATAATATTTTTCGTAAGTCTTTTACTTTGGTTACTTCAAATCTAGTTTCTGATACCAACTTTTTAAAGCCCTTTATCGTTATGGCGTGCGATCGTCTTTATCCTAATCTCACTAATAACTTAACGACTAATGTCTCGATTAAGGCATCGCTCGGCCTAAGGTCACTAATTCAAACCCTGAACCTTAGATCGTCCAAGCTAATGCTTTAGCAACATCCGTGTAACTACAATATTTGGTCCTAAAAAAAATGTCTTCTTACACACTACGAACGCTGGTCGCTTATTTGTTCCAAAGCATGCAAAATCAATCTTTATCCATATGAGTACGTAAATATTTAGAGCATCTTTAAAGAGACTATAGATTCATAATGTTCATTTTATGTGGTATATAATCAAAACCGGGGGCGTCTACTATAATGTCTACTTATAGAAATTGTGGAACATTGGTACGTCAGCATTGTTAATTCTTTTAAAGTTTTTATTTTTTTCAAGCTTTTATTAATATTATGAAAATTACAAATAAAAGTACAAACTCATCAATCTATGGTCTAAATTTAAATTACCATTAGAGATCATTTTAAAAAGTGAATGTTTATCTCGGTGCCACATAAGATAAACATAAAATTGACATTTTTTTACGTTCATGACGTAACACTAATTTATAATTTTCCCTAGAGATGCTCTTAGATTGTTGAACTCCACACGCCAATGAAACCCAATATCATACAAGTCTATAACAATTAAGCTGTCAATATCATTTTTTTCTTTTAGAAAAAGCTGGTGGTTAGAAGAGCACTAATAATGAGCGGGCAATTCGTGTTACAAATATATATAAAATAAAAAGAAAACTAAGACAATAATGAGATGTCAAAACATATCTTTTTTTTGTCAACTTTGAGTTTTTTTATGTTTTTGTTCCTAAACTTTTATTAATTTATGTTTGATCCTTAAACTTTCGTTGTTGTACATTTGATCTTTAAACTTTTGAGTTTTTTATGCTTTTAGTCTTTGAACTTTGAATTTTTTATGTTTTGAAGGAAAATAATTTTTTTTTCGACTCTTATTGATTGATGTGAGTCGTTCGGTTTAATAATATACATCACTCTACTATTCTTGACTAGTCACACGACACTTTTGTTATCCACATTGGTGAAATTTAACACTTTAAATGTTGGAAGGATTAAGTGTGAAATCGTTGTGAAAGTTCAAGAACGAAATATGTAATAATAAAAGTTCAATGATCAAAAGCATAAAAAACACACAGTTCAAGGACCAAATCATTAGTTTTGCCCAATAAGATTAACATATCAAAAACCATTCTACTATGATGGATTACATAATTTACATATTGCTTCGTTGATTGATAAATGTTTACACCCATCACACATATTTATGGCCAACATGCAAACACTGCAATACTTGGTCAACTCAGTTAAGTAACTACCTATCCACTACGCTAACACTGCGAGGGGGTGTATTCAATTAGATGATTTGAAATAATTTTAAAAGCGTTTGGAGGATTTTGAAATATAGGTGTATTCAATTTGGATTTCAAAGGATTTTAATAAACTTTTAAAAAGTTAAAAGGTATTCAATTAGGATTTTGATGGATTTGTAAGAAGTTTAGGTGTATTCAGTTTTTAAAGACATTAGGATTTGAATAGATTTGAATGAATTTTGATATATTTATATTCAAAAAATACACATAACCAAATCTTACCCCTGCCTATAAGATTTGGATGAATTTGAATCAAATTTTTCAAAATCCATCAAATTTCATGAAATTCATGAAAATTCATCATTTAAAGAAATACAGGAATTTGTCAAATTGATGAATACCCCTACGTAACTCAAATGACTCTAAACATGACATGTCACATTATCACTTGACCCAAACGTACATTACTTTGATTCAACATAATTGCAATTTGATGGTGATTTTCAGCCCATGACACATGTTGACCCACATATAGACTAAAAACATTATCATTTTTTTTTTCTAACTAAAAATGATGACATGACAGTAGAGATAATATCTACCATAATATCTAAAAGTAGACATTCTCTATTTAGATTTTCTGCCACATCAGCTAAACATTATCAATCTATAGTACCATTCGAGAGCATTTTTTAAGTTGAATGTGAATTGTATCTTAAGTGAATTCATTTTCACCCTAATCCGTAATCCCATTACATATACTTTATGTGGCCGCAATTGCAACCTCCAAAAGTCTACATTTAAAATGTACGTTATCAATTTTTTTTCTGCCGGCATCCGAAATTGATGAAGTCCAAGAATTAGCTTGCAAATTCTTGATAGGATAATGAAGTCCAAGAATTAGTTTGCAAATTCTTGATAGGATAATGATGAAGTTCAAGAATTAATTGTAAATTCTTGGAAAAATAGGAAAATATATGACTCACAGCGTTTCGGGAGTATGGGTTTATTGGAAACGGGGTGGAGATCACGACTCACAGCTATGCTGTGACTACGACGTTTTTCGGCGAAATTCCATCGTTTCGCCCTTCGAAACGGCAATTTTGCTATTTTAGGAAACTTTTGTTTCGCTTATAACTTTCATTAGGAATTTCCGTTTTTATTGCCGTTTGCGGCGTTTGTTTCTATTTTTCGTCTAGTTTTCGTTTATGGCTTTTTGGACTTTTTACTATTTTCGGCAAATTTTAGGGTTTCGCTATTTAAGCGATCTATTGGGCGTAATTCGTAGTTTTTTGAAATAAAAGAATTTTCGAACTTTGGCTTAAGTTCGACCTAGATCGAGTTGTTCGTGGATTCGTTCAAGCTGGTTTAGAAGATCTCCCATTGCGTCGGTTGGTATCGAGCTGCTTCGGCGTGATTGGAGAAATCATCTTGCTTAGAAGAGGAACCAAAGAGCGTATCGAGGAGGTGTTTGACCGTGACAATCTGAATCGACAAATTGGCCAATTGATTGACCAACGCATGGACGTGGTGGTAGAACGATTAACTGCCAGAATCGATCAGTTGTTGGGTCAAATTTCATAAAATCAATGAAAATCCATCATTTAAAGAAATCCATTGATTTGTCAAATTGATGAATACCCCTACGTAACTCAAATGACTCTAAACATGACACATGTCACATCATCACTTGACTCAAACGTACATTACTTTGATTCAACATAATCGGAATTCATGATGGTGATTTTCAGCCCATGACACATGTTGACCCACATATATACTAAAAACATTATCATTTTTTTTTTCTAACTAAAAATGATGACATGACAGTAGAGATAATATCTACCATAATATCTAAAAGTAGACATCCTCTATTTGGATGCTTAGGTGGATGTGTGGTAAAACTCGTAAAGATAGAATAAGAAATATAAAAATTCAAAGACAAGTAGGAGTAGCACCAATCGATACAAAGATTAGAGGAGGGCGGTTGCGATGGTTTGGTCACCTGCAAAGACGGCCTACAAATGCCTCAACTAGAAAACTTGACTCAATAGAAACTGTAGAAATTCGACGAGGTAGGGGTAGACCAAAGTTAACATGGGATGCATTAATTAAGAGAGATTTGAATGGTTTGCAAAGCTCACCATCAATTGCACTTAATCGAGCACAATGGAAAAGTTTGATCCATGTAGCCGACCCCAGTTAATTTGGGACTGAGGCTATGTTGTTGTTGTAGACATCCTCTATTTAGATTTTCTGCCACATCAGCTAAACATTATCAATCTATAGTACCATTCGAGAGCATTTTTTAAGTTGAATGTGAATTGTATCTTAAGTGAATTCATTTTCACCTTAATCCGTAATCCCATTACATATACTTTATGTGGCCATCAATTGCAACTTCCAAAAGTCTACATTTAAAATGTACGTTATCAATTTTTTTTCTGCCGGCATCCGAAATTCACAATTGCAATGGAGATCCAAGTCTTTTTCCTTCCAACGTCCATCCAACGATTCCATCACATGCTATATTGGACCACCCATTTGTTTAGCTTTTTTTTTTGTTTTTTTGCAATTTAGAGGCTAAAATACACCCATTTTCACTTTAAGGGTGTTTGGCCAAAAAATACAAAGGATGATCCAGAATGGGACACTTGAGACAGACACCCAGCGATGGTGTCCATCCATCGTGCATCAATGTACGTGCACACATATCCCGATGCGTGAATATATCTCGAATGTCTCATTTTGGGTCACCCTAACATTTCTCGTACTTGGCCATATACATACGCAAGCTTGAATAACTAATAATATTATATAAATGAAGCAATGCTTCATTCCTCAAATAACTATATATCTAGCTACCTAGCTACAAAGGAAATTAATCATGATGAGTGACAAGGTTGTTGGTGATAAAGGTTTGATGATGAAGCCAATTACAAAGAGTGAGGTGGTGGAGAAGGTGATGCTGCGTCTCATACCAGATGAAGAGGTCAAAATGCTCATTAAAGAAGAACTGCAAAGACGAACAGAATGGATCTATAGCCACAACTTTGAACAACGCTTTGCTCTACTTCACAACTTCGTTGAGTGTAAGGATCAGTACTGATCATCCCCTCCCAATTACACATGCTGAATGTACTCTTGCAGATGTCAAAGGCCTTGTGTTGATTAGGGGTGGAGTTATCTCGCGGGAGATAACTTACAGGAAGTTGAGAACTAATCTTATTATTTGATTGCCTAACTTAATTACTTGGAAGTTATCTCTCAGCTTATACCCTAGAGTGTGGGATATCTCCCCACTACCCCCCAGTGAGTTATCTTCATGGAGTTGTGAACGCAATTATCCCTAATTTATTACTCACCTCTCTCTTATTTGAAGGCTATTTATGTCAATTCATATTTTTTATTATTTAAAAATTTGAAACTTCTCTACAAGTTTAAAGTTGACTCCAATGAGTTATCTCCAACTCCCAACTCACACGGTAAGTTAGCAAAGCCGGACCAAACGAGGCCAAAGATAGTATTTATTTTATTATTATTTTATTATTATTATTATTATTATTATTATTATTTTTATTTTTTTTTTTTTTTTTATTTTTTTTGGAACTAGACTTTATTTTATTATATACAATAATCAAAGTGATATATACACGTACAGAAAGAAATAAAGTGTTTCCTAAAACAAAGTCGATAAATATTGTCAAATAATAAGGGATCCCAATTAATAGAATAATCTCACATCGACTAATTCTGCTGATTAATTAAAGATAGGCTTATAATACTTAAGTTTAGAGTGATCTCTATCTTGCTTTAATTTGGTATTTTGAAGATTTAACTTTTAAATTTATTTTTTTTAGAAGAACTCTCCCACTTCTAATTTCAAACAATTCACATATATAAACTAGTCTCTCCACACCCTCTCATGCACAAGAGTCACAAGTCTTTGATCGAGCCTAATAGAGCTAGCCAAAATACATAACCATAATAGAAGTAATTAATTAATACATAAGCATATTCATGACCATATATACTCATGTCATACGAACCTCACGAAATGTGTTGCATGTGCATATAAATTAGTGTATTGAATTAAAATCTAATGGTATGTTATAAATGATGCTTTAGTATTTTTTTTTTGTAATAATTCTCAAGTTTTTTTTTAAAAAAAAATTATTTAGGTCCATCTTATATGTATTGATGTGCTATGAAGACATGTTTGTTTTTTGAAAGCATAATATGTTTTTAGGTACTTAGATTAAAAAGTTTACCTCTATATGCACGCAGCCTTGAAAGAGAAGAGTGTTGTCACCGAGACAAAGGACTTTAATGGCGATGCATATGACTTCCCCATCTGTTTTATGAAGCTTACTCTCGGGAGAGCAACCATAATATGCTAAGCTACGGACTCGAGTGAGTATTTCTCCTACTTTTTCCTAAGTTTCAAGTCAAAGAGGCAACCATAATGTACTCATCCACAACCAAAGGCATGAAACAAAGTTTCGGGTGACTCTAAACAATATAATAATAAAAACTATACTAAATACATGCATGGAAGTGTATCAACTCCTAACGAAGTGAGAAAATGAGATATGGAGGGAAAAGAAATGGAAGAAATGAATGAATAAGAGATATCAAACACCACCAATACCATCCGTCAACCACATATAACCGCATATAATTGAAAAAAATTTAAACGATCTCACATGTGGTCTTTCGCAAATAAGTCCATCCAACTCAATCCACAAATCCTAAAGTACCCCCAAACTTATTCCGAACCTTGTCCTCATGGCTTAAAACAAGTCAAGGAATCCATGCAACGAAAAACAAAGAATAGTGGTGAACAAGAATATGGATAAAATAAGAAGATGATACAAGTGCACGCATAACAAAAGTCTCCAAAAACTAGTGAATGCTCAAATCTCGCATGTCTAGGGGACTACGGAAACTATAAAATAAAATTATCATAATAAGAGCAAGAACTAATACGCATGAGAGTGAATTCAAATGATTCCTATCGAATCTTGCGAGCCCGAGTCTTTCAACTACGGGTGAAGTCAACAAGATGATGGAATGAAGTTTAGGGTTTTGGGTCTACTTAAAGACCCGCCACTAATGTGGCGACTTAAGTTGGATATGGCCCAACCAAGTCTCAAAACACCTAAAACTCTAATAATATGTTAATTCCTAAAAACGAATATGCTCAAGTTACTCCAAAAACAATGAAATCCATAGTCAAACCTATCAAAACTCAGGGGGTGGTTTAGTGCCATCAGTGCTCATCAAGCATTCATTACACCTACAAAAATCAAAGAGACCAAGTTAGGGCTTTATTAAACATTAAAAAAAATTAAAACTAAATTAAAATTGA
Organism: Stephania yunnanensis; assembly: GCA_039657365.1. Classification (NCBI taxonomy): domain Eukaryota; kingdom Viridiplantae; phylum Streptophyta; class Magnoliopsida; order Ranunculales; family Menispermaceae; genus Stephania; species Stephania yunnanensis. Next base: position 51,231,002 of record CM077591.1, read on the forward strand.
AATAAATGCAATAAAAATAAAAACAAAGCTGGGCTGCCTCCCAACGAGCGCCTTTCTTTTACGTCTTTGGCTAGACTTATCGTGATTCATCACGTGATGCCCTCTCCTTTGGAGATGTCAACAACAAATGACGCATCAACATAGTTGGGCATTGCAGCATGCACGCCCTCTTTCAGAATTGGGAGCTCATTCGAGACTTCTAACACAAACGAATCTGTCACATCATGGTCCTCCAACACAAAGGTGTTAGCAGTGTAGAAAATCTGCGAACGCTCCTTTACTTCAACCCCCGTATAGGGTTTATCAAATATGCATGGGAGGGTGGGTGGTTTCACCAACACCAGAGGTTGGTCTTCCTCGTTCTCTTTCTGGGGCTCCTCCGACCTTTCTGAAATGACTTCAATTTCTTTCTCTAGCTTCATCATCGTCATATTGTGCAATAGTAATGTCTGGTTCATGTGAAGAAACGTCTAGTGTTTCCTCTAGTTCACTCAAATGCTCGTCCACAATCGAGAACTCATCAAACTCAACACTTTTAGATATATCAGCATTCACAGTCTCATCTGAGTCAAAAACTGGTTGCGAAGGCAACTCTTCCTCATCCATCAGATACTCAAGTATAGCGGTAACTTGAGTTTTTGAATTTTGCAACTTTGATTTCGTATGCTGCATATCCTCCTGCAAGGGCTGCTGAGTGATGCTTTGAGAAAGCCAATCGGAGATCATATTTCTCTCAATGTCTGCAATGGTTCTCCGTTCATGTTGATGACTTTGTTGAAAAGTTGGTTCTCCGAAGATCAAGTCATTCATCATGTCTCGTATAGGCCTCTTTTCATGTTGAGGAATCTGTGGACTTCGCTTAGACATATAAAAGTTGGGTTGTGGTGATGCATAAGTGGAACCATGATGATTCTTATACTTCGAATAAGGACAAGCATACGTGGGATGAAAGTACTCCCCACGATTTCCACAAACCCTGACCTGTTGCACAAAAGATTGCGAGTTAGAAAATTGATGTCCATTATATGACATACCTACCCCATTCACAGCATGATAGTATGAGTCTTCGAATCGACCATAATTATGGGTGTAGGAGGCCATTATGGAATTACACTGCAAAAATGTTAGAAACAAGGAACTAGATACAAAATAATAAAAAAACCAAAGAAAAATAAAAATAAAAAATAAAAAATCAAAATCAAAAAAAGAAAAAACCAATCCCCGGCAACGGTGCCAAAAATTGACGCTCGCCGAACGCGTCAATAAAATTAAAAATTATACCTAAACCAACTATTTGCAGAATAATGGCAAAGGGTCAATCCCACAGGGATTGGTATTCTTTCTAAGGTTTAAAAAATAACGAAAAGGAAAATCGGGTTTTGAGAGAGACTGAATAATAATGCTAATCTAAATATCAACAAAATAAATAAAGCAAAGGAGATAAAATTGAAAATAAAATAATTAATAAAAATACCTAGGTCAAGACATACAAGTTCAGTTCGGTAAAAGATTGGATTTGGTCGTCGATTTATGTAAAATATGCAAATTAAAATATCATAGTGTAGCTATAGACCCGGTAACGTGCGCGGTTCCTCGCACTTCCTAATCTCGATAGCCAAGGTACGACGGTGACTACTTCCCTAATCAAACACATAACCACAATTCAAGTGAATTGGGTTTAATGCGTTGACCGCATTGAGCTTCGTGAAGGCACTGCACCTAGACAACCGGATCACTAGTGTGTCCGATTTAGCCTAGATCCCTATGGTATTCAACCGGTCCCAAAAGGGTTTAATCAATCGGTATGGTCGAATGCCACTAGTGTGGTCTTATTGCACAAGCACACGTGCGTACGACCTACTGGCAAGTAAATCAAGATTTAAACTAGTGTTTAACCTCGATTGTTAAAATAATACCAAAGAAAATAAAATAATAATGAAAGGACTGAAATTAAAATATATAAATCTCACAAATCCATTAATACGCGCAGTCGAACATCCCTCGTAGTCTTGCCTAGGCTAGAGGTTTTAGCCTCGCATCAAAGAACACCAAGAGAAAAAGGAAAAATAGAAAAGAATGAGGAATGGGGGAGAGGAGTTCGGCCCAGCGACGTCCCTGTTTTTCTTCCTTTTCTTTCCGATTTTTTTTCTTTGTTGCCATTCTTTTTCCCAATCAATTCTGGCCATCTTTCTATATTTATGTCCTTTCTTTATATATATATATATAGGAGTTTTTCCCCAAGTAGGGCAGTTTTACATTTTTTTTCACAAAATAGAGAGGTTTTTTTTTATCACGAAAATAGGCAATAACGCCTTCTCAAAAGGCGTTATTGGGTGGGATGTTGTTTTGTGGTGCTGAGGTGGTGATGACGTGGCGGGGTTTTGTACAGATAGCGCCTTTTGAGAAGGCGCTATCTGTACATTGTGGCCGCCACGTAACCGCCACCTCAGCGCCACCTCACCTACTTCAATAACGCCTTTTGATACGTTATTGATGTAATTAAATTCGACGTATTGAGAAAAAACATGTTACCTCGCCCCTCCAGGTTCGCGTTGATCTGTGTGTAGATTGGAGTTGCAACAGTGATGGATCTGAAGGTCCTGGATCCATTGCAGTACAACTAAAAAGAAGGTTAGAAAAAGAAAATGAGTATAATAAATCGACTATAAGTAAACATGTACCCAAATAATAAATGAAAACTAACCTCAAGTAAGTTAATTAACTAACGTAACCATATCCAAAAAATAAATTGACCAAACTATGAGAACCAAACGCAACCTAAAATAACCTAATAAAACGTAAACATATCCAAAAAAAATAAAAACCAAAAAAATTATAGATGTGTTCATGAAAGTTTAGTGGATCATAACGAATTCAAAGTCTAAACTAGGCTACCCAAACTAGGCTACTCTCTACAACTTATCTTGAAACGTGCGCATATAACTAAACAAACTACATTAAGTAAATACCTCAACTACATAAACTAACTTAACCAAACTAATACATAAACTTAAACTAACTTAAACAAACTAATTAAACTAACTTAAAAAAAACTAACTGAATGAACAAACTACATTAACTAAACTAACTTACCTAAATAAATCTAAATACCTCAGACTACCTAAACTAAACTAACCAAACTAATACATAAACTTAAACTAACCTAAACAAACTAACTAAACTAACATAAACAAAGTAACTAAACTAACTTAGACATACCTATGTAACTTAAACGAGTAACTAAATTAAACAAACATAACTAACTAAACAAACTAAGCTAAAAACAATTAATCAACAAACGAACCTCAACAAACTTAACCATCTTAATAAACTAAACAAACTAACTACACTAACTTAACTTAACTAACTAAACAAACTAACAAAACTAAACTAACTTAACTAACTAAACAAACTAACTAAAAACGATTAATAAACATACCTAAACAAAATTAGAAATACCACCTCCTCCTTCTCCTCCACTGAGACGTCAGGTGCCCCCCGCCGTTGCTCCGCGCTCCCCTGCCACAGTAACTCCTCCTCCTTGATCAGCTGTCACTCCACCGTGCTCCCCTGCCGCGGACCTCCTGCTCTGCTCGCCGCGCTCCCCGCCCTTGAGTCCGCTCTCCTCCTGCTTTCAATTCTGCTCGTCCTCCTTCCTCCGCTCGCTACCTACCTCCCTGCCATTGTGTGCCGCGTTTGGTGCCGCTGCTCCCCTGCCGCTGTGTTCCCGCGTCTGCTCTCTCTCCACCGAGCTCCTCCCCCACCCCTCCTTATATACACCAACCTCCTTGGTCACGGGATTACTATCCCGTGATCCCTACCGCCCCTACCCTGCATCCTACGAAACCGACGCAGAGAATATTCTCTGCGTCGGTTTCGGGAAGGAGATGATGGGGATGCGCTGATAGCGCCTTCTCAAAAGGCGCTATCAGCGCATCCCCCCACGTCCCCAAATCTGTCCACGTGGACTGGCCAGAATGGGCATGTCCACGTGGACACCAATAGCGCCTTCTCCGAAGGTGCTATTGGTGTTTTTCAGCCACGTGGATAACGCCTTTTGAAAAGGCGCTATCCAAGTGTCCACGTCATCAAATGAATGTGATAGCGCCTTCTTATTAGGCGTTATTGCCTAGATTGAGAAAAAAAAAACGGGCCCTCATTTTGGGAAAAAAAAGTAAAATATGTTGTACTTTTGGAAAAAATTCTATATATATATATTCCTATATACTACAAACCAAATCAAATCTTGCAATGATCTTGCAATGCATCAACGCCCTATTGCTCCACTTAATTTTCATCATCTCATCATGGCACATGTGGGCCCGCCAATCTGCCTCGAGATACGTGCTGACTTTCGATGTAAAATGGATCCAGGCATATGAATACTCGATTTTGCGTAGTTTTTCGCCTCGCGCACTCCAATAACCCTGAAAATAATAAATAAATGCAATTAGACTAGTATTTTGGAGACTTTACAATAAAAATATATAGATAACATATATATAATATTACATAATTAACGACTCAACAAAGTTTATGCATCAACATCTCGGGATGAACATGGACGGAGCAGACCTATCTCAGCAACAACAACCACCACCACCTCATGACCGGCAACAGCCACCGCAAATAGATCCTGTCGATCCACTACAACAAGGGGACAATGTTGAGCGAGAGACGCAAGAGTGGCTTACGAGAGATGAGCAGCTTGGTGATACATAGGTATTTTTCTTGTTGTTAGTGTAAATTTTGAGATTATACTTTTGCTTTTGTAGATAACTTTAGCAATTGTTCGCATGACTTTTTGATTGACACTTCTTTTTGTGCATATTTATATTGATACTTCTTTATGTTTCATTGGATAGTTGTTCAGAATTTTAAAAATTCCATTTACTTCTTCTTTCTTACCCTACTGCAGATGTTACATTTGCTTGGCGTGGAGATGTTTGTGAAGGTGTAGCCGAAAAAGTTCGGTTTCGGCTCATGAAAAACCCCTAACGAATACTTGTACATATATGCATATGTGAGGCCTGAGAGCCAATTACTTTACAAGTTCATCTGTTGCATGTTGTGTGTACTCCTGGTCATATCTTTATCTTGGTTTTTGAAGAAAGTTTTCTTATCTTAAAAACTGTGATAAGATGTTAATGACATGAATCATGTGTTGCCAGACATCTGTTGCACTTTACATTTTAGCTGATTTTAATGCTGATCTTTTTGACTATTGCTCCACAATCTCATTTTGATCACTATCAGGGCTTGGTTGCTTCTCTACTTGAAATAGATTATCATGTATGTTTAAAAACAGTCCTGCTGAAGGTTCGTTGTACAACTATTTTTTAAATAGTCCTGCTATTTCCATGTCTAATCATTGTAGTGTACTAATTTGGACTATGCTTTAGAGATGTGGAGGCCAATTCTTGACCCGGAGGCACACTTGATAAGCTTGAAGGAACTCATGGATCAGGTTATATGTGTCAAATCAGGCAAGAATACATTTTTTTCCTTTCCTCTTTTATTTCTTTTTCACATGTACCTTGAAAGTGTTTGAAATTTGCATCTGTTAGCATTGTTTTGATGTCTTATTCTTATTCTCAATAAGAAAAAGTCTACATCACTATGTATATTAATAGGGACCCTTGACTGGACTAGTATATTTTTTAGAGAAAGAGACTATATATATTTATAGGAATTTAGTTACAAAAAGATAGGCTATTGTGGACAAGGTGTTCACACTCCTTTGGCTACACAAAGGACTTAGATTAATATATGTGTAGGCTATTGCCTTTATCTGTATTCTGCCCCATATACAAGTGAGTAGGCATGCCTTAATGCTATTTTAGATGTTCTCCTGTCCACCCTCCTTCCTTACTCCTCTCATTTTCCTCTTGGCCATGTGAGCGCACACATATATCGACAGTAAATGATTTCTTTTCTCGATTTTCTATCATTCCGTTCTTGTTCTTGCTCCTTCATCCTCCATAATTAAATGGTCATTCTGTTTATTTTGTAACGTTAGGCATATGCTTATGATAGTCGACAATGAAGAGTTCTATGAGCAGGAGAAACCTCTTTATTTGAAAGATATCGAGAATGTTGATCGTTCTTACGAGACAAGTAAATCTTGTTGGCATAAGAAAGTTATTCTGTATAAAAATTGCTAGGTCATTATGTTTTATATCCAAGATGTGGTATTTCTTCGTTCCTAATAGATCTTTTGAGCGGTTAGTTCTTGTATTAGATGGTGAGCTTGAAGTTTTCATACCAAAATGGAAGTTTCGTCGCCTTCATGGGAGATGGGAGTTACGAAGATAAATTGTCTTGTGCTTTATTTTTACGAGTGGATTTTTCATCATTTTTTAGGCTTTGTGGCAGCTCTGTGGATTTTTCCTTCAAAACCTTCTACTTGATAAACTCAATTGTCAACGTCACTAGCTATAAGAGGTTGTCCTTTGATACCATCCAACACAAAGTTAGCATTGCAACGTCGAACTCCTCATGCGGGTATGTGAAAGTCTTATGGCATTGCTTGATATCATATCATAAAATATTATCATGGTATCACCAATCGTGCATTTGGTCAAGTGATCAATACGTGAGTTGTAGTGCATTTTGCTTGGGAAATTGAGCTATTGCAAGTGTAACGAGTATCCTAATATTTCTTGTGCGATATTTGACTAGATATTTGAAATCTTGGATCAATTAATCTGCATTACATAGCTGTGGACTATTCTATTTTATTTCTTTTTCTTGTAGTCAATTATGTAAGCTGGGTATACTCTCATTTCGGTTGCAAGATTGGAATAATAGACGTCAATTTACGCCACATGATGACTTCCATGCTCAAGAAGCGGTTGATGAGCGTTTTGTTTCTCGGGAAATGATTTTCAATACTTTGTTTAAGCTTTAATAATTATATCTGTAAATATTACTAATTATAAAGATTTCCTCTTCCAGCCGCAAGCGAGAATACGGACCATATGATATATTGAGACAAGCTCCTTTTTGGTGCCATTTACTAGCGAGTCAAAATCTTCATCTTGTGAGTTAGGGTGTGCAAAAAGTGAACTGAACGATTAATTGAATTTAAACACAATGTTACTTTGGTCTTTATAAAGTCTTTATAAAGTTGTATTTATGAACCCCTCGTTTTATAATTGCCAGGAGTTTTTAAATGCATTATGTTTCATTGGCTATTCATTCGATAAATCTTCATCTAATATCTTGCAGGTACAACTATTTGAATGACTTGCCTTCATTAGATCCAGAAGCGTATCGCCACCTTATCTTCTTAAAAGTGAGTCATCTTCTATTTTCTCGCTCATTACTTTATCTTTATCCATGACAAGGAGGATTTGTTAGTTTAATCTAGATAGTGAATTATATTCGAGGTAAAAATTTGGAAGGAGTAGAGAGAGAGAGAGAAGCAAAGTAAAAAAAAAAAACGAGAACATAGCATGGCATTTATCCTTTATCAATTCGGGAATTCACACGATGACTGCTCCTTTCCAAATTCAGTAAAATATGATAGGCAGGCATGATTTATAACATTTATTTGAGCAATGATTTGACTTGGATATTTTTCTTCTTTGGCAATGATTTGAGTATCGTATATACCTTGACTTTAGAAGTTTCCAATGCAAGTGGTGCATAATAAGTGATGTAAAAATCAAGAAAAACCTTAGGTGGATTCCATGTTTTTGCAATTTTAAATTATGCAGAAACCAGATTTGGTTCTGATAGAGTTGTTGTTGCTCTCACCAAACTAGGAAAAATGACGTTGCAGCAAAATCCTATCCCAGCTATAGCAACTAAGATGGATGTGTTAGCAGGTCTACCTGTGTGTATATATATCCTATCAAATGTGACTTGAATAATAGAACAAGTGAAACAAGTGATAATAGAAAGGGATTGAAGGAGAACTAGAAAGAAATGGAGCTTACATGGATCAAACTTCTGGTTTTCATGGCTTGCTTGTCGTTCCCTTTGATGGTCGAGTGTAGGGATCGTCACTATAAGTTCGATGCGAGTCATTGCTCTTCTACCTTAGCTCTATCTGCTATGATGCTTATGTCCCTGAAAAATTTAAGTTCAACTATTCAATTATTAAGTTGTTTCAAATGTCCCTTGGCTGTGCAGGTGGTGTTGAAGAACATCTCAAGACTATGCGGCACGAAGCCCATAGTTCTGATTAATAAGCAGTTCCCAGGGCCTACACTTTATGCAAGAGAGGGTGACAGAGTGCTTGTGAAAGTGGTGAATCATGTCAAGTATAACTTGAGCATTCATTGGTAAGAACTATATAGGGACATTTCATGTTGTGTTGGTTTTGTATACTAATTTGGCTTGATAATATTTGCTTGAGTGCATTCTTCTTTGAAATCTCACTAACTTGCATTTGCATTGATAATATGAATTGCTAGTTTGATGGTTGATTGACACAAAATGGCACGAGCATGTTGGCCCACATGCATGAAACATTCCTATTCTCTCAAATATTCATCATTATTATGTCTAATTTCCCATTTTATGTTTATTTATTTATTTTTAGTTTATGACATGTTTAGCATGAACAAGCCCTTTGCCATTAGAACACAAATTATTATATCAACAAATTTGCATCCTCATACGATTTCAAATAGAAAGTTTCCATGACTACATCTCTACAGAGTCTAGAACGGTATATGTATTAGAAACTTCGCACTTGAAGTCTTTGCTTTGTGGACATTTTTATTTTAGCATGACCTTGAATCCTTTGCTTTGTGGACATTTTATTTTAGCATGACCATGAATCCTTGATAACTCATTCTTTGCAAAACTCAATCTTTGAAACATTCAACATTGAATATAGATACCATCTTATTTTTCATTTTTCCTAGAGCGAATTTCCATTAGTTCAAACGTGACATCATCTTCCACCAATATCTTGAGAAAATTGTTCATTATTCAAGTTTTTAGGTTTGTAGGAATTTCATGATTATATTGTTGGTTGATTTTTAAGGTAAACAAGTAATTTGATCTTTACTGAGTTGACATAAAACTAATTGAAAGAAAAGTTATTGGATTTCATGTGTTACATTTGTTAAATTATGTTCTTATCGGATATGGTGTTATTAGACTTATTTGTATAATAGAATGGTGCGTTCAATTATAGTAAAATATACTGCTTTCTTTTGCACTGTAAATGGAGATAGTTTTTTTGCAGTTTCGTATTTTTATCATGAGTTTGATCTATTTTGCAATATTTGCGAGAGCGTGGCCCTATCGATAAGTGGTGGTTCTTCGATCGAGTGGGAGTTAGTGCCATTGATTGCTCATATCCCCTGTGACAATACTGCCATAATCTAGTTTCCAAGTGAGAGATGAGGAATTTAAAGCATATCATGTAACTTTTATAGTTGTTTACATGACTTTTACATTGATAATTCTTTTTGTGCATATTTAGAGGATTGTAAGTTTTTTTTTGTGGTTGTTGAACAATATGATTGGTGGTTTTTGTGAATACTTAGAAATTTGGAGCATTTGTAATACTAGACAATTTTTCGTGGATATATAAATCTTTTTCAAATTTTGATTTTTACATTTTTTCTCTCATTTGAATATTTGTTGATATATATTATCGATGTATGAATGTCAAATTTTGCTTTTTTAGGGGATGTTAGCACCCCCAAGGAGTTGTTGGAGGGGGTGCAGGCGATGGAGTAGGTCCTATGGTTGTAATTTCAAGTTATAGGTTGGAGAACCAATTGGATTATGTTTATGTTTAAAAATTAAACAAAAAGGAAAATTAGAGACGGATTAGCAACGAATTCAAACATTAAATTTGCTATTCCGTCTCTAATTTTTCAGGATTATATGCATGAATCAGAAACGGAATCAGAGACGGAAATAATGATTTCAGTCTCTGATTCTGTTGCTAATCAGGAACGGATCAGAGACAGAATGCAAAAAGTCCGTCTCTGATTCCGTTGCTAATCAGAAACAGAATCAGAGACGGAATTCATGAATTTATTATTTCCGTCTCTGATTCCGTTTCTGATTAGCAACGGAATCAGAGACGGAATGCAATTACAAATGTACCATTTCGAAAAAAAATCCATTTCTGTTCCGTCTCTGTTCCGTTTCTAATTTCCGTCTCTAAATCCGTCTCTAATCAGAAACGAAAATTATTCAGTCTCTAATCCGTCTCTAATCAGAAACGGAATCAAATTTCCGTTTCTGATTGAATCGGCGACGACGATTTTAGAGACGAAATTTATTCCGTCTCTGTACCGTTTCTGATTTCAATTAGAGACGGAATTTATGCAAATCAGAGACGAAAATTTCCGTTTCTGATTTGCTCGTTTTTTTGTAGTGAAGATTCATGAACTAAGAGAGGATTCAGTTATTGTCGTGTTATTGTATGTAAAGTAATATTTCCATAGAGATTTGCATTGTTAGTTTCTCTTTAAACAAGGCAAACTTCTCAATCTCGCAATGTAACATATTTCTATTCTATCAAAGCATTTTACGACGAAGTGTGATTTCTCACCTGCTGACATTTTAAATATGTATGTAACATATTTTGCATGTGCATTCATTTCAAAGTATATCAGAAGGACTTCAACAATTGCGTAGCCAAAGTGTGTCATTCTAGTATTTTTCTATACATAATGTTAATGTTCCCGTCTCCTTGAACTCTTGCGAGAGAAGGCCAAGGTCTCCCTCGATCATTTCTCCTATGTGAAGGTCATGCTAAGCGATGTATGCCGAGGCCCTCTGTGGCACAAACTCTTCCATTCCATGACCATTGTAAGTAATCCTCCATGAAACTGTTTTATTTTTGAAAAATTTTAGTTAACAAATCAAAATCACAAAATTGATTCTCATCTCGTGTAGATGAGAAATATTTTTGCTTACCTTGAGACCCTTGTCAAGCTTTCCGGCTAAAGGTAATAGCAAAATGTTCTCTTTTTGTTTGGCAAAATGTGGAGTGAATTCAATAGGCCCTGTTGTGAGCAGAGATAGCAAAGTTACCTATCACCAAAATGAAGTTCATTCTTTTTAACTTTCTGTACAAGTATTTTTAATTGTTCGAGTACTCTCGCAAAGTTAAGCGAAAAATTGAGAATTGTTGGTAATGCTCGGGTTTCGCATTGATATTCATGTGTTGAAGCTGGACTTCAATTGAGGGAAGGTCAATCCCAACTCGCAAATCAAAGGCTACAATAAGAATTGCTTCCCTTTGTCAAAGCAATTGTGGATGAGAGAATTGGCAATGGTGAAGTTTCAAACAAGCAGGGTGACTTTCTACAGATACTTATCTCTGCTAACACATTGTCTGACAATGAAAAACTGAGTTTTGTTGATTGTTTTTGTGAAATGTGTGGCTATCGATTTGTTGTTTTGTTGATTGGTTGTAGAACACTCCGAATTTCTTGATGGAATAATAATATTGCGAGTTGAATGTAGATTTGCATATTTTCAATTGAAAATGGAAATGAAAATTAATTCTGGGCATTTTCAGTTATTATTATTTTTAAATTACATTTGATAGGGGTTTGAAACCCCTATGTAAGCCTTTGACGATGATATAGAGGTTTCAAACCCCTATGAAATCACTACAATTGATAGGGGTTTGAAACCCCTATGTAAGCCTTTGAAGATATTATAGAGGTTTGAAACCCCTATGAAATAGCCAAGATTTGATAGAGGTTTGAAACCCCTATGTAAGCTTGGAAGATAAGATAACACCTTAAAAGATAACACTTTTCATAGAGGTCAAAATCCTCTATGAAAAGTAGAATTCGTTCTAGTGTATATAGTCTATAGTGGAAAATATGTTCCACAACAAATCATGATAGATGATTCACAGCATCTTTAATTCTTGATTGTTACTTGCAAAACTGACGTCTTGTATTAGTTACAAATGATGTTGAACTGTCTGCAATCAATATCTCAAGAAGATAGAAATTTGAAGTCTATCGCATATATAGCGATCGATAATATAATAGTATTTGACACAAATAATATTTTTCGTAAGTCTTTTACTTTGGTTACTTCAAATCTAGTTTCGGATACCAACTTTTTAAAGCCCTTTGTCGTTACGGCGTGCGATCGTATTTATCCTAATCTCACTAATAACTTAACCACTAATGTCTTGATTAAGGCATCGCTCGGCCTAAGGTCACTAATTCAAACCCTGAACCTTAGATCGTCCAAGCTAATGCTTTAGCAACATCCGTGTAACTACAATATTTGGTCCTAAAAAAATTGTCTTCTTACACGACGGAACTCGGGTCGCTTATTTGTTCTAGCATGCAAAATCAATCTTTATCCACATGAGTACGTAAATATTTAGAGCATCTTTAAAGAGAATATAGATTCATAATGTTCATTCTATGTGGTATATAATCAAAACGGGGAGCGTCTACTATAATGTCTACTTATAGAAATTATGGAACATTGTTACGTTAGCATTGTTAATTCTTTTAAAGTTTTTATTTTTTTCAAGCCTTTATTAATATTATAAAAATTGTAAATAAAAGTACAAACTCATCAATCTATAGTCTAAATCTAAATTATCATTAGAGATCATTTTAAAAAGTGAATATTTATCTAATATCACATAAGATAGACATAAAATAAACATCTTTTTCACGTTCATGATGTAACACTAATTTATAATTTTCGTTAGAGATGCTCTTAGATTGTTGAACTCCACACGCCAATGAAACCCAATATCATACAAGTCTATACAATTAAGCTATCAATATCGTTGACTGCCTAATTAAACTGTACGTAATGATGCACACGCCGATGAAACCTAATATCATACACGTCTATAACAATTAAGCTGTCAATATCATTTTTTCTTTTAGAAAAAGCTGGTGGTTAGAAGAGCACCAATAATGAGCGGGGAATTCGTGTTACAAATATATATAAAATAAAATAAAAAGAAAACTAAGACAATAATGATATGTCAAAACATATCTTTTTTTTTTTGTCAACTTTGAGTTTTTTTATGTTTTCGTCCCTAAATTTTTATTAGTTTATATTTGATCCTTAAACTTTTATTGTTATACATTTAGTTTTTGAACTTTTGAGCTTTTTTATGTTTTTAGTCCTTGAACTTTGAATTTTTTATGTTTTGGAGGAAAATAATTTTTTTTTCGACTTTTATTGATCGATGTGAGTCGTTCGGTTTAATAATATAAATCACTTTACTATTTTTGACTAGTCACACGTCACTTTTGTTATCCACATAGGTGAAATTTAACACTTTAAATGTTGGAAGGATTAAATGTGAAATCGTTGTGAAAGTTCAAGGACCAAATATGTAATAGTAAAAGTTCAATGATCAAAAGCATAAAAAACACACAGTTCAAGGACCAAATCATTAGTTTTGCCCAATAAGATTAACATATGAAAAACCATTCTACTATGATGGATTACATAATTTACATATTGCTTCGTTGATTGATAAATGTTTACACCCATCGCACACATATTTATGGCCAACATGCAAAAACTACTAAAGTACTTGGTCACTTAGTTAAGTAACTACCTATCCACTACGCTAACACTGCGAGGGGGTGTATTCAATTAGATGATTTGAAAGAATTTTAAAAAAGTTTTGAGGATTTTGAAATTCAGGTGTATTCAATTTGGATTTCAAAGGATTTTAATGGACTTTTAAAAAGTTAAAAGGTATTCAATTAGGATTTTGATGGATTTGTAAGAAGTTTAGGTGTATTCAATTTTTAAAGACATTAGGATTTGAATGGATTTGAATGAATTTTGATAGATTTCTATTCAAAAAATAAACATAACCAAATCTTACTCATGCCTATAAGATTTGGATGGATTTGAATCAAGTCTTTCTAAATCCATCAAATTCCATAAAATCAATGAAAGTCCATCATTTAAAGAAATCCAATTCAATTTGGATTTCAAAGGATTTTAATGGACTTTTAAAAAGTTAAAAGGTATTCAATTAGGATTTTGATGGATTTGTATGAAGTTTTAGGTGTATTCAATTTTTAAAGACATTAGGATTTGAATGGATTTGAATGAATTTTGATAGATTTCTATTCAAAAAATACACATAATCAAATCTTACTCCTGCCTATAAGATTTGGATGGATTTGAATCAAGTCTTTTTAAATCCATCAAATTCCATAAAATCAATAAAAATCCATCATTTAAAGAAATCCATTGATTTGTCAAATTGATGAATACCCCTACGTAACTCAAATGACTCTAAACATGACACATGTCACATTATCTTGACTCAAACGTATATTACTTTGATTCAACATAATTGCAATTCATGATGGTGATTTTCATCCCATGACACATGTTGACCCACATATATACTAAAAACATTATCATTTTTTTTTTCTAACTAAAAATGATGACATGACAGTAGAGATAATATCTACCATAATATCTAAAAGTAGACATCCTCTATTTAGATTTTCTGCCACATCAGCTAAACATTATCAATCTATAGTACCATTCGAGAGCATTTTTTAAGTTGAATGTGAATTGTATCTTAAGTGAATTCATTTTCACCTTAATCCGTAATCTTACATATACTTTATGTGGCCATCAATTGCAACCTCCAAAAGTCTACATTTAAAATGTACGTTATCAATTTTTTTTCTGCCGGCATCCGAAATTCACAATTGCAATGGAGATCGAAGTCTTTTTCCTTCCAATGTCCATCCAACGATTCCATCACATGCTATATTGGACCACCCATTTGTTTAGCTTTTTTTTTTTTGTTTTTTTGCAATTTAGAGGCTAAAATACACCCATTTTCACTTTAAGGGTGTTTGGCCAAAAAATACTAAGGATGATCCAGAATGGGACACTTGAGACAGACACCCTGTGATGGTGTCCATCCATCATGTATCAATGTACGTGCACACATATCCCGATGCGTGAATATATCTCGAATGTCTCATTTTGGGTCACCCTAACATTTCTCGTACTTGGCCACATACATACGCAAGCTTGAATAACTAATAATATTATATAAATGAAGCAATGCTTCATTCCTCAAATAACTATATATCTAGCTACCTAGCTACAAAGGAAATTAATCATGATGAGTGACAAGGTTGTTGGTGATTATAAAGGTTTGATGATGAAGCCAATTACAAAGAGTGAGGTGGTGGAGAAGGTGATGCTGGGTCTCATAGAGATGAAGAGGTCAAAATGCTCATTAAAGATCAACTGCAAAGACGAACAGATTGGATCTATAGCCACAACTTTGAACAACGCTTTGCTCTACTTCACAACTTCGTTGAGTGTAAGGATCACTACTGATCATCCCCTCTCAATTACACATGCTGAATGTACTCTTGCAGATGTCAAAGGCCTTGTGTTGATTAGGGGTGGAGTTATCTCTGGGAGATAACTTACGGGAAGTTGAGAACTAATCTTATTATTTGATTGCCTAACTTAATTACTTGGAAGTTATCTCTCAGCTTATACCCTAGCTAGAGTGTGAGATATCTCCCCACTACCCCCCCAGTGAGTTATCTTCATGGAGTTGTGAACGCAATTACCCCTCATTTATTACTCATCTCTCTCTTATTTGAAGGCTATTTATGTCAATTCATATTTTTTATTATTTAAAAATTTGAAACTTTTCTACAAGTTTAAAGTTGACTCCAATGAGTTATCTCCAACTCCCAACTCACACGGTAAGTTAGCAAAGCCGGACCAAACGAGGCCAAAGATAGTATTTATTTTATTATTATTATTATTATTATTATTATTATTTTTTATTTTTTTTTTTTTTGGAACTAGACTTTATTTTATTATATACAATAATCAAAGTGATATATACACGGAAAGAAATAAAGTGTTTCCCTAAAACAAAGTCGATAAATATTGTCAAATAATAAGGGATCCCAATTAATAGAATAATCTCACATCGACTAATTCTGTGCCGATTAATTAAAGATAGGCTTATAATACTTAAGTTTAGAGTGATCTCTATCTTGCTTTAATTTGACATTTTGAAGATTTAACTTTTAATTTTTTTTTTTTAGAAGAACTCTCCCACTTCTAATTTCAAACAATTCACATATATAAACTAGTCTCTCCACACCCTCTCATGCACAAGAGTCACAAGTCTTTGATCGAGCCTAATAGAGCTAGCCAAAATACATAACCATAATAGAAGTAATTAATTAATACATAAGCATATTCATGACCATATATACTCATGTCATACGAACCTCACGAAATGTGTTGCATGTGCATATAAATTAGTGTATTGAATTAAAATCTAATGGTATGTTATAAATGATGCTTTAGTATTTTTTTTTTGTAATAATTCTCATGTTTTTTTTTTTTTAAATTATTTAGGTCCA
Organism: Stephania yunnanensis; assembly: GCA_039657365.1. Lineage (NCBI taxonomy): Eukaryota > Viridiplantae > Streptophyta > Magnoliopsida > Ranunculales > Menispermaceae > Stephania > Stephania yunnanensis. The sequence goes on from CM077591.1 coordinate 51,247,372, forward strand.
TTTTATATGTATTGATGTGCTATGAAGACATGTTTGTTTTTTGAAAGCATAATATGTTTTTAGGTACTTAGATTAAAAAGTTTACCTCTATATGCACGCAACCTTGAAAGAGAAAAGTGTTGTCACCGAGACAAAGGACTTTAATGGCGATGCATATGACTTCCCCATCAGTTTTATGAAGCTTACTCTCGGGAGAGCACTCAAATTAAGGTATACATTAAAAAATCAAACCGATAATATATATATATATATGGACACTCACTACCAACGCGCACCTTGATTTTTTATTTTTTTGTTCTTTTTTTTTACTTGATTTTTTTCGATTTCGTGGTTGAGAATAATGCTAAGGTTACCCACTACAGACACTCATGTAGTTGATTTTTTTTTAACTTGATTTTCCATTGTATTATCATGTAGTTGGTCTTACTTTGAGGATAAATCAGCCACATTGGATGATGCTGAAAAAGCAATGTTGGATTTATATTGCGAGAGAGCACAAATTAAAGATGGCCATCGAATTTTAGACCTCGGTTGTGGATATGGAGCTTTTGCCATTCATGTTGCTAGCAAGTATCCCCACTTGCCATGTTATTGGGATTGCGATACGACGTCCCCAAAAAGTTCATCGAAGAGCAATGCAAGTAATGTTGAAAACACTTACATACTCCCTCAGGTCAAAAATATAAGTCTTTATAGAAAAATCTATCGGTCAAAATTATAAGTTGTTTTTGAAATTCGAGAGCATATTTATTATTTTTTTTACCAATTACTTTCTCCGATTAAAAAATATAAATCTTTCTTGCAAAAACTTTTTGGTCAAAATTGTAAGCCGTTTTTGAAATTCGAGTGTGTATTTATTATTATTTTTTACCAATTATACTCTTATACAATTTAAATATTTATGATTCTTCGATTCTTGTATTAATTTAATATCAAAAAGCGTGTATGTAAATTACATTTGTAATTAAGGTTGTCTTAATTCTCGCGCACTTACCTTAAACGACTTATATTTGTGATCGAATGGAGTATACCCTTATACAATTCAAATATTTATAAATTTTTAAATCTTCAACTCATTTAATATCAAATGGTGTATATTTAAATTACAATTGTAATTAAGGTGTTTTAATTCTTGTATTATTACCTTAAACAATTTATATTTGTGACCGAAGGGAATAACTAAAACATATATACTCATTAATTATTTTTGAATATTATGAATTTTTCATGCATGAAAGTGAATTCTCTTCTTTCTTATTATTTCATCATTAGAAATCAAAACTTGAACAATGTGGAAGTCATACTAGGGGACATTACCAAATATGAGTTGAACAAAGAGTTTGACCGTGTAATGGTTCTTGGCGTCTTGGAGGTACGTACATAATATACTAGTAATGTATATTACTTATTTAATAACGTACTTAATTAATAACATGTTTTCATGTATTAATTAATAGCATATCAAGAACTACGAGTTACTTCTAAAGAAGATTTCAAAATGGATGAAGGAAGATGGGCTTCTTTTGATAGAAAACCTGTGCCACAAGAACTTTCCATACCAAATGAAGGCAAGTAAAACCATATATATGTTTTTACTTTTTTTTTTTTTTTTTTTGTTAAACTAATTAATTAAGTGGCAGGTAGCTAACTAGCTCATTGATTTGGTACGTAGGCCTATTGTATAAAAGATTGTGGTTTGAATTTTAAAAGGAGATAAGTAGGTTTCTTTCTTATCAAAAGAAAAAAAAAATGTTATTTTACTCTTTTAGGAGGTATATATGCGCCTCATGCATGTCTCGGTATTATCTAAAATTAAGAAAAATGTTTTTTTTTATCCACTTTTCTCATATCAATTTGACACACACTTGATCGTGTCTATTGATTTTTGCATTGATATGTATGTCATGTATTTAAGAGACTCTCAGCAGTGAGTGCGAGTTAAATTGACTCAAGAGTCTGGATTGGAGGATTTTTAAAATTTTTACAAATATTCAAAAGGCACCAAATGAATTAAACAAGTTTGTTTACACATGTATTCCAATTAATGTTTATATATGTGTGTGTGCGCGCACTATATATATATGGTAGCTAGAGATGGGCAAATTGCGAATTAGTCGTTTTGCAAACTCTCAAAATCGCAACCAAACCGACCGCGGTTTGCACGATTTGGTCTGTTTGATTTTGCGATTTTCCACCGACGCATTTTTAACAAAAAAAAAGTTACACATTTTATACAAGTCCATCAAGTAAATATATGTCCATACATGACCATCCACCAAAAACACAATGAAACATATGAATTCAATCAAAATTAAGAGTCTAAGTTCATTTCAAAAGTTAAACAACATGAAAAGACTTTCAACTTTATTCCAAATAATTCCAAATTTTGGGCGGTTTTTTATAAATAAAAACCACCACCGAACCATAGGATCGCGATTCTCAAGCTTTTTAATTTGCCCCCAAACCACAATTAAAAAAATCAGATCAGACCATGCGGTTTAGACGATTTGAGTGTTTCGGTGGCTTTGCAGAGACCAATGCCCATCCCCAACGATAGCTAAAATTGTGCCTTGATACAATAGAGTTCTAATTAATTAATTCACGCAGCCTCTAAACGAAGATGATTGGATTGGAGAAGTGATATTTCCAAGAACGAATACGACCATTGCGTCTCCTGACTTGCTACTGTATTTCCAGGTACTTGATAATCTTTTCAATCTTAATGGTGTTTTGGATTCCAAATTTTTTACTCATTCTATTATTATTATTATTATTATTATTATTATTATTATTATTATTATTATTATTATTATTATTATTATTATTATTATTATTATTATTATTATTATTATTATTATTATTATTATTATTATTATTATTATTATTATTATTATTATTATTATTATTATTATTATTATTATTATTATTATTATTATTATTATTATTATTATTATTATTATTATTATTATTATTATTATTATTATTATTATTATTATTATTATTATTATTATTATTTTAACTCTCTACGAACTTATCCTTATAATCATTATCCATCACAATTCCTACTCCATTGCATTTTCACTGGTATAGATAGAAAATGCAATGGAGTAGAAATTATGGTGGATAACGATTACAAGGATAATGTCGTAGAGGTTAAAAGAATGGGGGATAGATTGATTCTAGTTAAATTAATTATTGGAGATGAAAAAATTAACATATTTAGCGCCTATGAACCACAAGTAGGATTATGCGAGAGCATCAAATGCAAGTTTTGGGACGATATGAATGGATTTATGCAAAGTATACCATTAAATGAAAATGTTTTTATTGAAGGAGATTTAAATGGGCATGTCGGGGCAAGTAACGATGGGTTTGAGAGAGTTCATGGAGGTTTTGGTTACGGTAATAGAAATGAAGAAGGAGAATCAATCTTAAAATTTACTTCAGCATACGATCTTGTCTTAACAAATACTAGTTTTAGGAAGAGGGAGTAGCATACAATTACTTTTAGTAGTGGTAATAACAAGAGTCAAATAGATTTTCTTTTAACAAGAAAAATAGATAGAAAAATATGTAGAGACTGCAAAGTAATACCTGGTGAAGCACTTACTACCCAACATAAGTTAGTAGTACTTGATATTAAGCTAACACGACGACATAATATGAATAAAAGAGTTAGCGACCCTAGAATAAAGTGGTGAAACCTAAAATACAGTAAACAAGTGGAGTTTGGAGAAAAACTGCTAAAGGAAAATGTTTGGAATCTTGACTTAGATGCTAATACAATGTGGCTAGAAATGAGTAGTTGCATAAGGAGAGTGAGATCAAACGTATTAGGTATATCTAAGGGCTTGAGACCTCCAAAGAAGGAAACATGGTGGTGGAACGAGGATGTCCAACGGACAATTAAGACTAAAAGAGAGATGTATAGAAAAATACCTAAGTGTCAAGATGAAGATGTGTACAATCAATATAGAGAAGCAAGAAAACAAGCTAAAAAAGTAGTTAGTCAAACTAAAACAAATTTCATGGAAAATCTATATACAAGGTTTGGTAATAGAGATGGCGAAAAATATATATATATATAAGCTAGCCAAATTAAGAGATAAAAAAAAACAATACCTAATTCATATAAGATGTATTAAGGACGAGATGGATAGATGGAGAAGTTACTTCGATAGTTTATTTAATGATGGCCAAGTTGATACTATAATAGAAGAAAACCCACACCAAGAAAGAAATGTAAACTATACACGCAATATTAGAATTGTAGAAGTTAAAGAGGCATTGAAAAGAATGAAAATAGGAAAAGCATGTGGCTCAGATGAAATACCCATAGAGGTTTGGAAATGCTTAGGAGAAAGTGGACTGACTGGGTTAACAAAACTTTTCGATAAAATTTTAAAATTAAAACGGATGCCAATGGATTGGAGAAGAAGCACGCTTGTGCCAATCTTAAAAAATAAAGGAGACATTCAAAGTCGCTCAAACTACCAGGGAATTAAACTTATGAGTCACATTATAAAACTTTTGGAGAGGATAGTTGACAATAGGATAATGAGAGAAACAACAATATCAGAGAACCAATTTGGTTTCATGTCTGGGAGGTCGACTATAGATGCGGTTTTCCTTGTAAGACGATTGTTAGAAAAATATAGAAAAAAAAAAGATCTTCATATGGTATTCGTAGATTTAGAAAAAGCATATGATAGGGTCCCTAGAGATGTTCTTTGGTGGGTTCTAGAAAGAAAAAGAGTGCAAGCCAGATATATAGACACTATTAAGGATATGTATGATGGAGTAGTAACGAGTATAAAGACATTTGGAGGAGCTACAAAAAAATTCCCATTACGATAGGACTGCATCAAGGATCGGCTTTAAGCCCATATCTATTTACTTTAGTTATAGATGAACTAACTAGACATATTCAAGAGGATATACCATGTTGTATGCTATTTGCAGATGATATTGTCTTAGTGGATGAAACTAAAGATGGATTGAATAAGAAATTAGAACTCTGGAGGAATACATTAGAATCTAAAGGCTTTAAGTTGAGTAGGACGAAAATCGAATACATGCACTGTGAGTTTAGAAACACTAGACATCGAGATGACGGAGTGGTAAGATTAGGGGAAATAGAAGTTCATAAGGTAAACCACTTTAGATACTTATGATCAATCATACAAAATGATGGTAACATTGAGAATAATGTCATACATAGAACTCATGCTGGATGGAAGAAATGGCGGAGTGCAACAGGGGTGATTTGTTATCGAAATGTTCCTACTAAGTTAAAAGGAAAATTTTATAGGACCGCAATTAGGCCAGCTATGCTATATGGAAGTGAATGTTGGGCGGTAAAGCAACAACAATTACATAAAATGAACGTAACAGAAATGAGGATGCTTAGGTGGATGTGTGGTAAAACTCGTAAAGATAGAATACGAAATATAGAAATTCAAAGACAAGTAGGAGTAGCACCAATTGATACAAAGATTAGGGAAGGGCGGCTGCGATGGTTTGGTCACCCGCAAAGACGGCCTACAAATGCTCCAACTAGAAAACTTGACTCAATAGAAATTGTAGAAATTCGACGAGGAAGGGGTAAACTAAAGTTAACATTGGATGCATTAATTAGGAGGGATTTGAATGGTTTGCAAAACTCACCATCAATTGCACTTAATCGAGCACAATGGAAAAGTTTGATCCATATAGCCGACCCCACTTAATTTGGGATTGAGGAGATTGTTGTTGTTGTTGTTGTTGTTTTTAGCCATATTTTTAACATCTTAATCTTAAATTAATTAAAGAGAGCGGGGCTTTAGGTTTGATACGTAGGGAAGATTCACCAATGCCTAAGCCATTCTAATCCAGTGACTTATAAATCACATATTGTCAATCAATTATTTTCTTAATTATTAGGGAATCATGGGTTTTTTTTTAATAAATTATATTTATTAGGGAACTTAATTTTTTTTTAGTGAATCAATTATTTTCTTAATTCTTTAACTTACAAAAACCGTGATTTCATAAAAAAAAAAAAATCAAATTGTGATGGATGTATATATACTTGGGAACGGATAAGTAGTAAGTAGTGTACTGTATATTAATTATGAAATAACAATTAAATTAATTAATCTAACTAGCTATATAAGATAAAATTTCGTTATTGATTTCAATTGACATCTAGCTATTATTTAGTTTCACATCATCAAGACATTTCTGAGGAAAAATAATTAAACGTTACATTGAATGGAGAATGATTTTAGTATATATTATATATTTTTGTATTTATTTATTTATGTTTATCCTTTTTTGTTAACAGAATGATGTTTCAATTGTGAACCATTGGGTCCTTAATGGCAAGCATATTTCCCGCACAAGGTGAGTTTGTAAATTAATTACTTTTATTTCATGGTAGAAACTAGAAAGTAATTAATTAGAAATATATATATATATATATATATATAATAAACATGCAAAAATTAAAAGAATTAATAATTAACCATAGCTAAATTCACAAAAAAAGGCACATGCACGCGGATGTGTTACTAAAAAAATGCTTTGGTCTCCCAGCACGCAAACGCACAAAAGATACACACTCATGTATCCGACGACTCTTGATTTTTAGGTGTAGCGGACAACAATGTGTTTATACCTGCGTGTCTGCGCTAGGACACCCTGCTAATATTATACGATTCAATGCTTATAATTAGACAACAAATTATCAATCGAGTATCAAATATGCAATAGATTTGCCCCTATATATTTATTTAATTTGATATTTATTTATACTGCAGTGAAGAATGGTTGAAGAGACTAGATGATAATGCCGATGCAGCAAAAGCAATCATCAAGGACTTCTTAGGCAGTGAATATGAAGCAGAAAAGTGGATTAACCAGTGGAGAACCTCTTATCTACATGTAATAGAGCTAGGTGAATTTAACAATGGCCAAGAATGGGTGTTAGCTCAACATCTTTTTAAGAAGAAATAGGTTTATATATACTAGTCAATGGGCACGCGCTATGCGCGTGAGGCATAAACAATAAATGTATTAATAAACATTTGTGAAAGTTAATATTAAAATATTATCTTAATGACAAAAAGTCACAAATATAAATAGAATGTAACTTCTTATATTATCTAAAAAGAACAAAAAAAAAAGATAAGTCCTAAGAATCCACTGATTTCATATTGCTATTAAATAGAACCGTTGCAATTAAATATCTATTAAATAGGTATCTATCTAAATCAAAACTATATACAAAGAGAAAATTGTGGTACTAAATAGCTATTGAATAGCTATCTAAATAAAATTATTTCCAAATACATCCGGTGGCATTAAGTACCTAAATATAACTTTTCATCAAATTAGAATCCGATTCTAAAAAAAAAGAAATAGAGTCCTAACAAACATTGTTTTCATATTGCTATTAAATATCTATTAAATAGAATCGATGGAATTTAATATCTATTAAATAGCTATCTAAATCAAAACTTTATACAAATAGAAAAACGGTGCTACTAAATAGCTATCTAGTCAATGGGCACGCGCTATGCGCGTGAGGCATAAACAATAAATGTATTAATAAACATTTGTGAAAGTTAAATTATGCATGGTAGTCAAAGTAGGAACCCAATAAATTATGCATTGCAAAAAGTGAAAACTATATTATTGAACTTTGAAGACGAATTAAGTTGAAGTTTTTTTTTAATTATTAAGAAAAAGAATATTTTCATAACATAAAGTATTACCATAAAATTTATGAAAAATACAATGGCACCGCATGACATCACTTTGCATCAATAAGATTGAAGTTACGTACCTTCCCAAGTTTCGAAGCAAATTAAAATATAATACTTCACAAAGATCCTCAAGAGCAACATGGCGAAAGTGAGTGCGCACTCTCCAATCGAAAGATTTGTATCTCTGCCATTTTTTTTTCATAGAGGTCTTCATGGAGGCGTGAAGAATAATAGATTTGAAGGTGATGTGAAAATGGTAGCGATTAATGGAACTCATTAAAACGACATCTCAATGGTTAAAATCATCATTTTTTATTTTAGGAAACCATATGTAAATAAAAACGTGAATGAAGAAAAAGGAAAGAACGCTGGAGGAGAAAGGAGAGAGAGAGAAAGGGAGAGAGAGAGAGAGAGAAAGTGGAAAGAGAGAGAGAGAGAGAGAGAGAGAGAGAAGTGGAGAGAGAGAGAAACGTGGATGTGTGTGTGTGAGAGAGAAGTAAATCTCCAAATCCCACTTTGTTAGGAATTGGAGTACTTTTAGAAAGTAATACAATTTCGGTTTGCACATTTAAATTCGAAATCGCCTATTAATTTGGAGTTATCGATTAAATTACCAATTTATCCCAAATTTTAAATATTTGGATCAAAGTACTTAGGGACATTATCGGGACTTTTAGCCGAAAAGGCTTCACGGTTAACCGCTTTGAATTTGCTATTATAGTATAGATAATTTATAAGAAGAATATCATCTTCTTTTAAGTATGTGGAATTGGTTATTATGTAATAATTAATTACCCATATTTTTAACTTGTTAATTAACGTTAATCATCAATCATTGCTTAAGGGAACCAAGTCTCTTGCCATTTTGGCTAACCGATTATTGATATATAAATTATTGGTGTTGAAAGGATTCTATAAGGGCATCTGCAATGATTACACTCAAAATGAGTTTAGTAGAGTGCTATTTTGATCAATTCATTACACTCTTCTCTATTACATTGGGTCTCCCATCATTGGGGGCTAAAGAATAAAATTATTTTTGTCAATTTCCACCATTTAAAAACTTTTTTAAAAGCAATGGTCATTAAAAATGTTCCATATTCTTTATGGTTTACTTTGAAGGGTGTTCATGGTTTTTTGTTGTTTGTTGTCATTGTCTTCATTTTGAATGAATGAATGAATGGTTTATTTGTGATATCATATTTTGTGAGAAAATCACTAAACCATTGCTTTGATTTTATGTTAGCTCAACTTGTGTTTGCCCGATGTCCTTACTTCAAATATATGGAGGAAATTGGTAAAAAATGGGAATTTTTGAAACATTCTTACACCCACAAAAAACATATGAAAGTGAGGTATAACCATTTAGAACATTCGTACTTGAAGTTGTGATGTTTGATTGATCATTGATCAAATGTTGTTTGTTGTTCAAGTTTTGATGGGATATTCATTATAATTTGATCTTATTTAATTATTTTGTGTTGTATGTATGTTTCTTATTGAAGGGTGTTCATGGTGTACAGTCTTCTTTCAAAAATTTGTGATATCATCATTAAAACATGATACTATATATAGCCCTTTTTAACAATCCAATCACAACTATGTTAGCTGTGTGTGCCCGATGCCTTACTTATGTGGAGATTTTAATGTTGGTAATTGGGGTGGGAGTTGTTGAAACATTCCCACACCCACAAAACTGGTTACTTTGAATTAATAGATTAAATTTGGTGGATTTACGTCGAGCAAAGGAGTGAGTTTGTTTCATTGATGACTAGGGGCGAGTAGGCGGATTACTTCAAAATGTTGTGTGGAAGGTTGAATTAAGGATGGGTTTTTTTATTTTATTTTAAAGAAGAGTGGAACCATTTGTTGATATCCCGATGAGTGAATGGATCTCGAGTGTCTTATTCCGAGTCACCCAACATTTCTCGTATTTGGCCATATACGCAAAGTCTACGCTAGCTTGAATGACTAATAATATTATATAAATGAAGCAATGCCTCATTCCTTAAATAACTATGTATCTAGCTACCTAGCTACAAAGGAAATTAATCATGATGAGTGACAAGGTTGTTGGTGATAAAGGTTTGATGATGAAACCAACAAAGGGTGAGGTGGTGGAGAAGTTGATGCTGGGTCTCATACCAGATGGAGAGGCCAAAATGCTCATCAAAGATGAACTGCAAAGACGAACAGATTGGATCTATAGCCACAACTTTTGAACAACGCTTTGCTCTACTTCACAACTTCGTTGAGTGTAAGGATCACTACTGATCATCCCCTCTCAATTACACACTTGTAGCTAGATGTCAAAGACCTTATGTTGGTTAGGGACGGAGTATCTCCATGAGCTAACCTACAGAAATTATCTCTCAACTTACACCCTAAGGCGTGAGATATCTCCCCACCACCCCCAGTGAGTTATCTCTCATGAGTTGTGAACTCAATTACCTTTTATTAATGACTCATTTATCACCCATCTCTCTCTTATTTGAAGACTATTTATGTCAATTCATATTTTTTATTATTTAAAAATTTGAAATTTTCCTAAAACTTTTAAGTCTACTCCGATGAGTTATCTCCAAGTCCCAACTCGCACGGTAAGTTAACAAAAACGAATCAAACGAGGCCAAAGATAATATTTATTATTATTATTATTATTATTATTATTATTATTATTATTATTATTATCATTATTTGTAACGAGACTTTATTTTATTATATATAATCAAAAGTAATATATGCACATAAAGAAATAACGTGTTTCCCTAAAACAAAGTTGATAAATATTGTCAAATAATAAGGGATCCCAATTAATAGAATATAATCTCACATTGACTAATTCTGCAGATTAATTAAAGATAGGCATAGAGTGATCTCTATCTTGCTTTAATTTAGTATTTTGAAGATTAACTTTTAATTTTATTTTTTCGAGAATAACTCTCCCACTTCTAATTTCAAACAATTCACATATATAAACTAGCCTCTCCACGCCCTTACATGCACAAGAGTCACAAGACTTTGATCGAGCCTAATAGAGCTAGCCAAAATACATAACCATAATGGGAGTTATTAATTAGTACACGAGCATATTCATCATGACTATATACTCATGTCATACGAACCTCATGGAATGTGTTGCATGTGCATATAAATTAGTGTATTAGATTAAAATTCAATGGTGTATGTTATAAATTATGTTTTCATGGAATGAGTATTTTTTTTATATAATAATTCTCATGTTTTTATTTTTTTTAATTTTTAGGTCCATCTTATATGCTTGATGTGCTATGAAGACATGTTTGTTTTTTGAAAGCGTAATATGTTTATAGGTACTTAAATTAAAAAGTTTATCTCTGATTCTCTATATGCACGCAGCCTTGAAAGAGAAGAGTGTTGTCACCGAGACAAAGGACTTTAATGGCGATGCGTATGACTTCCCCATAAGTTTTGTGAATCTTATTCTCGGGAGAGCACTCAAATTCAGGTATACATTAAAAAATCAAACTGATAATATATATATGGACACTAACTACCAACGCGCACCTTGATTTTTTTATTATTTTGTTCTTTTTTTTTACTTGATTTTTTTTCAATTTCGTGGTTGAGAATAATGCTAAGGTTACCCACTACAGTGACACTCAACACTCACTCGACTTCAAAATTGTTAAAAAAATAATAAAAAAATCAAGTGCCTTAGGTGCGTGCTCTTAGGAGTGTTCGTAGTGAGTGAGTCGTCATATATATAGTCAAATAAATATAAAAAGTCTAAAATTAAGTCATTTGAACTCAAATAAGTCTTATTCATCATTTTTCTATCGATTGCAACTTTCTTTTTTATTTTTGTTCGGATATACTTAAGTCTAAATTTTAAAATAGTAATTTTATAGTTTAATTTTACAAGTATTAATTTAATTAAATAAAAAGTATTAATTTAATTATAACTGTCAATCGGTATATATGTGTAACTCGATCTAGTGCTATTTGCATTTAGTTTTGATCAAGTTGGATTATATATTACGTATATTGATTGAATTGTATTACGGTTTCTCAATCCGTCCTAATTGAATTGAATCATGAATTGATCCTAATTAAACAGGATTCTCACTCCAGTAAATTAAAATAAAATAAATGAAGCAAGGATATGTCTTTTTCATTTGTACTAAATGAACCAAGGATGTCTTTTTCATTTGTACTATAATGCACGTGCAATAAATTGATCTTTTGCATGAATTGAGATTGAGAAACAATGCATGTGCAATAAATTGATCATTTTGCATTGAATTGAGATTGAGAAACAGCGCATAAATTAGTATATATAGATGTATAGTATATGAGATGTATAGACAAACAAAAACTTGATAAAAATCAGGATTAATTAAATAATTTTTTTTTTTGTTGATATATATATATTACATAGCAATTGATCTATCACTATATATAATTCTAAAATTGTTATCAATTTAATTTATTTTTGCTACAAAAGCCTACAATCACAATGGACTTACCATTTTTTTTTTAACTTGATTTTTCATTGTATTATCATGTAGTTGGTCTTACTTTGAGGATAAATCAGCCACATTGGATGATGCTCGAAAAAGCGATGTTGGATTTATATTGCGAGAGAGCACAAATTAAAGATGGCCATCGAATTTTAGACCTCGGTTGTGGATATGGAGCTTTTGCCATTCATGTTGCTAGCAAGTATCCACAATGCGATGTTATTGGGATTACTGATACGACGTCCCAAAAAAAGTTCATCGAAGAGCAATGCAAGTAATGTTGAAAACACTTACATACTCCCTCATGTCAAAAATATAAGTCTTTATAGAAAAACTTATTGGTCAAAATTATATGTCGTTTTTGAAAATCGAGAGCGTATTTATTATTTTTTTTTTTACCAATTACTCTCTCCGATAAAAAATATAAGTCTTTCTTGCTAAAACTTTTTGGTCAAAATTATAAGTCGTTTTTTAAATTCCAAAGTGTGTATTTATTATTATTATTTTTTTTACAAATTACACCCTTATACAATTTAAATATTTATGATTTTTCAATTCTTCTATTAATTTAATATCAAAAAGCGTATATGTAAATTACACTTGTGATTAAGGTTATTTTAATTTTGCGCACTTACCTTAAACGACTTATATTTGTGATCAAAGGTAGTATACCTGATAACTGGTATATTTACCGACTTTGTAATCCATTCACATCTCTTTTTTCAATCTTTGTCATGATGGTATTTCTTGCGGAACTTGTATTTGTTGTAAACATTATGATATGCATGCTTCTAGGTTTAATTTCATTGTTAGTTTTTTTTGGTTAATTCATAATGAAGACAATATTAAATTGCAAAAACTTGTATCTGTTTAACAGGATAATGGAGAGATTTTAGGAGCATATGTGAAGTCATGGATCTCTGGGGCCCTTGACAAAGCTGCTTATCAAGGATCCATGGCGTTCACGTTGGCCTTGCACCATCTTTCATCTTTCATTTTTTACAATGATGCAGACGACAAGGCATTGTTGAGAAATAAATTGGCCAAGTCACTTCTTCGTGACTATTCACAAAAGTCACATCACGAGGTATGAAATTTTATATTGGGGAGCACTGTATGTGTTTGGTTAAATAGCTAGAATGGTATAATCAATTTCTCTTACCACTATCATCTATCTACTGGGATGCCCGCGTAAAGATTAGATCTTGGCATTTGTTGATCCATATATCATCTCACTTAAAGAGTCCTTGAGATTTGGCTGGCCTGTGATCTCAACTTTTGCCATTTTATGAATAATCTTGTTATATATTATATATAGGGGATGAGTTACAGGTATGGACTGGAATATTGTGAAAATGCTAATTCGGGTTTTTTTATGGTGATACGCTATTCGGAAGATGAAAAGCAGAAACATCTCTTATATCTCTTTTTGTATATTAGCACTACTTATGTATGAAGAAGCTCTTGCGGTTTTCATATTGCATGTGAAAGATTTTATTTATTGGAACTAATTGAATCTTCATCTTCGACATTCAATTATAGGAAATGTTGTTGAAGTTCATATTGTATAATACCGTGCTCTCTCATGATAGATGATTCACAGTATCTTTAATTCTTGATTGTTACTTGCAAAACTGACGTCTTGTATTAGTTACAAATGATGTTGAACTGTCTGCAATCAATATCTCAAGAAGATAGAAATTTGAAGTCTATCGCATATATAGTGATCGATAATATAATAGTATTTGACACAAATAATATTTTTCGTAAGTCTTTTACTTTGGTTACTTCAAATCTAGTTTCTGATACCAACTTTTTAAAGCCCTTTATCGTTATGGCGTGCGATCGTCTTTATCCTAATCTCACTAATAACTTAACGACTAATGTCTCGATTAAGGCATCGCTCGGCCTAAGGTCACTAATTCAAACCCTGAACCTTAGATCGTCCAAGCTAATGCTTTAGCAACATCCGTGTAACTACAATATTTGGTCCTAAAAAAAAATGTCTTCTTACACTACGGAACGCGGGTCGCTTATTTGTTCCAGCATGCAAAATCAATCTTTATCCATATGAGTACGTAAATATTTAGAGCATCTTTAAAGAGACTATAGATTCATAATGTTCATTTTATGTGGTATATAATCAAAACGGGGGGCGTCTACTATAATGTCTACTTATAGAAATTGTGGAACATTGGTACGTCAGCATTGTTAATTCTTTTAAAGTTTTTATTTTTTTCAAGCTTTTATTAATATTATGAAAATTACAAATAAAAGTACAAACTCATCAATCTATGGTCTAAATTTAAATTACCATTAGAGATCATTTTAAAAAGTGAATGTTTATCTGGTGCCACATAAGATAAACATAAAATTGACATTTTTTTACGTTCATGACGTAACACTAATTTATAATTTTCCCTAGAGATGCTCTTAGATTGTTGAACTCCACACGCCAATGAAACCCAATATCATACAAGTCTATAACAATTAAGCTGTCAATATCATTTTTTTCTTTTAGAAAAAGCTGGTGGTTAGAAGAGCACTAATAATGAGCGGGCAATTCGTGTTACAAATATATATAAAATAAAAAGAAAACTAAGACAATAATGAGATGTCAAAACATATCTTTTTTTTGTCAACTTTGAGTTTTTTTATGTTTTTGTTCCTAAACTTTTATTAATTTATGTTTGATCCTTAAACTTTCGTTGTTGTACATTTGATCTTTAAACTTTTGAGTTTTTTATGCTTTTAGTCTTTGAACTTTGAATTTTTTATGTTTTGAAGGAAAATAATTTTTTTCGACTCTTATTGATTGATGTGAGTCGTTCGGTTTAATAATATACATCACTCTACTATTCTTGACTAGTCACACGACACTTTTGTTATCCACATTGGTGAAATTTAACACTTTAAATGTTGGAAGGATTAAGTGTGAAATCGTTGTGAAAGTTCAAGAACGAAATATGTAATAATAAAAGTTCAATGATCAAAAGCATAAAAAACACACAGTTCAAGGACCAAATCATTAGTTTTGCCCAATAAGATTAACATATCAAAAACCATTCTACTATGATGGATTACATAATTTACATATTGCTTCGTTGATTGATAAATGTTTACACCCATCACACACATATTTATGGCCAACATGCAAACACTGCAATACTTGGTCAACTCAGTTAAGTAACTACCTATCCACTACGCTAACACTGCGAGGGGGTGTATTCAATTAGATGATTTGAAATAATTTTAAAAGCGTTTGGAGGATTTTGAAATATAGGTGTATTCAATTTGGATTTCAAAGGATTTTAATAAACTTTTAAAAAGTTAAAAGGTATTCAATTAGGATTTTGATGGATTTGTAAGAAGTTTAGGTGTATTCAGTTTTTAAAGACATTAGGATTTGAATAGATTTGAATGAATTTTGATATATTTATATTCAAAAAATACACATAACCAAATCTTACCCCCGCCTATAAGATTTGGATGAATTTGAATCAAATTTTTCAAAATCCATCAAATTTCATGAAATTCATGAAAATTCATCATTTAAAGAAATACAGAATTTGTCAAATTGATGAATACCCCTACGTAACTCAAATGACTCTAAACATGACATGTCACATTATCACTTGACCCAAACGTACATTACTTTGATTCAACATAATTGCAATTTGATGGTGATTTTCAGCCCATGACACATGTTGACCCACATATAGACTAAAAACATTATCATTTTTTTTTTCTAACTAAAAATGATGACATGACAGTAGAGATAATATCTACCATAATATCTAAAAGTAGACATTCTCTATTTAGATTTTCTGCCACATCAGCTAAACATTATCAATCTATAGTACCATTCGAGAGCATTTTTTAAGTTGAATGTGAATTGTATCTTAAGTGAATTCATTTTCACCCTAATCCGTAATCCCATTACATATACTTTATGTGGCCAGCAATTGCAACCTCCAAAAGTCTACATTTAAAATGTACGTTATCAATTTTTTTTCTGCCGGCATCCGAAATTGATGAAGTCCAAGAATTAGCTTGCAAATTCTTGATAGGATAATGAAGTCCAAGAATTAGTTTGCAAATTCTTGATAGGATAATGATGAAGTTCAAGAATTAATTGTAAATTCTTGGAAAAATAGGAAAATATATGACTCACAGCGTTTCGGGAGTATGGGTTTATTGGAAACGGGGTGGAGATCACGACTCACAGCTATGCTGTGACTACGACGTTTTTCGGCGAAATTCCATCGTTTCGCCCTTCGAAACGGCAATTTTGCTATTTTAGGAAACTTTTGTTTCGCTTATAACTTTCATTAGGAATTTCCGTTTTTATTGCCGTTTGCGGCGTTTGTTTCTATTTTTCGTCTAGTTTTCAGTTTATGGCTTTTTGGACTTTTTACTATTTTCGGCAAATTTTAGGGTTTCGCTATTTAAGCGATCTATTGGGCGTAATTCGTAGTTTTTGCTGAAATAAAAGAATTTTCGAACTTTGGCTTAAGTTCTGACCTAGATCGAGTTGTTCGTGGATTCGTTCAACTGGTTTAGAAGATCTCCGCTGCGTCAGTTGGTATCGAGCACCTTCTAGCAGCGTGATTGGAGAAATCATGCCGCCGAAGAGGAACCAGCAGCGTATCGAGGAGGTGTTTGACCGTGACAATCTGAATCGACAAATTGGCCAATTGATTGACCAACGCATGGACGTGGTGGTAGAACGATTAACTGCCAGAATCGATCAGTTGTTGGGTCAAATTTCATAAAATCAATGAAAATCCATCATTTAAAGAAATCCATTGATTTGTCAAATTGATGAATACCCCTACGTAACTCAAATGACTCTAAACATGACACATGTCACATCATCACTTGACTCAAACGTACATTACTTTGATTCAACATAATCGGAATTCATGATGGTGATTTTCAGCCCATGACACATGTTGACCCACATATATACTAAAAACATTATCATTTTTTTTTTCTAACTAAAAATGATGACATGACAGTAGAGATAATATCTACCATAATATCTAAAAGTAGACATCCTCTATTTGGATGCTTAGGTGGATGTGTGGTAAAACTCGTAAAGATAGAATAAGAAATATAAAAATTCAAAGACAAGTAGGAGTAGCACCAATCGATACAAAGATTAGAGGAGGGCGGTTGCGATGGTTTGGTCACCTGCAAAGACGGCCTACAAATGCCTCAACTAGAAAACTTGACTCAATAGAAACTGTAGAAATTCGACGAGGTAGGGGTAGACCAAAGTTAACATGGGATGCATTAATTAAGAGAGATTTGAATGGTTTGCAAAGCTCACCATCAATTGCACTTAATCGAGCACAATGGAAAAGTTTGATCCATGTAGCCGACCCCAGTTAATTTGGGACTGAGGCTATGTTGTTGTTGTAGACATCCTCTATTTAGATTTTCTCGCCACATCGCCTAAACATTATCAATCTATAGTACCATTCGAGAGCATTTTTTAAGTTGAATGTGAATTGTATCTTAAGTGAATTCATTTTCACCTTAATCCGTAATCCCATTACATATACTTTATGTGGCCATCAATTGCAACTTCCAAAAGTCTACATTTAAAATGTACGTTATCAATTTTTTTTCTGCCGGCATCCGAAATTCACAATTGCAATGGAGATCCAAGTCTTTTTCCTTCCAATGTCCATCCAACGATTCCATCACATGCTATATTGGACCACCCATTTGTTTAGCTTTTTTTTTTTTGTTTTTTTGCAATTTAGAGGCTAAAATACACCCATTTTCACTTTAAGGGTGTTTTGCCAAAAAATACTAAGGATGATCCAGAATGGGACACTTGAGACAGACACCCAGTGATGGTGTCCATCCATCGTGCATCAATGTACGTGCACACTTATCCCGATGCGTGAATATATCTCGAGTGTCTCATTTCGGGTCACCCTAACATTTCTCGTACTTGGCCATATACATACGCAAGCTTGAATAACTAATAATATTATATAAATGAAGCAATGCTTCATTCCTCAAATAACTATATATCTAGCTACCTAGCTACAAAGGAAATTAATCATGATGAGTGACAAGGTTGTTGGTGATAAAGGTTTGATGATGAAGCCAATTACAAAGAGTGAGGTGGTGGAGAAGGTGATGCTGCGTCTCATACCAGATGAAGAGGTCAAAATGCTCATTAAAGAAGAACTGCAAAGACGAACAGAATGGATCTATAGCCACAACTTTGAACAACGCTTTGCTCTACTTCACAACTTCGTTGAGTGTAAGGATCAGTACTGATCATCCCCTCCCAATTACACATGCTGAATGTACTCTTGCAGATGTCAAAGGCCTTGTGTTGATTAGGGGTGGAGTTATCTCGCGGGAGATAACTTACAGGAAGTTGAGAACTAATCTTATTATTTGATTGCCTAACTTAATTACTTGGAAGTTATCTCTCAACTTATACCCTAGAGTGTGGGATATCTCCCCACTACCCCCCAGTGAGTTATCTTCATGGAGTTGTGAACGCAATTATCCCTAATTTATTACTCACCTCTCTCTTATTTGAAGGCTATTTATGTCAATTCATATTTTTTATTATTTAAAAATTTGAAACTTCTCTACAAGTTTAAAGTTGACTCCAATGAGTTATCTCCAACTCCCAACTCACACGGTAAGTTAGCAAAGCCGGACCAAACGAGGCCAAAGATAGTATTTATTTTATTATTATTTTATTATTATTATTATTATTATTATTATTATTTTTATTTTTTATTTTTTTTTTATTTTTTTTGGAACTAGACTTTATTTTATTATATACAATAATCAAAGTGATATATACACGTACAGAAAGAAATAAAGTGTTTCCTAAAACAAAGTCGATAAATATTGTCAAATAATAAGGGATCCCAATTAATAGAATAATCTCACATCGACTAATTCTGCTGATTAATTAAAGATAGGCTTATAATACTTAAGTTTAGAGTGATCTCTATCTTGCTTTAATTTGGTATTTTGAAGATTTAACTTTTAAATTTATTTTTTTTAGAAGAACTCTCCCACTTCTAATTTCAAACAATTCACATATATAAACTAGTCTCTCCACACCCTCTCATGCACAAGAGTCACAAGTCTTTGATCGAGCCTAATAGACATAATATGCTAAGCTACGGACTCGAGTGAGTATTTCTCCTACTTTTTCCTAAGTTTCAAGTCAAAGAGGCAACCATAATGTACTCATCCACAACCAAATGCATGAAACAAAGTTTCGGGTGACTCTAAACAATATAATAATAAAAACTATACTAAATACATGCATGTAAGTGTATCAACTCCTAACGAAGTGAGAAAATGAGATATGGAGGGAAAAGAAATGGAAGAAATGAATGAATAAGAGATATCAAACACCACCAATACCATCCGTCAACCACATATAACCGCATATAATTGAAAAAAATTTAAACGATCTCACATGTGGTCTTTCGCAAATAAGTCCATCCAACTCAATCCACAAATCCTAAAGTACCCCCAAACTTATTCCGAACCTTGTCCTCATGGCTTAAAACAAGTCAAGGAATCCATGCAACGAAAAACAAAGAATAGTGGTGAACAAGAATATGGATAAAATAAGAAGATGATACAAGTGCACGCATAACAAAAGTCTCCAAAAACTAGTGAATGCTCAAATCTCGCATGTCTAGGGGACTACGGAAACTATAAAATAAAATTATCATAATAAGAGCAAGAACTAATACGCATGAGAGTGAATTCAAATGATTCCTATCGAATCTTGCGAGCCCGAGTCTTTCAACTACGGGTGAAGTCAACAAGATGATGGAATGAAGTTTAGGGTTTTGGGTCTACTTAAAGACCCGCCACTAATGTGGCGACTTAAGTTGGATATGGCCCAACCAAGTCTCAAAACACCTAAAACTCTAATAATATGTTAATTTCTAAAAACGAATATGCTCAAGTTACTCCAAAAACAATGAAATCCATAGTCAAACCTATCAAAACTCAGGGGGTGGTTTAGTGCCATCAGTGCTCATCAAGCATTCATTACACCTACAAAAATCAAAGAGACCAAGTTAGGGCTTTATTAAACATTAAAAAAAATTAAAACTAAATTAAAATTGAAATAAATGCAATAAAAATAAAAACAAAGCTGGGCTGCCTCCCAACGAGCGCCTTTCTTTTACGTCTTTGGCTAGACTTATCGTGATTCATCACGTGATGCCCTCTCCTTTGGAGATGTCAACAACAAATGACGCATCAACATAGTTGGGCATTGCAGCATGCACGCCCTCTTTCAGAATTGGGAGCTCATTCGAGACTTCTAACACAAACGAATCTGTCACATCATGGTCCTCCAACACAAAGGTGTTAGCAGTGTAGAAAATCTGCGAACGCTCCTTTACTTCAACCCCCGTATAGGGTTTATCAAATATGCATGGGAGGGTGGGTGGTTTCACCAACACCAGAGGTTGGTCTTCCTCGTTCTCTTTCTGGGGCTCCTCCGACCTTTCTGAAATGACTTCAATTTCTTTCTCAGCTTCATCATCGTCATATTGTGCAATAGTAATGTCTGGTTCATGTGAAGAAACGTCTAGTGTTTCCTCTAGTTCACTCAAATGCTCGTCCACAATCGAGAACTCATCAAACTCAACACTTTTAGATATATCAGCATTCACAGTCTCATCTGAGTCAAAAACTGGTTGCGAAGGCAACTCTTCCTCATCCATCAGATACTCAAGTATAGCGGTAACTTGAGTTTTTGAATTTTGCAACTTTGATTTCGTATGCTGCATATCCTCCTGCAAGGGCTGCTGAGTGATGCTTTGAGAAAGCCAATCGGAGATCATATTTCTCTCAATGTCTGCAATGGTTCTCCGTTCATGTTGATGACTTTGTTGAAAAGTTGGTTCTCCGAAGATCAAGTCATTCATCATGTCTCGTATAGGCCTCTTTTCATGTTGAGGAATCTGTGGACTTCGCTTAGACATATAGAAGTTGGGTTGTGGTGATGAATAAGTGGAACCATGATGATTCTTATACTTCGAATAAGGACAAGCATACGTGGGATGAAAGTACTCCCCACGATTTCCACAAACCCTGACCTGTTGCACAAAAGATTGCGAGTTAGAAAATTGATGTCCATTATATGACATACCTACCCCATTCACAGCATGATAGTATGAGTCTTCGAATCGACCATAATTATGGGTGTAGGAGGCCATTATGGAATTACCTGCAAAAATGTTAGAAACAAGGAACTAGATACAAAATAATAAAAAAACCAAAGAAAAATAAAAATAAAAAAAAAATCAAAATCAAAAAAAGAAAAAACCAATCCCCGGCAACGGTGCCAAAAATTGACGCGCGCCGAACGCGTCAATAAAATTAAAAATTATACCTAAACCAACTATTTGCAGAATAATGGCAAAGGGTCAATCCCACAGGGATTGGTATTCTTTCTAAGGTTTAAAAAATAACGAAAAGGAAAATCGGGTTTTGAGAGAGACTGAATAATAATGCTAATCTAAATATCAACAAAATAAATAAAGCAAAGGAGATAAAATTGAAAATAAAATAATTAATAAAAATACCTAGGTCAAGACATACAAGTTCAGTTCGGTAAAAGATTGGATTTGGTCGTCGATTTATGTAAAATATGCAAATTAAAATATCATAGTGTAGCTATAGACCCGGTAACGTGCGCGGTTCCTCGCACTTCCTAATCTCGATAGCCAAGGTACGACGGTGACTACTTCCCTAATCAAACACATAACCACAATTCAAGTGAATTGGGTTTAATGCGTTGACCGCATTGAGCTTCGTGAAGGCACTGCACCTAGACAACCGGATCACTAGTGTGTCCGATTTAGCCTAGATCCCTATGGTATTCAACCGGTCCCAAAAGGGTTTAATCAATCGGTATGGTCGAATGCCACTAGTGTGGTCTTATTGCACAAGCACGCGTGCGTACGACCTACTGGCAAGTAAATCAAGATTTAAACTAGTGTTTAACCTCGATTGTTAAAATAATACCAAAGAAAATAAAATAATAATGAAAAGACCGAAATTAAAATATATAAATCTCACAAATCCATTAATACGCGCAGTCGAACATCCCTCGTAGTCTTGCCTAGGCTAGGGGTTTTAGCCTTGCATCAAAGAACACCAAGAGAAAAAGGAAAAATAGAAAAGAATGAGGAATGGGGAGAGGAGTTCGGCCAAACGACGTCCCTTGTTTTTCTTCCTTTTCTTTCCGATTTTTTTTCTTTGTTGCCATTCTTTTTCCCAATCAATTTCGGCCATCTTTCTATATTTATGTCCTTTCTTTATATATATATATATAGGAGTTTTTCCCCAAGTAGGCGTTTTACATTTTTTTTCACAAAATAGAGAGGTTTTTTTTTATCACGAAAATAGGCAATAACGCCTTCTCAAAAGGCGTTATTGGGTGGGATGTTGTTTTGTGGTGCTGAGGTGGTGATGACGTGGCGGGGTTTTGTACATATAGCGCCTTTTGAGAAGGCGCTATCTGTACATTGTGGCCGCCACGTAACCGCCACCTCACCTACTTCAATAACGCCTTTTGATACGTTATTGATGTAATTAAATTCGACGTATTGAGAAAAAACATGTTACCTCGCCCCTCCAGGTTCGCGTTGATCTGTGTGTAGATTGGAGTTGCAACAGTGATGGATCTGAAGGTCCTGGATCCATTGCAGTACAACTAAAAAGAAGGTTAGAAAAAGAAAATGAGTATAATAAATCGACTATAAGTAAACATGTACCCAAATAATAAATGAAAACTAACCTCAAGTAAGTTAATTAACTAACGTAACCATATCCAAAAAAATAAATTGACCAAACTATGAGAACCAAACGCAACCTAAAATAACCTAATAAAACGTAAACATATCCAAAAAAATAAAAACCAAAAAAATTATAGATGTGTTCATGAAAGTTTAGTGGATCGCAATGAATTCAAAGTCTAAACTAGGCTACCCAAACTAGGCTACCCAAACTAGGCTACTCTCTACAACTTATCTTGAAACGTGCGCATATAACTAAACAAACTACATTAAGTAAATACCTCAACTACATAAACTAACTTAACCAAACTAATACATAAACTTAAACTAACTTAAACAAACTAATTAAACTAACTTAAAAAAAACTAACCGAATGAACAAACTACATTAACTAAACTAACTTACCTAAATAAATCTAAATACCTCGAGACTACCTAAACTAAACTAACCAAACTAATACATAAACTTAAACTAACCTAAACAAACTAACTAAACTAACATAAACAAAGTAACTAAACTAACTTAGACATACCTATGTAACTTAAACAGAGTAACTAAATTAAACAAACATAACTAACTAAACAAACTAAGCTAAAAACAATTAATCAACAAACGAACCTCAACAAACTTAACCATCTTAATAAACTAAACAAACTAACTACACTAACTTAACTTAACTAACTAAACAAACTAACAAAACTAAACTAACTTAACTAACTAAACAAACTAACTAAAAACGATTAATAAACATACCTAAACAAAATTAGAAATACCACCTCCTCCTTCTCCTCCACCGAGACGTCAGTGCCCCCGCGTGCTCCGCGCTCCCCGCCACGATAACTCCTCCTCCTTGATCATTGTCACTCCACCGTGCTCCCCGCCGCGGACCTCCCTCTTTCTCGCTCCGCGCTCCCCGCCCACAGTCCGCTCTCCTCCCTCGCTCATTTGCTCGTCCTCCTTCCTTCCTCGCCGCCGCTACCTCCCCCCGCGCCGTGTGCCCGCGTTTGGTGCCGTGCGCTCCCCTCGCCGTGTTCCGCGTCTCGCTCTCTCTCCACCGAGCTCCTCCCCCACCCCTCCTTATATACACCAACCTCCTTGGTCACGGGATTACTATCCCGTGATCCCTACCGCCCCTACCCCTGCATCCCTACCGAAACCGACGCAGAGAATATTCTCTGCGTCGGTTTCGGGAAGGAGATGATGGGGATGCGCTGATAGCGCCTTCTCAAAAGGCGCTATCAGCGCATCCCCCTACGTCCCCAAATTTTTCCACGTGGATCCACGTGGAAAGGTTCCAAATGCAATAGCGCCTTCGGAGAAGGCGCTATTGCATTTGGAACTCCACGTGGACTGGCCAGAATGGGCATGTCCACGTGGACACCAATAGCGCCTTCTCCGAAGGCGCTATTGGTGTTTTTCAGCCACGTGGATAGCGCCTTTTGAAAAGGCGCTATCCACGTGTCCACGTCATCAAATGAATGTGATAGCGCCTTCTTATTATGCGTTATTGCCTAGATTGAGGAGATAAAATTAAAAAAAACGGGCCCTCATTTTGGGAAAAAAAAGTAAAATATGTTGTACTTTTGGAAAAAATTCTATATATATATATATATATTCCTATATACTACAAACCAAATCAAATCTTGCAATGATCTTGCAATGCATCAACGCCCTATTGCTCCACTTAATTTTCATCATCTCATCATGGCACGTGTGGCCCACCAATCTACCTCGAGATACGTGCTATCACGACTTTCGATGTAAAATGGATTCAGGCATATGAATACTCGATTTTGCGTAATTTTTCGCCTCGCGCACTCCAATAACCCTGAAAATAATAAATAAATGCAATTAGACTAGTATTTTGGAGACTTTACAATAAAAATATATAGATAACATATATATAATATTACATAATTAACGACTCAACAAAGTTTATGCATCAGCATCTCGGGATGAACATGGACGGAGCAGACCTATCTCAGCAACAACAACCACCACCACCACCACCACCACCTCATGACCAGCAACAGCCACCGCAAATAGATCCTGTCGATCCACTACAACAAGGGGACAATGTTGAGCGAGAGACGCAAGAGTGGCTTACGAGAGATGAGCAGCTTGGTGATACATAGGTATTTTTCTTGTTGTTAGTGTAAATTTTGAGATTATACTTTTGCTTTTGTAGATAACTTTAGCAATTGTTCGCATGACTTTTTGATTGACACTTCTTTTTGTGCATATTTATATTGATACTTCTTTATGTTTCATTGGATAGTTGTTCAGAATTTTAAAAATTCCATTTACTTCTTCTTTCTTACCCTACTGCAGATGTTACATTTGCTTGGCGTGGAGATGTTTGTGAAGGTGTAGCCGAAAGTTCGGTTTTCAGCTCATGAAAAACCCCTAACGAATACTTGTACATATATGCATATGTGAGGCCTGAGAGCCAATTACTTTACAAGTTCATATGTTGCATGTTATGTGTACTCCTGGTCATATCTTTATCTTGGTTTTTGAAGAAAGTTTTCTTATCTTAAAAACTGTGATAAGATGTTAATGACATGAATCATGTGTTGTCAGACATCTGTTGCACTTTACATTTTAGCTGATTTTAATGCTGATCTTTTTGACTATTGCTCCACAATCTCATTTTGATCACTATCAGGGCTTGGTTGCTTCTCTACTTGAAATAGATTATCATGTATGTTTAAAAACAGTCCTGCTGAAGGTTCGTTGTACAACTATTTTTTAAATAGTCCTGCTATTTCCATGTCTAATCATTGTAGTGTACTAATTTGGACTATGCTTTAGAGATGTGGAGGCAATTCTTGACCCGGAGGCACACTTGATAAGCTTGAAGGAACTCATGGATCGGGTTATATGTGTCAAATCAGGCAAGAATACATTTTTTTTCCTTTCCTCTTTTATTTCTTTTTCACATGTACCTTGAAAGTGTTTGAAATTTGCATCTGTTAGCATTGTTTTGATGTCTTATTCTTATTCTCAATAAGAAAAAGTCTACATCACTATGTATATTAATAGGGACCCTTGACTGGACTAGTATATTTTTTAGAGAAAGAGACTATATATATTTATAGGAATTTAGTTACAAAAAGATAGGCTATTGTGGACAAGGTGTTCACACTCCTTTGGCTACACAAAGGACTTAGATTAATATATGTGTAGGCTATTGCCTTTATCTGTATTCTGCCCCATATACAAGTGAGTAGGCATGCCTTAATGCTATTTTAGATGTTCTCCTGTCCACCCTCCTTCCTTACTCCTCTCATTTTCCTCTTGGCCATGTGAGCGCACACATATATCGACAGTAAATGATTTCTTTTCTCGATTTTCTATCATTCCGTTCTTGTTCTTGCTCCTTCATCCTCCATAATTAAATGGTCATTCTGTTTATTTTGTAACGTTAGGCATATGCTTATGATAGTCGACAATGAAGAGTTCTATGAGCGGGGAGAAACCTCTTTTTGAAAGATATCGAATGTTGATCGTTCTTCTAAGACAAGTAAGTACTTGTTGGCATAAGAAAGTTATTCCTGTATAAAAATTGCTAGGTCATTATGTTTTATATCCAAGATGTGGTATTTCTTCGTTCCTAATAGATCTTTTTTGAGCTTGGTTAGTTCTTGTATTAGATGGTGAGCTTGAAGTTTTCATACCAAAATGGAAGTTTCATCGCCTTCATGGGAGATGGGAGTTCAAGATAAATTGGTACTTGTGCTTTATTTTTTCGAGTGGATTTTTCATCATTTTTTTAGGCTTTGTGGCAGCTCTGTGGATTTTTCCTTCAAAACCTTCTACTTCAAGTAAACTCAATTGTCAACGTCACTAGCTATAAGAGGTTGTCCTTTGATACCATCCAACACAAAGTTAGCATTGCAACGTCCGAACTCCTCATGTAGGTATGTGAAAGTCTTATGGCATTCTTGATATCATATCAAGTAAAATATTATCATGGTATCACCAATCGTGCATTTGGTCAAGTGATCAATACGTGAGTTGTAGTGCATTTTGCTTCGGAAATTGAGCTATTGCAAGTGTAACAGAGTATCCTAATATTCTTGTCTCGATATTTGACTAGATATTTGAAATCTTGGATCAATTAATCGCATTACATAAGCGTGGACTATTCTATTTTATTTCTTTTTCTTGTAGTCAATTATGTAGCTGGGTATACTCTCATTTCGGTTGCAAGATTGGAATAATAGACGTCAATTTACGCCACATGATGACTTCCATGCTCAAGAAGCAGTTGATGAGCGTTTTGTTTCTCAGGGAAATGATTTTCAATACTTTGTTTAAGCTTTAATAATTATATCTGTAAATATTACTAATTATAAAGATTTCCTCTTCCAGGCTGCAACTGAGAATACCAGACCATATGATATATTGAGACAAGCTCCTTTTTGGTGCCATTTACTAGCAGAGTCAAAATCTTCACTGTGAGTTAGGGTGTGCAAAAAGTGAACCTGAACTGATTAATTGAATTTAAACACAATGTTACTTTGGTCTTTATAAAGTCTTTATAAAGTTGTATTTATGAACCCCTCGTTTTATAATTGCCAGGAGTTTTTAAATGCATTATGTTTCATTGGCTATTCATTCGATAAATCTTCATCTAATATCTTGCAGGTACAACTATTTGAATGACTTGCCTTCATTAGATCCAGAACTGTATCGCCACCTTATCTTCTTAAAAGTGAGTCATCTTCTATTTTCTCGCTCATTACTTTATCTTTATCCATTACAAGGAGGATTTGTTAGTTTAATCTAGATAGTGAATTATATTCGGGTAAAGGTGGAAGGAGGAGAGAGAGAGAGAGAGCAAAGTAAAAAAAAACAGAACATAGCATGGCATTTATCCTTTATCAATTCGGGAATTCACACAAAGTGATGCTCCTTTCCAAATTCAAGATAAAATATGATAGGCAGGCATGATTTATAACATTTATTTGAGCAATGATTTGACTTGGATATTTTTCTTCTTTGGCAATGATTTGAGTATCGTATATACCTTGACTTTAGAAGTTTCCAATGCAAGTGGTGCATAATAAGTGATGTAAAAATCAAGAAAAACCTTAGGTGGATTCCATGTTTTTGCAATTTTAAATTATGCAGAAACCAGATTTGGTTCTGATAGAGTTGTTGTTGCTCTCACCAAACTAGGAAAAATGACGTTGCAAAAAATCCTATCCCAGCCTATAGCAACTAAGATGGATGTGTTAGCAGGTCTACCTGTGTGTATATATATCCTATCAAATGTGACTTGAATAATAGAACAAGTGAAACAAGTGATAATAGAAAGGGATTGAAGGAGAACTAGAAAGAAATGGAGCTTACATGGATCAAACTTCTGGTTTTCATGGCTTGCTTGTCGTTCCCTTTGATGGTCGAGTGTAGGGATCGTCACTATAAGTTCGATGCGAGTCATTGCTCTTCTACCTTAGCTCTATCTGCTATGATGCTTATGTCCCCGAAAAATTTAAGTTCAACTATTCAATTATTAAGTTGTTTCAAATGTCCCTTGGTGTTTGTGCAGGTGGTGTTGAAGAACATCTCAAGACTATGCGGCACGAAGCCCATAGTTACAGTTAATAAGCAGTTCCCAGGGCCTACACTTTATGCAAGAGAGGGTGACAGAGTGCTTGTGAAAGTGGTGAATCATGTCAAGTATAACTTGAGCATTCATTGGTAAGAACTATATAGGGACATTTCTTGTTGTGTTGGTTTTGTATACTAATTTGGCTTGATAATATTTGCTTGAGTGCATTTCTTCTTTGAAATCTCACTAACTTGCATTTGCATTGATAATATGAATTGCTAGTTTGATGGTTGATTGACACAAAATGGCACGAGCATGTTGGCCCACATGCATGAAACATTCCTATTCTCTCAAATATTCATCATTATTATGTCTAATTTCCCATTTTATGTTTATTTATTTATTTTTAGTTTATGACATGTTTAGCATGAACAAGCCCTTTGCCATTAGAACACAAATTATTATATCAACAAATTTGCATCCTCATGCCTGATTTCAAATAGAAAGTTTCCATGACTACATCTCTAGAGTCTAGAACGGTATATGTATTAGAAACTTCTTCACTTGAAGTCTTTGCTTTGTGGACATTTTTATTTTAGCATGACCTTGAATCCTTTGCTTTGTGGACATTTTATTTTAGCATGACCATGAATCCTTGATAACTCATTGCTGCAAAACTCAATCTTTGAAACATTCAACATTGAATATAGATACCATCTTATTTTTCATTTTTCCTAGAGCGAATTTCCATTAGTTCAAACGTGACATCATCTTCCACCAATATGCTGAGAAAATTGTTCATTATTCAAGTTTTTAGGTTTGTAGGAATTTCATGATTATATTGTTGGTTGATTTTTAAGGTAAACAGTAATTTGATCTTTACAGTTGACATAAAACTAATTGAAAGAAAAGTTATTGGATTTCATGTGTTCTGTTTGTTAAATTATGTTCTTCTTGGATATGGTGTTATTAGACTTATTTGTATAATAGAATGGTGCGTTCAATTATAGTAAAATATACTGCTTTCTTTTGCACTGTAAATGGAGATAGTTTTTTTGCAGTTTCGTATTTTTATCATGAGTTTGATCTATTTTGCAATATTTGCAGAGCGTGGCCCTATCAGTAAGTGGCTGGTTCTTCGATCGAGTGGGAGTTAGTGCCATTGATTGCTCATATCCCTGTGACAATACCTGCCATAATCTAGTTTCCAAGTGAGAGATGAGGAATTTAAAGCATATCATGTAACTTTTATAGTTGTTTACATGACTTTTACATTGATAATTCTTTTTGTGCATATTTAGAGGATTGTAAGTTTTTTTTTGTGGTTGTTGAACAATATGATTGGTGGTTTTTGTGAATACTTAGAAATTTGGAGCATTTGTAATACTAGACAATTTTTCGTGGATATATAAATCTTTTTCAAATTTTGATTTTTACATTTTTTCTCTCATTTGAATATTTGTTGATATATATTATCGATGTATGAATGTCAAATTTTGCTTTTTTAGGGGATGTTAGCACCCCCAAGGAGTTGTTGGAGGGGGTGCAGGCGATGGAGTAGGTCCTATGGTTGTAATTTCAAGTTATAGGTTGGAGAACCAATTGGATTATGTTTATGTTTAAAAATTAAACAAAAAGGAAAATTAGAGACGGATTAGCAACGGAATTCAAACATTCCGCTGCTATTCCGTCTCTAATTTTCCAGGATTATATGCATGAATCAGAAACGGAATCAGAGACGGAAATAATGATTTCAGTCTCTGATTCTGTTGCTAATCAGGAACGGATCAGAGACAGAATGCAAAAACTCGTCTCTGATTCCGTTGCTAATCAGAAACAGAATCAGAGACGAATTCATGAATTTATTATTTCCGTCTCTGATTCCGTTTCTGATTAGCAACAGAATCAAAGACGGAATGCAATTACAAATGTACCATTTCGAAAAAAAATCCATTTATGTTCCGTCTCTGTTCCGTTTCTAATTTCCGTCTCTAAATCCGTCTCTAATCAGAAACGAAATTTATTCCGTCTCTAATCCGTCTCTAATCAGAAACGGAATCAAATTTCCGTTTCTGATTGAATCGGCGACGACGATTTTAGAGACGAAATTTATTCCGTCTCTGTACCGTTTCTGATTTCAATTAGAGACGAAATTTATGCAAATCAGAGATGAAAATTTCCGTTTCCGATTTGCTCGTTTTTTTGTAGTGAAGATTCATGAACTAAGAGAGGATTCAGTTATTGTCGTGTTATTGTATGTAAAGTAATATTTCCATAGAGAGGCTGCATTGTTAGTTTCTCTTTAAACAAGGCAAACTTCTCAATCTGCGATGTAACATATTTCTATTCTATCAAAGCATTTTACAGAAGTGATGATTTCTCACCTGCAACATTTTAAATATGTATGTAACATATTTTGCATGTGCATTCATTTCAAAGTATATCCGAAGGACTTCAACAATTGCGTAGCCAAAGTGTGTCATTCTAGTATTTTTCTATACATAATGTTAATGTTCCCGTCTCCTTGAACTCTTGCAGAGAAGGCCAAGGTCTCCCTCAGTCATTTCTCCTATGTGAAGGTCATGCTAACTGATGTATGTCGAGGCCCTCTGTGGCACAAACTCTTCCATTCCATGACCATTGTAAGTAATCCTCCATGAAACCTGTTTTATTTTTGAAAAATTTTAGTTAACAAATCAAAATCACAAAATTGATTCTCATCTCGTGTAGATGAGAAATATTTTTGCTTACCTTGAGACCCTTGTCAAGCTTTCCAGCTAAAGGTAATAGCAAAATGTTCTCTTTTTGTTTGGCAAAATGTGGAGTGAATTCAATAGGCCCTGTTGTGAACAGATAGCAAAGTTACCTATCACCAAAATGAAGTTCATTCTTTTTAACTTTCCTGTACAAGTATTTTTAATTGTTCAGTACCTCTGCAAAGTTAACTGAAAAATTGAGAATTGTTGGTAATGCTCGGGTTTCCGCATTGATATTCATGTGTTGAAACTGGACTTCAATTGAGGGAAGGTCAATCCCAACTCTGCAAATCAAAGGCTACAATAAGAATTGCTTCCCTTTGTCAAAGCAATTGTGGATGAGAGAATTGGCAATGGTGAAGTTTCAAACAAGCAGGGTGACTTTCTACAGATACTTATCTCTGCTAACACATTGTCTGACAATGAAAAACTGAGTTTTGTTGATTGTTTTTGTGAAATGTGTGGCTATCGATTTGTTGTTTTGTTGATTGGTTGTAGAACACTCCGAATTTCTTGATGGAATAATAATATTGCGAGTTGAATGTAGATTTGCATATTTTCAATTGAAAATGGAAATGAAAATTAATTCTGGGCATTTTCAGTTATTATTATTTTTAAATTACATTTGATAGGGGTTTGAAACCCCTATGTAAGCCTTTGACGATGATATAGAGGTTTCAAACCCCTATGAAATCACTACAATTGATAGGGGTTTGAAACCCCTATGTAAGCCTTTGAAGATATTATAGAGGTTTGAAACCCCTATGAAATAGTCAAGATTTGATAGAGGTTTGAAACCCCTATGAAATAGCCAAGATTTGATAGAGGTTTGAAACCCCTATGTAAGCTTGGAAGATAAGATAACACCTTAAAAGATAACACTTTTCATAGAGGTCAAAATCCTTTATGAAAAGTAGAATTCGTTCTAGTGTATATAGTCTATAGTGGAAAATATGTTCCACAACAAATCATGATAGATGATTCACAGCATCTTTAATTCTTGATTGTTACTTGCAAAACTGACGTCTTGTATTAGTTACAAATGATGTTGAACTGTCTGCAATCAATATCTCAAGAAGATAGAAATTTGAAGTCTATCGCATATATAGCGATCGATAATATAATAGTATTTGACACAAATAATATTTTTCGTAAGTCTTTTACTTTGGTTACTTCAAATCTAGTTTCGGATACCAACTTTTTAAAGCCCTTTGTCGTTACGGCGTGCGATCGTATTTATCCTAATCTCACTAATAACTTAACCACTAATGTCTTGATTAAGGCATCGCTTCGGCCTAAGGTCACTAATTCAAACCCTGAACCTTAGATCGTCCAAGCTAATGCTTTAGCAACATCCGTGTAACTACAATATTTGGTCCTAAAAAAATTGTCTTCTTACACGACGGAACTCGGGTCGCTTATTTGTTCTAGCATGCAAAATCAATCTTTATCCACATGAGTACGTAAATATTTAGAGCATCTTTAAAGAGAATATAGATTCATAATGTTCATTCTATGTGGTATATAATCAAAACGGGGAGCGTCTACTATAATGTCTACTTATAGAAATTATGGAACATTGTTACGTTAGCATTGTTAATTCTTTTAAAGTTTTTATTTTTTTCAAGCCTTTATTAATATTATAAAAATTGTAAATAAAAGTACAAACTCATCAATCTATAGTCTAAATCTAAATTATCATTAGAGATCATTTTAAAAAGTGAATATTTATCTAATATCACATAAGATAGACATAAAATAAACATCTTTTTCACGTTCATGATGTAACACTAATTTATAATTTTCGTTAGAGATGCTCTTAGATTGTTGAACTCCACACGCCAATGAAACCCAATATCATACAAGTCTATACAATTAAGCTATCAATATCGTTGACTGCCTAATTAAACTGTACGTAATGATGCACACGCCGATGAAACCTAATATCATACACGTCTATAACAATTAAGCTGTCAATATCATTTTTTCTTTTAGAAAAAGCTGGTGGTTAGAAGAGCACCAATAATGAGCGGGGAATTCGTGTTACAAATATATATAAAATAAAATAAAAAGAAAACTAAGACAATAATGAGATGTCAAAACATATCTTTTTTTTTTGTCAACTTTGAGTTTTTTTATGTTTTCGTCCCTAAATTTTTATTAGTTTATATTTGATCCTTAAACTTTTATTGTTATACATTTAGTTTTTGAACTTTTGAGCTTTTTTATGTTTTTAGTCCTTGAATTTTGAATTTTTTATATTTTGGAGGAAAATAATTTTTTTTTCGACTTTTATTGATCGATGTGAGTCGTTCGGTTTAATAATATAAATCACTTTACTATTTTTGACTAGTCACACGTCACTTTTGTTATCCACATAGGTGAAATTTAACACTTTAAATGTTGGAAGGATTAAATGTGAAATCGTTGTGAAAGTTCAAGGACCAAATATGTAATAGTAAAAGTTCAATGATCAAAAGCATAAAAAACACACAGTTCAAGGACCAAATCATTAGTTTTGCCCAATAAGATTAACATATGAAAAACCATTCTACTATGATGGATTACATAATTTACATATTGCTTCGTTGATTGATAAATGTTTACACCCATCGCACACATATTTATGGCCAACATGCAAACACTGCAGTACTTGGTCACTTAGTTAAGTAACTACCTATCCACTACGCTAACACTGCGAGGGGGTGTATTCAATTAGATGATTTGAAAGAATTTTAAAAAAGTTTTGAGGATTTTGAAATTCAGGTGTATTCAATTTGGATTTCAAAGGATTTTAATGGACTTTTAAAAAGTTAAAAGGTATTCAATTAGGATTTTGATGGATTTGTAAGAAGTTTAGGTGTATTCAATTTTTAAAGACATTAGGATTTGAATGGATTTGAATGAATTTTGATAGATTTCTATTCAAAAAATAAACATAACCAAATCTTACTCATGCCTATAAGATTTGGATGGATTTGAATCAAGTCTTTCTAAATCCATCAAATTCCATAAAATCAATGAAAGTCCATCATTTAAAGAAATCCAATTCAATTTGGATTTCAAAGGATTTTAATGGACTTTTAAAAAGTTAAAAGGTATTCAATTAGGATTTTGATGGATTTGTATGAAGTTTAGCTAGGTGTATTCAATTTTTAAAGACATTAGGATTTGAATGGATTTGAATGAATTTTGATAGATTTCTATTCAAAAAATACACATAATCAAATCTTACTCCTGCCTATAAGATTTGGATGGATTTGAATCAAGTCTTTTTAAATCCATCAAATTCCATAAAATCAATAAAAATCCATCATTTAAAGAAATCCATTGATTTGTCAAATTGATGAATACCCCTACGTAACTCAAATGACTCTAAACATGACACATGTCACATTATCACTTGCGTATATTACTTTGATTCAACATAATTGCAATTCATGATGGTGATTTTCAGCCCATGACACATGTTGACCCACATATATACTAAAAACATTATCTTTTTTTTTTTCTAACTAAAAATGATGACATGACAGTAGAGATAATATCTACCATAATATCTAAAAGTAGACATCCTCTATTTAGATTTTCTGCCACATCAGCTAAACATTATCAATCTATAGTACCATTCGAGAGCATTTTTTAAGTTGAATGTGAATTGTATCTTAAGTGAATTCATTTTCACCTTAATCCGTAATCCCATTACATATACTTTATGTGGCCATCAATTGCAACCTCCAAAAGTCTACATTTAAAATGTACGTTATCAATTTTTTTTCTGCCGGCATCCGAAATTCACAATTGCAATGGAGATCCAAGTCTTTTTCCTTCCAATGTCCATCCAACGATTCCATCACATGCTATATTGGACCACCCATTTGTTTAGCTTTTTTTTTTTTTTTTTTTTTTTTTTTTTTTTTTTTTTGCAATTTAGAGGCTAAAATACACCCATTTTCACTTTAAGGGTGTTTGGCCAAAAAATACTAAGGATGATCCAGAATGGGACACTTGAGACAGACACCCTGTGATGGTGTCCATCCATCATGTATCAATGTACGTGCACACATATCCCGATGCGTGAATATATCTCGAATGTCTCATTTTGGGTCACCCTAACATTTCTCGTACTTGGCCATATACATACGCAAGCTTGAATAACTAATAATATTATATAAATGAAGCAATGCTTCATTCCTCAAATAACTATATATCTAGCTACCTAGCTACAAAGGAAATTAATCATGATGAGTGACAAGGTTGTTGGTGATTATAAAGGTTTGATGATGAAGCCAATTACAAAGAGTGAGGTGGTGGAGAAGGTGATGCTGGGTCTCATACCAGATGAAGAGGTCAAAATGCTCATTAAAGATGAACTGCAAAGACGAACAGATTGGATCTATAGCCACAACTTTGAACAACGCTTTGCTCTACTTCACAACTTCGTTGAGTGTAAGGATCAGTACTGATCATCCCCTCTCAATTAGACATGCTGAATGTACTCTTGCAGATGTCAAAGGCCTTGTGTTGATTAGGGGTGGAGTTATCTCGCGGGAGATAACTTACAGGAAGTTGAGAACTAATCTTATTATTTGATTGCCTAACTTAATTACTTGGAAGTTATCTCTCAGCTTACACCCTAGAGTGTGAGATATCTCCCCACTACCCCCCCAGTGAGTTATCTTCATGGAGTTGTGAACGCAATTATCCCTCATTTATTACTCATCTCTCTCTTATTTGAAGGCTATTTATGTCAATTCATATTTTTTATTATTTAAAAATTTGAAACTTCTCTACAAGTTTAAAGTTGACTCCAATGAGTTATCTCCAACTCCCAACTCACACGGTAAGTTAGCAAAGCCGGACCAAACGAGGCCAAAGATAGTATTTATTTTATTATTATTATTATTATTATTATTATTATTATTTTTTTTTTTTTTATTTTTTTTATTTTTTTTATTTTTTTTTTTGGAACTAGACTTTATTTTATTATATACAATAATCAAAGTGATATATACACGGAAAGAAATAAAGTGTTTCCCTAAAACAAAGTCGATAAATATTGTCAAATAATAAAGGATCCCAATTAATAGAATAATCTTACATCGACTAATTCTGCTGATTAATTAAAGATAGGCTTATAATACTTAAGTTTAGAGTGATCTCTATCTTGCTTTAATTTAATTGGTATTTTGAAGATTTAACTTTTAATTTTATTTTTTTTAGAAGAACTCTCCCACTTCTAATTTCAAACAATTCACATATATAAACTAGTCTCTCCACACCCTCTCATGCACAAGAGTCACAAGTCTTTGATCGAGCCTAATAGAGCTAGCCAAAATACATAACCATAATAGAAGTAATTAATTAATACGTAAGCATATTCATGACCATATATACTCATGTCATACGAACCTCACGAAATGTGTTGCATGTGCATATAAATTAGTGTATTGAATTAAAATCTAATGGTATGTTATAAATGATGCTTTAGTATTTTTTTTTTTTTTAATAATAATGTTTTCATGTTTTTTTTTTTTTTTAAATTATTTAGGTCCATCTTATATGTATTGATGTGCTATGAAGACATGTTTGTTTTTTGAAAGCATAATATGTTTTTAGGTACTTAGATTAAAAAGTTTACCTCTATATGCACGACCTTGAAAGAGAAGAGTGTGTTGTCACCGAGACAAAGGACTTTAATGGCGATGCATATGACTTCCCCATCAGTTTTGTGAAGCTTACTCTCGGGAGAGCACTCAAATTAAGGTATACATTAAAAAATCAAACCGATAATATATATATATATATGGACACTCACTACCAACGCGCACCTTGATTTTTTATTTTTTTGTTCTTTTTTTTTACTTGATTTTTTTTCGATTTCGTGGTTGAGAATAATGCTAAGGTTACCCACTACAGACACTCATGTAGTTGATTTTTTTTAACTTGATTTTCCATTGTATTATCATGTAGTTGGTCTTACTTTGAGGATAAATCAACCACATTGGATGATGCTGAAAAAGCAATGTTGGATTTATATTGCGAGAGAGCACAAATTAAAGATGGCCATCGAATTTTAGACCTTGGTTGTGGATATGGAGCTTTTGCCATTCATGTTGCTAGCAAGTATCCCCACTGCCATGTTATTGGGATTACTGATACGACGTCCCATAAAAAGTTCATCGAAGAGCAATGCAAGTAATGTTGAAAACACTTACATACTCCCTCAGGTCAAAAATATAAGTCTTTATAGAAAAATTTATCGGTCAAAATTATAAGTTGTTTTTGAAATTCGAGAGCATATTTATTATTTTTTTTACCAATTACTCTCTCCGATTAAAAAATATAAATCTTTCTTGCAAAAACTTTTTGGTCAAAATTATAAGCCGTTTTTGAAATTCGAGTGTGTATTTATTATTTTTTTTACCAATTATACTCTTATACAATTTAAATATTTATGATTCTTCAATTCTTGTATTAATTTAATATCAAAAAGCGTGTATGTAAATTACATTTGTAATTAAGGTTGTCTTAATTCTCGTGCACTTACCTTAAACGACTTATATTTGTGATCGAATGGAGTATACCCTTATACAATTCAAATATTTATAAATTTTCAAATCTTCAACTCATTTAATATCAAATGGTGTATATTTAAATTACAATTGTAATTAAAATTTGTTTTAATTCTTGTATTATTACCTTAAACAACTTATATTTGTGACCGAAGGGAATAACTAAAACATATATACTCATTAATTATTTTTGAATATTATGAATTTTTCATGCATGAAAGTGAATTCTCTTCTTTCTTATTATTTCATCATTAGAAATCAAAACTTGAACAATGTGGAAGTCATACTAGGGGACATTACCAAATATGAGTTGAACAAAGAGTTTGACCGTGTAATGGTTCTTGGCGTCTTGGAGGTACGTACATAATATACTAGTAATGTTTATTACTTATTGCTAATTAAGTACGTACTTAATTAATAACATGTTTTCATGTATTAATTAATAGCATATCAAGAACTACGAGTTACTTCTAAAGAAGATTTCAAAATGGATGAAGGAAGATGGGCTTCTTTTCATAGAAAACCTGTGCCACAAGAACTTTCCATACCAAATGAAGGCAAGTAAAACCATATATATGTTTTTACTTTCTTTTTTTTGTTAAACTAATTAATTAAGTGGCAAGTAGCTAACTAGCTCATTGATTTGGTACAGAGGCCTATTGTATAAAAGATTGTGGTTTGAATTTTAAAAGGAGATAAGTAGGTTTCTTTCTTATCAAAAGAAAAAAAAATGTTATTTTACTCTTTTAGGAGGTATATATGCGCCTCATGCATGTCTCGGTATTATCTAAAATTAAGAAAAATGTTTTTTTTATCCACTTTTCACATATCAATTTGACACACACTTGATTGTGTCTATTGATTTTTGCATTTATATGTATGTCATGTATTTAAGAGACTCTCAGCAGTGAGTGCGAGTTAAATTGACTCAAGAGTCTGGATTGGAGGATTTTTAAAATTTTTACAAATATTCAAAAGGCACCAAATGAATTAAACAAGTTGTTATGTTTACACATGTATTCCAATTAATGTTTATATATGTGTGTGCGCGCACTATATATATATATATGGTAGCTAGAGATGGGCAAATTGCGGTTTAGTCGTTTTGCAAACTCTCAAAATCGCAACCAAACCGACCGCGGTTTGCACGATTTGGTCTGTTTGATTTTGCGGTTTTCCACCGACGCATTTTTAACAAAAAAAAAGTCACACATTTTATACAAGTCCATCAACAAAATATATGTCCATACATGACCATCCACCAAAAACACAATGAAACATATGAACTCAATCAAAATTAAGAGTCTAAGTTCATTTCAAAAGTTAAACAACATGAAAAGACTTTCAACTTTATTCCAAATAATTCCAAATTTTGGGGTTGTTTTTGCGATTTAGTGAACCGCGATGTTTTATAAATAAAAACCACCACCGAACCGTAGGATTGCGATTCTCAAGCTTTTTAATTTGCCCCCAAACCACAATTTAAAAAATCAGATCAGACCATGCGGTTTAGACGATTTGAGTGTTTCGGTGGTTTT
The DNA here is from genome assembly GCA_039657365.1 of Stephania yunnanensis. Lineage (NCBI taxonomy): Eukaryota > Viridiplantae > Streptophyta > Magnoliopsida > Ranunculales > Menispermaceae > Stephania > Stephania yunnanensis. Next base: position 51,286,880 of record CM077591.1, read on the forward strand.
GCAGAGACCAATGCCCATCCCCAACGATAGCCAAAATTGTGCCTTGATACAATAGAGTTCTAATTAATTAATTCACGCAGCCTCTAAACGAAGATGATTGGATTGGAGAAGTGATAATTCCAAGTACGAATACGACCATTGCGTCTCCTGACTTGCTACTGTATTTCCAGGTACTTGATAATCTTTTCAATCTTAATGGTGTTTTGGATTCCAAATTTTTTACTCATTCTATTATTATTATTATTATTATTATTATTATTATTATTATTATTATTATTATTATTATTATTATTATTATTATTATTATTATTATTTTAACCTCTACGAACTTATCCTTATAATCATTATCCATCACAATTCCTACTCCATTGCATTTTCACTGGTATAGATAGAAAATGCAATGGAGTAGGAATTATGGTGGATAATGATTATAAGGATAAGGTCGTAGAGGTTAAAAGAATGGGGGATAGATTGATTCTAGTTAAATTAATTATTGGAGATGAAAAAATTAACATATTTAGCGCCTATGCACCACAAGTAGGATTATGCGAGAGCATCGAATGCAAGTTTTGGGACGATATGAATGGATTTATGCAAAGTATACCATTAAATGAAAATGTTTTTATTGAAGGAGATTTAAATGGGCATGTCGGGGCAAGTAACGATGGGTTTGAGAGAGTTCATGGAGGTTTTGGTTACGGTAATAGAAATGAAGAAGGAGAATCAATCTTAAAATTTACTTCACCATACGATCTTGTCTTAGCAAATACTAGTTTTAGGAAGAGGGAGTAGCATACAATTACTTTTAGTAGTGGTCATAACAAGAGTCAAATAGATTTTCTTTTAACAAGAAAAATAGATAGAAAAATATGTAGAGACTGCAAAGTAATACCTGGTGAAGCACTTACTACCCAACATAAGTTAGTAGTACTTGATATTAAGCTAACACAACGACATAATATGAATAAAAGAGTTAGCGACCCTAGAATAAAGTGGTGAAACCTAAAATACAGTAAACAAGTTGAGTTTAGAGAAAAACTGCTAAAGGAAAATGTTTGGAATCTTGACTTAGATGCTAATACAATGTGGCTAGAAATGAGTAGTTGTATAAGGAGAGTGAGATCAAACGTATTAGGTATATCTAAGGGCTTGAGACCTCTAAAGAAGGAAACATGGTGGTGGAACGAGGATGTCCAACGGGCAATTAAGACTAAAAGAGAGATGTATAGGAAAATACCTAAGTGTCAAGATGGAGATGTGTACAATCAATATAGAGAAGCTAGAAAACAAGCTAAAAAAGTAGTTAGTCAAACTAAAACAAATTTCATGGAAAATCTATATACAAGGTTCGGTAATAGAGATGACGAAAAATATATATATAGGCTAGCCAAATTAAGAGATAAAAAAAATAATACCTAATTCATATAAGATGTATTAAGGACGAGATGGATAGATGCAGAAGTTACTTCGATAGTTTATTTAATGATGACCAAGTTGATACTATAATAGAAGAAAACCCACACCAAGAAAGAAATGTAAACTATACATGCAATATTAGAATTGTAGAAGTTAAAGAGGCATTGAAAAGAAAGAAAATAGGAAAAGCATGTGGCTCAGATGAAATACCCATAGAGGTTTGGAAATGCTTAGGAGAAATTGGACTGATGTTGGGTTAACAAAACTTTTCAATAAAATTTTAAAATCAAAACGGATGCCAATGGATTGGAGAAGAAGCGCGCTTGTGCCAATCTTCAAAAACAAAGGAGACATTCAAAGTTGCTCAAACTACCAGGGAATTAAACTTATGAGTCACATTATAAAACTTTTGGAGAGGATAGTTGACAATAGGATAATGAGAGAAACAACAATATCAGAGAACCAATTTGGTTTCATACCTGGGAGGTCAACTATGGATGCGGTTTTCCTTGTAAGACGATTGTTAGAAAAATATAGAGAAAAAAAATCTTCATATGGTATTCGTAGATTTAGAAAAAGCATATGATAGGGTCCCTAGAGATGTTTTTTGGTGGGTTCTAGAAAGAAAAATAGTGCATGGTAGATATATAGACACTATTAAGGATATGTATGATGGAGTAGTAACGAGTATAAAGACATTCGGATGAGCTACAAAAGAATTTCCCATTACGATAGGACTGCATCAAGGATTGGCTTTAAGCCCATATCTATTTACTTTAGTTATAGATGAAATAACTAGACATATTCAAGAAGATATACCATGTTATGCTATTTGCAGATGATATTGTCTTAGTGGATGAAACTAAAGATGAAGTGAATAAGAAATTAGAACTCTGGAGGAATACATTAGAATCTAAAGGCTTTAAGTTGAGTGGGACGAAAATCGAATACATGCACTGTGAGTTTAGAAACACTAGACATCGAGATGACGGAGTGGTAAAATTAGGGGAAATAGAAGTTCCTAAGGTAAACCACTTTAGATACTTAGGATCAATCATACAAAATGATGGTAACATTGAGAATGATGTCATACATAAAACTCATGCTGGATGGAAGAAATGGCGGAGTGCAACAGGGGTGATTTGTTATCGAAATGTTCCTACTAAGTTAAAAGGAAAATTTTATAGGACCGCAATTAGGCCAGCTATGCTCTATGGAAGTGAATGTTGGGCGGTAAAGCAACAACAATTACATAAAATGAACGTAACAGAAATGAGGATGCTTAGGTGGATGTGTGGTAAAACTCGTAAAGATAGAATACGAAATATCGAAATTCAAAGACAAGTTGGAGTAGCACCAATTGATACAAAGATTAGGGAAGGGCGGCTGCGATGGTTTGGTCACCTGCAAAAACGGCCTACAAATGCTCCAACTAGAAAACTTGACTCAATAGAAACTGTAGAAATTCGACGAGGAAGGGGTAAACTAAAGTTAACATTGGATGCATTAATTAGGAGGGATTTGAATGGTTTGCAAAGCTCACCATCAATTGCACTTAATCGAGCACGATGGAAAAGTTTGATCCATATAGCCGACCCCAGTTAATTTGGGATTGAGGTTATGTTGTTGTTGTTGTTGTTTTTAGCCATATTTTTAACATCTTAATCTTAAATTAATTAAAGAGAGCGGGGCTTTAGGTTTGATACGTAGGGAAGATTCACCAATGCCTAAGCCATTCTAATCCAGTGACTTATAAATCACTTATTGTCAATCAATTATTTTCTTAATTATTAGGGAATCATGGGTTTTTTTTAATAAATTATATTTATTAGGGAACTTAATTTTTTTTTTTTAGTGAATCAATATTTTCTTAATTCTTTAACTTACAAAAACCGTGATTTCATAAAAAAAAAAAAATCAAATTGTGATGGATGTATATATACTTGGGAACGGATAAGTAGTAAGTAGTGTACTGTATATTAATTATGAAATAACAATTAAATTAATTAATCTAACTAGCTATATAAGATAAAATTTCGTTATTGATTTCAATTGACATCTAGCTATTATTTAGTTTCACATCATCAAGACATTTCTGAGGAAAAATAATTAAACGTTACATTGAATGGAGAATGATTTTAGTATATATTATATATTTTTGTATTTGTTTATTTATGTTTATCCTTTTTTGTTAACAGAATGATGTTTCAATTGTGAACCATTGGGTCCTTAATGGCAAGCACATTTCCCGCACAAGGTGAGTTTGTAAATTAATTACTTTTATTTCATGGTAGAAACTAGAAAGTAATTAATTAGAAATATATATATATATATATAATAAACATGCAAAAATTAAAAGAATTAATAATTAACCATAGCTAAATTCACAAAAAAAAGGCACATGCACGCGGATGTGTTACTAAAAAAATGCTTTGGTGGCCCAGCACGCAAACGCACAAAAGATACACACTCATGTATCCGACGACTCTTGATTTTTAGGTGTAGCGGACAACAATGTGTCTATACCTGCGTGTCTGCGCTAGGACACCCTGCTAATATTATACGATTCAATGCTTATAATTAGACAACAAATTATCAATCGAGTATCAAATATGCAATAGATTTGCCCCTATATATTTATTTAATTTGATATTTATTTATACCTAGTTGAAGAATGGTTGAAGAGACTAGATGATAATGCCGATGCAGCAAAAGCAATCATCAAGGACTTCTTAGGCAGTGAATATGAAGCAGAAAAGTGGATTAACCAGTGGAGAACCTCTTGTCTACATGCAACAGAGCTAGGTGAATTTAACAATGGCCAAGAATGGGTGTTAGCTCAACATCTTTTTAAGAAGAAATAGGTTTATATATATAATTTCTAAGAAGAATATCATCTTCTTTTAAGTATGTGGAATTGGTTATTATGTAATAACTAGTCAATGGGCACGCGCTATGCGCGTGAGGCATAAACAATAAATGTATCAATAAACATTTGCGAAAGTTAATATTAAAATATTATCTTAATGACAAAAAGTCACAAATATAAATAGAATGTAACTTCTTATATTATCTAAAAAGAACAAAAAAAAAAGATAAGTCCTAAGAATCGACTGATTTCATATTGCTATTAAATAGAACCGTTGCAATTAAATATCTATTAAATAGGTGTCTATCTAAATCAAAACTATATACAAAGAGAAAACTGTGGTACTAAATAGCTATTGAATAGCTATCTAAATAAAATTATTTCCAAATACATCCGGTGGTATTAAGTACCTAAATATAACTTTTCATCAAATTAGAATCCGATTCTAAAAAAAAGAAATAGAGTCATAACAAACATTGTTTTCATATTGCTATTAAATATCTATTAAATAGAATCGATGGAATTTAATATCTATTAAATAGCTATCTAAATCAAAACTTTATACAAATAGAAAAACGGTGCTACTAAATAGCTATCTAGTCAATGGGCACGCGCTATGCGCGTGAGGCATAAACAATAAATGTATTAATAAACATTTGTGAAAGTTAAATTATGCATGGTAGTCAAAGTAGGAACCCAATAAATTATGCATTGCAAAAAGTGAAAACTCTATTATTGAACTTTGAAGACGAATTAAGTTGAAGTTTTTTTTTAATTATTAAGAAAAAGAATATTTTCATAACATAAAGTATTACCATAAAATTTATGAAAAATACAATGGCACCGCATGACATCACTTTGCATCAATAAGATTTAAGTTACGTACCTTCCTAGTTTCCGAAGCAAATTAAAATATAATACTTCACAAAGATCCTCAAGAGCAACATGGCGAAAGTGAGTGTGCACTCTCCAATCGAAAGATTTGTATCTCTGCCATTTGTTTTTCATAGAGGTCTTCATGGAGGCGTGAAGAATAATAGACTTGAAGGTGATGTGAAAATGGTAGCGATTAATGGAACTCATTAAAACGACATCTCAATGGTTAAAATCATCATTTTTTATTTTAGGAAACCATATGTAAATAAAAACGTGAATGGAGAAAAAGGAAAGAACGCTGGAGGAGAAAGTGGAGAGAGAGAGAGAGAAGTAGAGGGGAGAGAGAGAACCGTGGAAGAGAGAGAGAAACGTGGAAAGTGGAGAGAGAGAGAGAGAAGCGGAGGGGAGAGAGAGAACCGTGGAAGAGAGAGAGAGAGAGAAACGTGGATGTGTGTGTGTGAGAGAGAAGTAAATCTCCAAATCCCACTTTGTTAGGAATTGGGGTACTTTTATAAAGTAATTCAATTTCGGTTTGCACGTTTAAATTCGAAATCGCCTATTAATTTCGAGTTATCGATTAAATTACCAATTTATCCCAAATTTTAAATATTTGGATCAAAGTAGTTAGGGGCATTATCGGGACTTTTAGCCAAAAAGGCTTCGCGGTTAACCGCGCACTCTCCAATCGAAAGATTTGTATCTCTGCCATTTATTTTCATAGAGGTCTTCATGGAGGCGTGAAGAATAATAGACTTGAAGGTGATGTGAAAACGGTAGCGATTAATGGAACTCATTAAAACAACATCTCAATGGTTAAAATCATCATTTTTTATTTTAGGAAACCATATGTAGATAAAAACGTGAATGGAGAAAAAGGAAAGAACGCTGGAGGAGAAAGTGGAGAGAGAGAGAGAGAGAGGAGGGGAGAGAGAGAACCGTGGAAGTGAGAGAGAGAGAAACGTGGAAAGTGGAGAGAGAGAGAGAGAGAGAGAGAGAGAGAGAGAGAGAGAAGTGGAGGGAGAGAGAGAACCGTGTGAAGAGAGAGAGAGAGAAACGTGGATGTGTGTGTGTGTGAGAAGTAAATCTCCAAATCCCACTTTGTTAGGAATTGGGGTACTTTTAGAAAGTAATACAATTTCGGTTTGCACATTTAAATTCGAAATCGCCTATTAATTTGGAGTTATCGATTAAATTACCAATTTATCCCAAATTTTAAATATTTGGATCAAAGTACTTAGGGGTATTATCGGGACTTTTAGCCAAAAAAGCTTCACGGTTAACCGCTTTGGGTTTGTTATTATAATAGTATAGATTAATTACCCATATTTTTAACTTGTTAATTAACGTTAATCATCAATCATTGCTTAAGGGAACCAAGTCTCTTACCATTTTGGCCAACCGATTATTGATATATAAATTATTGGTGTTGAAACGATTCTATAAGGGCATCTGCAATGATTACACTCAAAATGAGTTTAGTAGAGTGCTATTTGATCAATTCATTACACTCTTCTCTATTACATTACTCTCCCATTATTATAAAAGAATATGCAACATTTTTGTGAGATTCACTTCACCATTGCTTTTAAAAAAAGTTTTTAAAAGGAAATTGGTACAAAAATAATTTTTGTGAGCCCCCACTTGTGGGTGACCCATGACTGGGCAATGAGCTTGACTTAGGACAACATGTGAGAAACCTAAAAAAAAAATCAAAAACATGTTTGGTCTTTGCAATCCAATCACAAGTTGTGTGGTTGTCCACTGTCCATTCAAATCACAACTTATGAGCTTCCCCACACCCCCCAACCCCCCCCCCCCCCCCCCCCACCACAAAAAAAAAAAAGACAGTCTTTTTCATCCATGAGATGAATAGAAAGAAAATCCCTTCTCTCATCTCTCCTTGAAATTGTGAGGTATAATCCCATTTATGAATATTTGTACTTGAAATTTGTGTTGTTTTATTGAATGATCAATGTTGTTTGCTGTTCAAGTTTTGATGGGTATTCATTATAATTTGGTTTTTTTTCATGATTTTGTGTTGTATGTATGGTTTTCTTTGAAGGGTCTTCATGGTTTTTTGTTGTTGGTTGTCATTGTCTTCATTTTGAATGAATGAATGAATGGTTTATTTGTGATATCATATATTGCTTGCTCTGTGACCCATGACACTGTGTAAAGCCCTTTTTAATTACTTATGTATGGAGGTTTTAATGTTGGTAATTGGGGTGGGAGTTGTTGAAACATTCCCACACCCCCAAAAAACATATGGTTTACTTTGAATTAATAAAATAAATTTGGTCGATTTACGTCGAGCAAAGGAGTGAGTTTGTTTCATTGATGACTAGGGGCGAGTAGGTGGATTACTTCAAAATGTTGTGTGGAAGGTTGAATTAAGGATGGGATTTTTTTTTTTTATTTATTTTTTTTAAAGAAGAGTAGAACCATTTATTGATATCCCGATGAGTGAATGGATCTCGAGTGTCTCATTTCGGGTCAACCTAGCATTTTTCGTACTTGGCCATATACACAAAGTCTACGCAAGCTTTAATGACTAACAATATTGTATAAATGAAGCAACGCTTCATTCCTTAAATAACTATATATCTAGCTACCTAGCTACAAAGGAAATTAATCATGATGAGGGACAAGGTTGTTGGTGATAAAGGTTTGATGATGAAGCCAATTACAAAGAGTGAGGTGGTGGAGAAGGTGATGCTGGGTCTCATACCAGATGAAGAGGTCGAAATGCTCATTAAAGATCAACTGCAAAGACGAACAGATTGGATCTATAGCCACAACTTTGAACAACGCTTTGCTCTACTTCACAACTTCGTTGAGTGTAAGGATCAGTACTGATCATCCCCTCTCAATTACACATGCTGAATGTACCCTTGCAGATGTCAAAGGCCTTGTGTTGATTAGGGGTGGAGTTATCTCGCGAGAGATAACTTACGGGGAGTTGAGAACTAATCTTATTATTTGATTGCCTAACTTAATTGCTTGCAAGTTATCTTTCAACTTATACTCTAGGGTGTGAGATATCTCCCCACCACCCCACAGTGAGTTATCTTCCTGGAGTTATGAACGCAATTATCCCTCATTTATTACTCATCTCTCTCATATTTGAAGGCTATTTATGTCAATTCATATTTTTTATTATTTAAAAATTTGAAACATCTCTACAAGTTTAAAGTTGACTCCAATGAGTTATCTCCAACTCTAGACTCACACGGTAAGTTAGCAAAGACGAACCAAACGAGGCCAAAGATAGTATTTATATTATTATTATTATTATTATTATTATTTTATTATTTTATTATTTTTATTTTTTTTGGAACGAGACTTTATTTTATTATATATAATAATCAAAAGTGATATATATATATATATATATATATATATATATATATATATATATATATATATATATATATATATATATACGCGGAAAGAAATAACGTGTTTCCCTAAAACAAAGTCGATAAATATTGTCGAATAATAAGGGATTCCAATTAATAGAATAATCTCACATCGACTAATTCTGCAGATTAATTAAAGATATGCTTATAATACTTAAGTTTAGAGTGATCTCTATCTTGCTTTAATTCGGTATTTTGAAGATTTAACTTTTAATTTTTTTTTTAGAAGAACTCTCCCACTTCTAATTTCAAACAATTCACATATATAAACTAGTCTCTCCACACCCTCTCATGCACATGAGTCACAAGTCTTTTGATGAAGTCCGAGAATTAGCTTGCCAATTCTTGATAGGATAATGAAGTCCAAGAATTAGTTTGCAAATTCTTGATAGGATAATGATGAAGTCCAAGAATTAGTTGCAAATTCTTGGAAAAATAGGAAAAGATATGACTCGCAGTGTTCTGGGGGCATGGGTTTATTGGAAACGGCGTGGAGATCACGACTCGCAGCTATGCTGTCACTACGACGTTTTTCGGCGAAATCCCATCGTTTCGCCCACCGAAACGGCAATTTTGCTATTTTAGGAAACTTTTGTTTCGGTTATAACTTTCATTAGGAATTTCCGTTTTTATTGTCGTTTGCGGCGTTTGTTTCTATTTTTCGTCTAGTTTTCAGTTTAGGGCTTTTTGGACTTTTTACTATTTTTGGCAAATTTTAGGGTTTCGCTATTTAAGCGATCTATTGGGTGTAATTCGTAGTTTTTGGCTGAAATAAAAGAATTTTCGAACTTTGGCTTAAGTTCTGACCTAGATCGAGTTGTTCGTGGATTCGTTCAATTGGTTTAGAAGATCTCCGCTGCGTCGGTTGGTATCAGAGCCTGCTTCAGCGTGATTGGAGAAATCATGCCGCCGAAGAGGAACCAGAAGCGTATCGAGGAGGTGTATGACCGTGACAATCTGAATCGACAAATTGACCAATTGATTGACCAACGCATGGACGCGGTGGTGGAACGATTAACTACCAGAATCGATCAATTGTTGGGTCAAAATATTGAACGTGTCCGTAATCATCGAAGGGAACATGTTGGTGATGAACCAGTAGGAGATTCTTCTAGCGAAGGGGAGGATGAGTATGTTGAGGCACCGAGGAGGCGCTACAGGCCGCGCGCAGTTGAGGATGATCGCAGGCGGTGGGAGTCTGGGATGAAGACGGAGGTCCCAGAATTCCATGACACCCTTCAACCAGAAGAATTCTTAGACTGGCTGGCGTCAGTTGAAGAAGTGCTAGAATTCAAAGGTGTGCCCGAAGACAAGCGTGTGCAACTGGTTGCGACCAGATTCCGCAACAGGGCCATGGTGGTGGCAACAGCAGAAGTTGATGCGGAATAGGAATGGAAAGGCGAAGATCACCTCGTGGGAGAAGATGAAAAAAAACTTACGGGCTGATCAGTTCTTGCCTTACAATTTCCAACGCCTTATGTATCAGAGGTTGCAGAATCTGAGACAAGGGGCAAAGTCAGTAGATGATTACACCACTGAGTTTTATCAGTTAGTCGCTAGAAACGAACTAGAAGAGACTAACGACCAATTAGTGGCGCGGTATATTGGTGGAGTGAGGGTGCAGATTCAAGATGTCGTCAACATGTTTGATCCGACTTCCTTATCTGCAGCGCACCATCGAGCATTGTTGGTGGAGAAACAACAGCGTCGGGGTGTGAGTGATGCTTCCAGTAATGTTAGTGTTGGGACAACCAATATTGGAGGTAATACCGCTGCAATTAACCCTGCTAGTAGCACGAACAGACCTAGCACTATCGGGATTATATGTTTCGGTTGTGGCGAAGTTGGTCACGGGAAGTCAGAATGTAAAGAGAAGAAGACTCTCTTTATTGAGAACGAAGAGGAAGACGCAGGGGAAGAGGCCAACATCACTGCAGAACCAGCCTTTGATACCTCTGACAATACAGAAAAGGAGATCGTGACTGGAGACGTGGGTACTGCCTTGGTTGTGAGGCGTTCTTGTATGACTCCTTGAACTATTGCTGATGATGAGTGGCTGCGGAATACCATCTTTCAGTCCAAGTGTACCATCTTAGGCAAGGTGTGCAGATTCATGATTGATGCAGGCAGTTGCGAGAATATCGTCTCAGTTGAAGCGGTTCAGAAGTTGGGCCTTGCAACTGAACAACACCCCAGGCCCTACAAGCTAGCTTGGCTGAAGAATGGTGGTGAGGTGCAGGTGTCGAAGCGCGCCTTGGTGACTTTTTCTATTGGTGCTAACTACAAGGATTCAGTCTGGTGTGATGTTGTGGCTATGGATGCTTGCCACTTGTTACTGGGACGTCCTTGGCAGTTTGATAGGGGAGTTGTGCATGATGACAGAACCAATAAGTACACCCTTATGTTCAAGGGAGTGAAGATTGTGCTAGTACCCGCCAAGGATCCGGAGAAAGTCAAGTCTACTAAAGAATCTAGCATCTTGCTGTCTTTGGCAAGATTTGAAGATGCATTACATGATTCTGAGGTAGTTTATATCTTGATGGGAAAGGAGGTAGATAGAGATGTTGATGTTCCTGAAGCTGCAATTCCTATTGTGAAGGAGTTTTGTGATGTTTTCCCTGATGAGATGCCAGAAGGACTATCATCACCATTGCTTGATATTCAACATCAGATTGACCTTGAACCTGGTGCGTCACTACATATTAGACCAGGCTACCGAATGAGTCTCAGTGAGCATGAGGAGTTGCGCAGACAGGTTGAAGACAAGTACAAACAATATGCAGATCGGAAGAAGCGTCACGTGGAGTTTGAAGTGGGTGACTTTATGTGGACAGTTCTCACTAAAGACCGGTTCTCTGTGGGTGATTACAACAAATTGTTAGTTCGGAAGATTGGTAATGTGGAGGTTCTTGAGAAAATTAACCCTAATGCTTACAGATTGAAGTTGCCAATTATGGGGATACGTCTGATGATGACAATTCGAGGGCGAATTCTGTCCACCTTGGGGAGAATGATGAAGTCCAAGAATTAGCTTGCAAATTCTTGATAGGATAATGATGAAGTCCAAGAATTAGTTGCAAATTCTTGGAAAAATAGGAAAAGATATGACTCGCAGCGTTTTGGGGGCATGGGTTTATTGGAAACGGCGTGGAGATCACGACTCGCAGCTATGCTGTCACTACGACGTTTTTCGGCGAAATTTCATCGTTTCGCCCACCGAAACGACAATTTTGCTATTTTAGGAAACTTTTGTTTCGGTTATAACTTTCATTAGGAATTTCCATTTTTATTGTCGTTTGCGGCGTTTGTTTCTATTTTTCGTCTAGTTTTCAGTTTAGGGCTTTTTGGACTTTTTACTATTTTCGACAAATTTTAGGGTTTCGCTATTTAAGCGATCTATTGGGTGTAATTCGTAGTTTTTGGCTGAAATAAAAGAATTTTCGAACTTTGGCTTAAGTTCTGACCTAGATCGAGTTGTTCGTGGATTCGTTCAACTGGTTTAAAAGATCTCCGCTTCGTCATCTTTGATCGAGCCTAATAGATCTAGCCAAAATACATCACCATAATGGAAGGAATTAATTAATACATAAGCATATTCATGACCATATATACTCATGTCATACGAACCTCACGAAATGTGTTGCATGTGCATATAAATTAGTGTATTGAATTAAAATCTAATGGTATGTTATAAATGATGCTTTAGTATTTTTTTTGTAATAATTCTCATGTTTTTATTTTTTTTTAAATTATTTAGGTCCATCTTATATGTATTGATGTGCTACGAAGAAATGTTTGTTTTTTGAAAGCGCAATGTTTTTAGGTACTTAGATTAAAAAGTTTATCTCTATATGCACGCAGCCTTGAAAGAGAAGAGTGTTGTCACCGAGACAAAGAACTTTAACGGCGATGCATATGACTTCCCCATCAGTTTTGTGAAGCTTATTCTCAGGAGAGCACTTATATTCAGGTATACATTAAAAAATCAAACCGATAATATATATATATATATATATATATATATATCTATTATATCTATCATATATATAAAAGCACGAATTACCGGGGAATATCTTGCTTCAATCTCCTATTTTAAAGTATCTTGAACTTTTAGTCAATCATCTTCTAATAAGCAAGGGGATCAATCCATTTGTATGGAAGTACAAGGAAGAAGACTTCCAGTGTTTTTGTAAGAACTTAAATTCTCACTTCAAGAAAAGATGGCTATCGTCGAAAAAGTCTAAAGTCATGGATAGAAATCCCAAATCTGATCCTAAATTAAAGGTTGGCAATTTGCTGGTACTGCTCAAATGCTTGAAATTTTGTAGTAGAATTAGGCTTGGAATTGCTGCAAACTTGAGAACAAAAAAAATGAAAAAAATAAAATAAAAATAGGGCAATTAAAAACCAGAATCTGAAAACGTCATATGTTGAAAGTGACATTGATGATTGTTGATCTCTTCGATCATCGCATAAGAGATACAAAGCTTCATTTTCAAGCTGGAAGACCTAGAACAAATTGTAGGATAAAAAATGAAATATGTAATGCCTCTTTTTTTTATTTATGCTATTTTAGTTTGTGTTTGCGGAATAGGTTCTGTTCAACAATGTGATTGATGTTTTCTTACTATGTGATGTTTTCATAGAGATTTGCAAATTAGTCGGCCTTCTTTGACATTTCTAAGCAAATTGATTTGAGCAACTCCTTTTTTTTTTTTTTTTTAGTTGGGATTTATATTTACTGACTTTGTAATCCATTCACATCTCTTTTTTCAATCTTTGTCATGATGGTATTTCTTGCGGAACTTGTATTTGTTGTAAACATTATGATATGCATGCTTCTGGGTTTAATTTCATTGTTAGTTTTTCTTGGTTAATTCATAATGAAGACAATATTAAATTGCAAAAACTTGTATCTGTTTAACAGGATAATGGAGAGATTTTAGGAGCATATGTGAAGTCATGGATCTCTGGGGCCCTTGACAAAGCTGCTTATCAAGGATCCATGGCGTTCACGTTGGCCTTGCACCATCTTTCATCTTTCATTTTTTACAATGATGCAGACGACAAGGCATTGTTGAGAAATAAATTGGCCAAGTCACTTCTTCGTGACTATTCACAAAAGTCACATCACGAGGTATGAAATTTTATATTGGGGAGCACTGCATGTGTTTAGTTAAATAGCTAGAATGGTATAATCAATTTCTCTTACCACTATCATCTATCTACTGGGATGCCCGCGTAAAGATTTGATCTTGGCGTTTGTTGATCCGTATATCATCTCACTTAAAGAGTCCTTGAGATTTGGCTGGCCTGTGATCTCAACTTTTGCCATTTTATATACTCATGTCATACGAACCTCACGAAATGTGTTGCATGTGCATATAAATTAGTGTATTGAATTAAAATCTAATGGTATGTTATAAATGATGCTTTAGTATTTTTTTTTTTGTAATAATTCTAATGTTTTTATTTTTTTAAAATTATTTAGGTCCATCTTATATGTATTGATGTGCTATGAAGACATGTTTGTTTTTTGAAAGCATAATATGTTTTTAGGTACTTAGATTAAAAAGTTTACCTCTATATGCACGCAGCCTTGAAAGAGAAGAGTGTTGTCACCGAGACAAAGGACTTTAATGGCGATGCATATAACTTCCCCATCAGTTTTGTGAAGCTTACTCTCGGGAGAGCACTCAAATTAAGGTATACCTTAAAAAATCAAACCGATATATATATATATATATATATATATATATATATATATATATGGACACTCACTACCAACGCGCATTTTGATTTTTTTATTTTTTTGTTCTTTTTTTTTTTACTTGATTTTTTCCGATTTCGTGGTTAAGAATAATGCTAAGGTTACCCACTACAGACACTCATGTAGTTGATTTTTTTTAACTTGATTTTCCATTGTATTATCATGTAGTTGGTCTTACTTTGAGGATAAATCAGCCACATTGAATGATCGAAAAAGCAATGTTGGATTTATATTGCGAGAGAGGACAAATTAAAGATGGCCATCGAATTTTAGACCTCGGTTGTGGATATGGAGCTTTTGCCATTCATGTTGCTAGCAAGTATCCCCACTGCCATGTTATTGGGATTACTGATACGACGTCCCAAAAAAAGTTCATCGAAGAGCAATGCAAGTAATGTTGAAAACACTTACATACTCCCTCAGGTCAAAAATATAAGTCTTTATAGAAAAATTTATCAGTCAAAATTATAAGTTGTTTTTGAAATTCGAGAGCATATTTATTATTTTTTTTACCAATTACTCTCTCCGATTAAAAAATATAAATCTTTCTTGCAAAAACTTTTTGGTCAAAATTATAAGCCGTTTTTGAAATTCGAGTGTGTATTTATTATTATTTTTTACCAATTACACTCTTATACAATTTAAATATTTATGATTCTTCAATTCTTGTATTAATTTAATATCAAAAAGCGTGTATGTAAATTACATTTGTAATTAAGGTTGTCTTAATTCTCGTGCACTTACCTTAAACGACTTATATTTGTGATCGAATGGAGTATACCCTTATACAATTCAAATATTTATAAATTTTCAAATCTTCAACTCATTTAATATCAAATGGTGTATATTTAAATTACAATTGTAATTAAGGCTGTTTTAATTTTTGTATTATTACCTTAAACAACTTATATTTGTGACCGAAGGGAATAACTAAAACATATATACTCATTAATTATTTTTGAATATTATGAATTTTTCATGCATGAAAGTGAATTCTCTTCTTTCTTATTATTTCATCATTAGAAATCAAAACTCGAACAATGTGGAAGTCATACTAGGGGACATTACCAAATATGACACTACAAAAAAACAGCAAATCAGAAACGGAATTAGAAACGGAAATAAGTTCCGTTTCTAAATCAGAAACGGAATTAGAAACGGAATAAGTTTCGTTTCTAAATTAAAAAGTTAGCGACGGAATTGAGACGGAAAAATTCAGAGACGGATTTGAGACGGATCAGAGACGGAATTAGAGACGGAATTAGAGACGGAATTAAATTCCGTCTCTGAAATTTGGCGCCACCATTCCCGCCAAATTTTTCATTTCTTATGACCGTTCATCATTCCTCGAGATTTGTATGTGCTTGGATCATGGCACCCCCTCCTCTTTCCCGCACCCCACCCCCCCCCCCCTTCCCAACAAAACACCCGAAATCCCTAAATCATTCTCACGAAAAAACCCCAAATACCTAAATCTATCTCTCCGTCTCGTCCAAAATCATTCGATCGTCTCGTCCCCAAACGTCCATCCCGTTCGATCGTCTCGTCTCTCCGTCCGGTCGTGCTAGCCGGTCTCTCTCGCTGTCTCGGTCTCTCCGTCTCGTCGCGCCGGTCTCCGTCTCTCCGTCTGGTCGTGCTACTGGTCTCTCTCGTGTCTCTAGTCTCGCCGTCTCTCGGTCTCTCCGTCTCGTCGCGCCGGTCTCCGTCATCGGCCCTCAACTCTCGCTCTCTCTCCGGTCTCGATTAGGTTCTATTGGCATTTGTAGTTTTGGAGTCTTACTACATTCTCGATATAATCTCTTTGTTTTTGATTGTTCTTTATAATGCAGCCAACACTCATGATCAAGAGCTCTTCAGCTTTCATAGAGATCATTCACCTTGTGACGGTTTTGAGGAAGTACTGAACTGCTACAATGTTTTCGCTCAACTTTTGCGTTTGTCAGGTTGGCATTCTAGTCCCCTTGTTTATCTATTTTAAAAAATTTATGGAAAACCAAGGGTGACATGAGAATTATTTAAGTTTCCGCTATGGTTCATTTGATAGTTCGATCTTCTAGTAAAGATCGGAGTTGAAGGCAAGAAGCTTTTTTATCTTGAAAGATTTTCCAATTTAAATTAAGCGTGCGGACTTCATAAATTTCCATCTATCAATAAATATTCGGGGTGTCCGGTGTTCCTACGTACCTTATCTGCGGCATCCATAAATATTAAAGTCGTAATACTTGTTAGCATTGCAAATATTATGCTCATGAATGAAATATGTTATAGATTTTCACTTGAACCAAGCTATTTCGCTAGGCAAGGCAAGTCATATATATGCCTTGATGTTCAAACATAGGAAATGAACATAATGTGGCTGACCATTGTGTATACTAGGTTTTCTTAGCGGCTCAGCTATACTAGTCTACTAAATGGATAAAAAAAAAATTATTTTCTTGAAAGGTCTTAGCTATTCTGCTCATGGAATCCTTTTTATTTTTTTAAATTCTTGGCAATTGGCGGTGTTATAGTACTACCTTATTGTCTATGAACCGTGAAGGAACAAACTCTTGATCGGGTGACATATTTAAAGAGTTCGGTTCTTTTAATTGTTATTACTTTTTGAGGTTTTATTTTAACTGTTCTTGAGTGATTTGATTTGTTACGTGGTTGATTGTGCGCAGTGAATGAGTGCACATCGTTCGATTCTTTTTGATTTTCGATCTTGAATCTCCGTCTCTTTCATTGCTCTCTCGCTCTCTCGGTCGCTTCGTGCTTACCGCTCCGCTCTCCGCTCGTCAAGGTAACAAAAAAAATTTTTTTTAACACCCGAATTCTCTTCACATTGTATATGCTCACATTTTCCCCCGGATTGGCTTTCATGTGCATTAGTTGGTGTTCTTCACTTGATCTATTAAGTTAATGTTGTGTCTTTTGTTTGGTTTGGAAGTTTTTGTTCTGCTCTTCTCTTACATGCATAGTGTTTTGTGGTTATGCTTGTTCTATTTTTAGGTTTATTAATATGTAATATTTTATTTCAACCTTTTAATTGAGCAATTCCAGATTTATATTGATTCCGTATTTGGTTGTTATTCCATGTTTATTTTATCGGTAAAGCACGTCATGATCAACATTATAATACATTAGAATCATGTACTGAGGTAATTACTTTGTCGTTTGATGTTATAGTTGTTAGTAATTTCATATTCATGCACTTGCTATGGATGATTGATTAGTTAGGTGTTGTTGGTTACGATTGAATAGTACCTATAATTACTTAATTTCTACTACTAGTTAGGATTAGAAACACTAGGATTACTCTTTTAGTTAATGTTGCTATTTCACATTAAATTTCTAGAGAATGGAATAAACCTATAACCTTAAGGAGGTATGAGTGAACAAGTAGTAGACGCGTTGATACTATGTGGTATTTGTATGCCTCTTATCACTACAAAAAAACAGCAAATTAGAAACGGAATTAGAGACGGAAATAAGTTCCATTTCTAAATCAGAAACGGAATTAGAAACGGAATAATTTTCGTTTCTACATTTAAAAGTTAGCGACGGAATTGAGACGGAAATATTCAGAGACGGATTTGAGACGGATCAGAGACGGAATTAGAGACGGAATTAAATTCCGTCTCTGAAAAATGGGGCCACCATTCCCGCCAAAACTTTATTTTGTTATACCCGTTCATCAAATCTCGAGATTTATGACAACAAATCTCGAGATCCCTCCAAATTACATCTATCATCATATGAAAAGAGACATTACATTACAATACGATCATAAATGAAACCTGAGACATCGTGTAACGCTGACTAGTTAGAAAATTAATGACATCCTAACTTTGTCAATTTATTCTCTATTCATGAGTTTAATGTGCGAACCTCGTTCTTTCACTTCGCTATCAATTTCTTCTAGATGGTCTAGATCGCTATTCCGATTTACGATATTCTCCAATTAGTGAGATTTCTTATCATCTATTCATGTAGTTACTTTTATTAGCATGGATCCTGTGTTATTAAGTCCAATAATTTAGACTGAATTTCTACTTTTTGTATGCCCTCCTTCTCTGATGTTTTATTCGTGAATATTGTTAGGTATCATGGCCGGACGTGGTCATAGGGGATGTCGAGGTTTGCCATTAGGAGGCCATCGTCCAAAGCGGAATAGGTGCGGCACCGACATCCGCGGCGCGAAATACCAACCGGCCCTCGTGGTCGAGCCACACGAGGGGTCCATAGAGGTCGTGGCGGTCGAGGTCGTGGTTCGATACCGCATTATCGATTCGACTTCTCGGTCTCTCGAGCACGATACGGCCCGTAGCGTCACCTTCCCCTTCCATACCGTCGGGGTCGTCTCGTACCATCATCGTCGTCATCAAGGACTATTCCTAATATACACTTCCCCACACCTTCTCCGACATCAATGACTCCTTTACCCACGAGGCTCGCGCCCAGCCCACAAAGATCACCGGCAAGCATCCCGACAAGAAGACGTAAGAGCGGGGTTGGAGGTGACAGCCCTCCGCCGCCACCTCGAGATTGTGGGGATGGAGCCCCCTCGCGTGCGGGGATCCCTATCACGCGATTGCCAATGATACGTAAGTTTGTGTTTGACTTTTATATGTCATTTTCAATATGGATGTCGAATATTGAAGAAGTAGTTAAGGTGATATGCATGTTCATGAAACACAGGAGTTGCATCCTTCGCATTTTTGTGCACGGAGGATGACAAAAGTTTTCAAACGATGGATGATTCCTGAAGGGTATTGTTGGAAGTCGTGCACCGCCTCATCATAAAGACCAATATCGGCGCCAATGGAAGGTAAACAAGACTACCATATGCCTTATGATTTATACTATTTTCTCAATGCGAGGTAACAATAGCAATCGCCAATTTGTAGGTATTTTTAGATGGGATGATGCGATTCCCGAGGATCTCGTGCGAGCGGCGTACGACAGGCTTGCGCAGCACAAGGTACACCGCGTTGATGCACAAGTTGAAGAAGAATCGTGTGCGACGGTTTATGTTACGAGATGAGGCATGGAGGAGATACTTGCAAGATCGGGAGAGCGAGGACTTCCTGTGCCAGGTCTAGGCAAGCGACGGAGAATAGGAACACCGAGGTCGAAGGCCCCGGGACTGGACCCTCGAAGCACGGTGGTGGTTCCGTGTCTTTTGTGACTACCCAAGAAAGATTGGTAAGTTTTTAGTAACATCTTGGATATTTTGTACATTTATACACTTGTTCACTATGCTTGGTCCCGCACGCAGCCGATTCATCCGAGACGCCACCGATCGTGAACGACTTGTATTTGCATCTCCACACCGTTAATCACGACAGATGACATTCATCGATACTAGATCGAGCGGTTCTATGTAAGTATAGAAATGATATGTAAAATATTATTAAGTATACTTTAACCCATATCATGTATTTTGTTTGTTGTGCATATATGCGGAGGATAGGCTCCAGAGCGTACGTCAGGGAGCCGACCCTGTGCTACACCGGAGCAATCGGTGGATGATGAGGCGGTGTACCTCAATGTGGCGGGTGAGTCTTCCAAAGGACGTGTCTACGGACTCGGGTCCGTAGGGAGAAAGAAGAGGAGATACAGAGCTCCTGGTGCTAGCACGTCGGAGACGCTGGATGTGGTGCCGCGGGCAGAGTTCAATGTCGTTGCGGAGCAATTACGAAAGGTTATGGAGTTCATGCAGCTGCATCTCGGGATGAACATGGACCAAGTAGGCCTAGCTCAGCAACGACCACCACCACCGCCACCTCATGACCAGCAACAGACGCCGCAAATAGATCCGGTCGATCCACCACAACAAGGGGACAATGTTGGGCGTGAGACGTAAGCGTGGCTCTCGAGAGATGAGCAGGTTGGTGATACATAGGTACTTCACTTGTTGTTTGTGTAAATTCTTAGATTAAACGTTTTATAGTGTAGACAACTTTAGAAATTCTTCGAATTACTTTATGATTCACACTTCTTTTTGTGCATTTTTAGGTCGATGTTCCATATTTTATCGTGGATTTTAATATTTTTCCTTTTGCTCCCCCAAATTTTTTTGTTTTTAAGTAAAATATACTATAAGTACCGAATGTTTGCATAATCCATGGGAGAAGAAAACATGTTGTGTGTTGTGTGCAAGTCTTATGGCGGTGTAAAGTTATCTCGAGTGCTATGATGAAGAAAGTGGTAGAATTGACAGGGAGCAACATCTTCATGCAATAGCAAATGAATTTGGGAAGTCGATAAAGGCTCGTTTTTCGTTCATCTGTGTTGAGCACATGTAGGCTCTTGTTCTTCTATTATCGCATGTCCCTAGAAGAAGAATAGCCTACATGTTCTCAACACGATGACCTAAAACGGCCCTTTATCGATTTCCCAAATTCATTTGCTATGGCATGAAGATGTTGCTCCCTGTCGATTCTACCACTTTCTTCATCATAGCACTCGAGAGAACCCGCAACGCATAAGATTTACACACAACACAAAGCAAAGATGTTTTCTTCTCCCATGGATTAATTCTCGCAAACAATCGTACTTATAGTATATTTTACTTAAACTTAGGTTAAAAAATTTATTTTGGGGAGGATAATGTATAAAAAATAAAATCCGTGATAACTTATGCATGAATCCAAGGCCCAAGGCAACTAAGATATACGAGAGGATAAATGGACAATGAATGTACTGCGGTGGATGGTGGTTTGTTGAAGCCCGATGTAGTGGAGGGTACCGATGATGAAGTTCCTTATTTCGTTTTTTGCGCTTTTCGGATAGGCGGTTTTTAGTTTTTCCTATCTTTCTTTAGAGTAACTTATATGATGTTTATAATCATAGGTGGAAATTAAAAGAACTATTTCCAAGGGCTCTGTTCAGTTAAGGATTTTAAAACAAAGAAAATCTTTGTTGGTGGAGTGCCTACAACTGCCTCTCGAAGGTATAATAAACACCCTTGTTATTTGATTTTTTGGATGGCATGTTGGGTTCTCTGCGTGTGGTCTTGTAATCCGGTTGTTTCATTTGCATGTTAAAGCGAGTAGACGAGTTCAAGAACTTCTTCTCCAAGCACGGGAAAGTGGTGGAACATCGAGATAATACGTGATCATAACACCAACCGTTCTCGAGGGTTTGGGTTCATTGTTTTTGACGATGAGCATGTTGTAAACGATTTGTTTCATTTGCATGTTAAACTCATTCTTTTTTTGGTGGTGGTGATTTTGGTCCTTATAGGACTCCAGTGTCTCTGAGGTAGGCTTGGTAGGTACGGAGGGTATAGTGGAGGCAAAGTGAGCTTGGTGGGGGTTATGGAGGCTTTGGGCAAGTGGCTTAGGTGCTTATCGAGGTGAATCTTCTCTTGGCTATTCTATTTTAGCGATCGAATCACTTCCTTTCAATAGTTTGTCGTGTAGACTTTTTAAGTTACTTGATTTAGATATTTTGGTGGTTTAGTTTGTTCTAGACATATTAGTTTATTATAGTTAGAACATGTGAAGGATTTGGATATAATTAGCTTATTGGATTTTGCTTTCATATCGTAGGTAATGCGATTCGTTTTGAATCTATTCTGTGCAAAACCAGTGATTGAGGTGAGGAATCTATCCATCATCCATTAGATTTTGTTTAGTCTCTTCAGGTAGTACAAGAGCAAAAGAAGAGGGTATCTGTTGGTTGCTTTTTTCAACTTTTGTTTGAATTTTGATCAAATTGGTTTCTCTAAGTTGGGAGTACAACTGATGTAGATTTTTCATTTAGCTTCCATGGCAGAATTTGTGAGCTTTCATTCAATCATCTAATGGAAGCCCAATTCCTAGAAAACTTTTTGTTTCGTCTAAACCAAATAATTCTTTACTGTGATAAATAGGGAGTAGAAGTGTAGAACTGATTTAGATACTGAATTTATGAATTAGGGCCTCATATTCAATCATAGTGAATGCCTTATCTATTTATCCTGTGTATTGGGATTTGCAACTGGAATGCCAGTTGAAGAACGGTATGCTAACATCTCAAGATTATTACGTCACGTTATTCCCGGTATGCCCTGCACCTACTTTTTTTCATTCTGTTTATAAGATAAATAGCAATATTCTCACAGTTTAACAAAAATGGACGGGCTAATAACACTAGCATAAATAGCAATATCTCAAGATTATGTATGGAAGCTTTTTATAAATGCAAAAGGTTTCACCTGCTACAAAATTATTGTTATTGCTTCAGTATTTAGTTTCAAGTCGATCCTTGGTAGCCAAATCATGATCAAGATGAGTTATTCCAAATTATTTTCAGTGCTTATTCGATTGTTGGGGATCTCGCCGTATATAGTTTATCTAAACATTTGCAAGTTACAATGTTAATGCGTCATATTTTCTGAAAGTGTCACTTGTCCATTCTCTGTGTTCATCATCAAGTTCTGTTTCATTGTCTCCTTGTGCAGAAGTATCACACTGCAAGGGTGCTAACGCTTGTGTATAAGCCTTTCGCGCTTGGAACACTTTCAATACGGCATATAATGAAGCTAAGATAAATACTAGAAGAAGAAATCGATTGGTTTTATCCTTTTCTTTATAAGCTCCACTCAGCGAGTTCTAGTTGTAAGTGTTTTCTCCGCCCAATGCATCGAACATTATACCGATTCACCGTGATGCTGATTTTTTTTTTTTTTTTTTTTGCTTGTGATGCCATTATTCCAAGTTCGTGTTATTTGATCATTAGCATGTCGACAACGAGATGTCAAATGAAGGTCGAACTTGCATAAGGAGTTCGTTTAACTCATTGCGTCGGTTGGAATTTGAATTAGATGCGTTTAATTACATGCAAGTAACAAGAAATGATTGCATATATTACTTGACTTATCCATTGTCTTTGATTGTCTCACTCCACGTTCTATTTGTAGCTTCCATCTGCTTGTGGTTGTATTTCTCATTCTAGATCAATGACAAATTCTTGGTTTTTCTTACATTATGTTTAAATGCGGTTATGTTCCTTACACTCTCAAAGAATGTATGAGCTCTTATGTGTTCTCCTTTATGCTTATGTATTTGGGAAATTGCCGATCGTCAAATACTATCGTGCAAAAGCCGCTTCCGAGGGAGCGAACAGTTGTAGTGATCTTGTCTTTGGAGGAATCCAAACGTAACATGCAAAAGTACACTTTCTTTGCATAAGTTTTGCCTTTTGTGTCTCCTACCAGTCAATCTTCTACTTTTTTTCTTAATCCTTCAAGTTAAGTAGCTATGAGTCCTAATTATTTTTTTTTTTTTGACATGCTGGAGTAGTAGAGAAACATGATAATCCACTCGTTCACTTCAGCTATGTGAACTATATTGTCATAGAGAAGTTGGTTAGCAAGGCGAAGGGAAATACATGGATAATGAGCAGTGTACATGTAAGAGGATTTGGCAAAATGATATGTTTCCAAATGGATTGGGACAAGTAGATTGTTTTTAAGTTATAGATCTATATGGTTGATTTGGAAAGAGATGAATAACATGGTATTTGAACACAAAAAGGAGAGATATTTGCTCATTGTGGAAATGGTATATGTTTGAGGACTGTATGAGTTAACCATTGCCATTATTGACACTACGTTTTAGAGGATGGGTGACCAAGTATTTACAATGAAGTGGTTGCCTTTCTTTTGTCTAGTCTTAGGGATAGTCATGTGCTAGTCCTCTTCCTCTTTGGTTAGTTTTGTATAGTTCTTCTCATCCTCTCACTTCTCTTTTATGATGTGCAATTATGTTTCCTTTCTTTGTAAAGATGTTTTTCTGACGTGAAATTCTGTTTGAGATGCAGGGTAATAAGAAGGGATGAGAGGATGAGTTTAGGATCATACTTACATGATAGGTTTGTGCTTAACCTTCAGTTTTTAAATTCTTAGCATTCTTGCACTTCACCATTATGATATGCACGTTGAAATGCAAGCATTTCAAAGCTTGATAAATAATCCAACTCAACTTACATGATAGGTCCATCTTATAGAAACATTGTTCGCCATCTCCTATGCGTAGGAAAATAGCAACATTGACACCAAACTTCAGTCCATTGCATTTGCTTGATGTTCATGTTTTTTTTTGGAAGCTTTCTTATTCAACATTGTATGGTTTTTTTCTTTTCTTCACTGCTTTTCTTGAATCCCAGCTGGTTTTTTGTTTTTTTTTTGAGTAGGAACACATGGCTGGTCACCTTTGGAGCACACAACAGTTTTAGATGGGGTGAGAGGATGAGTTCTAGGATCATACTTACATGATAGGTCTGTGCTTAACTTTTAGTTTTTCCCTTTTAGCATTCTTGCACTTCACCATTACTTATCATATGCATGTTGAAATCCAAGCCTTTCAAAGCTTGATAAATAATCCAACTCAACTTACATGATAGGTCCATCTTATAGAAACATTGTTCGCCATCTCCTATGCGTAAGAAAATAGCAACATTGACACCAAACTTCAGTCCACTGCATTTGCTTGATGTTCATGTTTTTTTTTGGAAGCATTCTTATTCAACATTGTATGGTTTTTTTCTTTTCTTCACTGATTTTCTTGAATCCCAGCTGGTTTTTTTTTTTTTTTTTTGAGTAGGAACACATGTCTGGTCACCTTTGGAGCACACAACAGTTTTAGATGGGGTGAGAGGATGAGTTCTAGGATCATACTTACATGATAGGTTTGTGCTTAACTTTTAGTTTTTCCCTTTTAGCATTCTTGCACTTCACCATTACTTATCATATGCATGTTGAAATGCAAGCCTTTCAAAGCTTGATAAATAATCCAACTCAACTTACATGATAGGTGCATCTTATAGATACATTGTTCGCCATCTCCTATGCGTAGGAAAATAGCAACATTGACCCCCAAACTCACAACAACAACAAAACTTCAGTCCTTGACTGCATTTGCTTGATGTTCATGTATTTTTTGGAAGCTTTCTTATTCCTCATTGTATGGTTTATTTCTTTTCTTCACTGCATTTCTTGAATGTCAGCTGGAATTTTTTTTTTTTAAGTAGGAACACATGGCTGGTTTGTTTTGGAGCACACAACATTTTTAGATGGGATGAAATTTGAGTTTAGGATCAAATTTGATGCATGTGAATGTTGCATTGATGGGAGTTTGTGCTGAACTTTTAGTTTTTTCCTTTTAGCATTCTTGCACTTCACCATTATCCTCTTTCATGTTCCTTATTAGCTCTAGTACTCCTCTCTACCTACATATGTGCATAATTGACAAAAGACCAAAGCAAACTCAATCGTAAAGAAATTAAAAAATAGGTTCTGAGCCGACTTTTTATGTATGATTATTATTAATTTCTATGTTTCTTCAAATCCACCATTTTTCTCTTTCCTTCCAATGTACATCCTTAGTTCAATAATCTCTCCTTTGCCTACTTCTTTCAGTGCATACTCACTGGTTGTTGCCCTCAGATGGAGAATCAGAAATGCTTCAAAGCTGCGTTTTAGTTATTAGATGAAGTCCTTTTTGTGTATACTTCCAAATTTTGGACCTTTTGTGAGTGTTCTTTTTTTTTTTTTGGTTGTTGAACGATAGGATTGGTGGTTTTTGTGTATACTTCCAAATTTTGGAGCTTTTGTAATACATGACAATTTTCCGTGGATATATAAATTTTTTGGCTAATTTTGAGTTTCACATTTTTTCTTTCTCTTTTGAATTTTTGTTGATATATATTGTCGATGTATGGATGTGCAATTTGGCTTTTTTGTGGGATGTTAGCACCCCCAAGGAGTTGTTGGAGGGGGTGCAAGGCGATGGAGTAGGTCATATCGGGTTGTATTTTGAATTTTTAGGTTGGAGAATCAATTGGATTATGTTTCTGTGACATAATTAAACAAAACAGAAAATTAGAGACGGATTAGCAACGGAATTCAAATATTCCGTTGCTATTCCGTCTCTAATTTTCCAGAAATATTTCTATCAATCACAAACGGATCAGAGACGGAATCAGAAACGGAATAATCCGTCTTTGATTCCGTTTCTAATTAGAGACGGAATCAGAGACGGACTATTTGCATTCCGTCTCTGATTCGTCTCTCGATTCCGATTGCCGATTAGAAACGGAATCGAGGACGAATTCATAAATTTATTAATTCCGTCTCTCGATTCCGTTGCTAATCGCAACGGAATCGAGACGAATGCACTTACAAATGTACCATTTCGAAATAAATTTCATTTCTCGTTCGTCTCGTTAGTTTCTAATTTCGTCTCTAAATCGTCTCTAATCGAAACGGATATTTTCCGTCTCTATTCGTTCTCTAATCGAAACGGAATCCATTTTCCGTTTCGATCGTATCGCGACGACGACGCTAGAGACGGAACGCGTTCGTCTCGTTCGTTTTCGATTCCAATCGAGACGGAATTTTTGCAAATCAGAAACAGAAAATTCCGTTTCTGATTTGCTTTTTTTTGTAGCGTGAGTTGAAAAAAGAGTTTGACCGTGTAATGGTTCTTGGCGTCTTGGAGGTACGTACATAATATACTAGTAATGTATATTACTTATTGCTAATTAAGTACGTACTTAATTAATAACATGTTTTCATGTATTAATTAATAGCATATCAAGAACTACGAGTTACTTCTAACGAAGATTTCAAAATAGATGAAGGAAGATGGGCTTCTTTTGATAGAAAACCTGTGCCACAAGAACTTTCCATACCAAATGAAGGCAAGTAAAACCATATATATGTTTTTACTTTCTTTTTTTTTTTGTTAAACTAATTAATTAAGTGGCAAGTAGCTAACTAGCTCATTGATTTGGTACAGAGGCCTATTGTATAAAAGATTGTGGTTTGAATTTTAAAAGGAGATAAGTAGGTTTCTTTCTTATCAAAAGAAAAAAAAAATGTTATTTTACTCTTTTAGGAGGTATATATGCGCCTCATGCATGTCTCGGTATTATCTAAAATTAAGAAAAATGTTTTTTTTTATCCACTTTTCACATATCAATTTGACACACACTTGATTGTGTCTATTGATTTTTGCATTGATATGTATGTCATGTATTTAAGAGACTCTCAGCAATGAGTGCGAGTTAAATTGACTCAAGAGTCTGGATTGGAGGATTTTTAAAATTTTTACAAATATTTAAAAGGCACCAAATGAATTAAACAAGTTGTTATATATGTTTACACATGTATTCCAATTAATGTTTATATATGTGTGTGTGTGCGCTATATATATATGGTAGCTATAGATGGGCAAATTGCGGTTTAGTCGTTTTGCAAACTCTCAAAATCGCAACCAAACCGACCGCGGTTTGCACGATTTGGTCTGTTTGATTTTGCGGTTTTCCATCGACGCATTTTTTAACAAAAAAAAAGTCACACAATTTAATACAAGTCCATCAACAAAATATATGTCCATACATGACCATCCACCAAAAACATAATGAAACATATGAACTCAATCAAAATTAAGAGTCTAAGTTCATTTCAAAAGTTAAACAACATGAAAAGACTTTCAACTTTATTCCAAATAATTCCAAATTTCGGGGTTGTTTTTGCGATTTAGTAAACCGCGGTTTTTTATAAATAAAAACCACCACCGAACCGTAGGATTGCGATTCTCAAGCTTTTTAATTTGCCCCCAAAACACAATTTAAAAAATCAGATCAGACCATGCGGTTTAGACGATTTGAGTGTTTCGGTGGTTTTGCAGAGACCAATGCCCATCCCCAACGATAGCCAAAATTGTGCCTTGATACAATAGAGTTCTAATTAATTAATGCACGCAGCCTCTAAACGAAGATGATTGGATTGGAGAAGTGATATTTCCAAGTACGAATATGACAATTGCGTCTCCTGACTTGCTACTGTATTTCCAGGTACTTGATAATCTTTTCAATCTTAATGGTGTTTTGGATTCCAAATTTTTTACTCATTCTATTATTATTATTATTATTATTATTATTATTATTATTATTATTATTATTATTATTATTATTCTTTTAACCTCTACGAACTTATCCTTATAATCATTATCCATCACAATTCCTACTCCATTGCATTTTCACTGGTATAGAAAGAAAATGCAATGGAGTAGGAATTATGGTGGATAATGATTATAAGGATAAGGTCGTAGAGGTCAAAAGAATGGGGGATAGATTGATTCTAGTTAAATTAATTATTGGAGATGAAAAAATTAACATATTTAGCGCCTATGCACCACAAGTAGGATTAAGCGAGAGCATCAAATGCAAGTTTTGGGACGATATGAATGGATTTATGCAACGTATACCATTAAATGAAAATGTTTTTATTGAAGGAGATTTAAATGGGCATGTCGGGGCAAGTAACGATGGGTTTGATAGAGTTCATGGAGGTTTTGGTTACGGTAATAGAAATGAAGAAGGAGAATCAATCTTAAAATTTACTTCAGCATACGATCTTGTCTTAGCAAATACTAGTTTTAGGAAGAGGGAGTAGCATACAATTACTTTTAGTAGAGACTGCAAAGTAATACCTGGTGAAGCACTTACTACCCAACATAAGTTAGTAGTACTTGATATTAAGCTAACATGACGACATAATATGAATAAAAGAGTTAGCGACCCTAGAATAAAGTGGTGAAACCTAAAATACAGTAAACAAGTGGAGTTTAGAGAAAAACTGCTAAAGGAAAATGTTTGGAATCTTGACTTAGATGCTAATTCAATGTGGCTAGAAATGAGTAGTTGCATAAGGAGAGTGAGATCAAACGTATTAGGTATATCTAAGGGCTTGAGACCTCCAAAGAAGGAAACATGGTGGTGGAACGAGGATGTCCAACGGGCAATTAAGACTAAATGAGAGATGTATAGGAAAATACCTAAGTGTCAAGATGAAGATGTGCACAATCAATATAGAGAAGCTAGAAAACAAGCTAAAAAAGTAGTTAGTCAAACTAAAACAAATTTCATGGAAAATCTATATACAAGGTTTGGTAATAGAGATGGCGAAAAATATATATATAGGCTAGCCAAATTAAGAGATAAAAAAAAACAATACCTAATTCATATAAGATGTATTAAGGACGAGATGGATAGATGGAGAAGTTACTTCGATAGTTTATTTAATGATGGCCAAGTTGATACTATAATAGAAGAAAACCCACACCAAGAAAGAAATGTAAACTATACACGCAATATTAGAATTGTAGAAGTTAAAGAGGCATTGAAAAGAATGAAAATAGGAAAAGCATGTGGCTCAGATGAAATACCCATAGAGGTTTGGAAATGCTTGGGAGAAATTGGACTGACTGGGTTAACAAAACTTTTCAATAAAATTTTAAAATCAAAACGGATGCCAATGGATTGGAGAAGAAGCACGCTTGTGCCAATCTTCAAAAACAAAGGAGACATTCAAAGTTGCTCAAACTACCAGGGAATTAAACTTATGAGTCACATTATAAAACTTTTGGAGATGATAGTTGACAATAGGATAATGAGAGAAACAACAATATTAGAGAACCAATTTCGTTTCATGCCTGGGAGGTCAACTATGGATGCGGTTTTCCTTGTAAGACGATTGTTAGAAAAATATAGAGAAAAAAAAAAAGATCTTCATATGGTATTCGTAGATTTAGAAAAAAACATATAATAGGGTCCCTAGAGATATTTTTTGGTGGGTTCTAGAAAGAAAAATAGTGCATGCTAGATATATAGACACTATTAAGGATATGTATGATGGAGTAGTAACGAGTATAAAGACATTTGGAGGAGCTACAAAAGAATTTCTCATTACGATAGGACTGCATCAAGGATCGGCTTTAAACCCATATCTATTTACTTTAGTTATAGATGAACTAACTAGACATATTCAAGAGGATATACAATGTTGTATGCTATTTGCAGATGATATTGTCTTAGTGGATGAAACTAAAGATGGAGTGAATAAGAAAATAGAACTCTGGAGGAATACATTAGAATCTAAAGGCTTTAAGTTGAGTAGGACGAAAATCGAATACATGCACTGTGAGTTTCGAAACACTAGACATCGAGATGACGGAGTGATAAAATTGGGGGAAATAGAAGTTCCTAAGGTAAACCACTTTAGATACTTAGGATCAATCATACAAAATGATGGTAACATTGAGAATGATGTCATACATAGAACTCATGCTGGATGGAAGAAATGGCGGAGTGCAATAGGGGTGATTTGTTATCGAAATGTTCCTACTAAGTTAAAAGGAAAATTTTATAGGACCGCAATTAGGCCAGCTATGCTCTATGGAAGTGAATGTTGGACGGTAAAGCAACAACAATTACATAAAATGAACGTAACAGAAATGAGGATGCTTAGGTGGATGTGTGGTAAAACTCGTTAAGATAGAATACGAAATATAGAAATTCAAAGACAAGTAGGAGTAGCACCAATTGATACAAAGATTAGGGAAGGGCGGCTGCGATGGTTTGGTCACTTGCAAAGACGGCCTACAAATACTCCAACTAGAAAACTTGACTCAATAGAAACTGTAGAAATTCGACGAGGAAGGGGTAAACTAAAGTTAACATTGGATGCATTAATTAGGAGGGATTTGAATGGTTTGCAAAGCTCACCATCAATTGCACTTAATCGAGCACAATGGAAAAGTTAGATCCATATATCCGACCCCACTTAATTTGGGATTGAGGTTATGTTGTTGTTGTTGTTGTTGTTGTTTTTAGCCATATTTTTAACATCTTAATCTTAAATTAATTAAAGAGAGCGGGGCTTTAGGTTTGATACGTAGGGAAGATTCACCAATGCCTAAGCCATTCTAATCCACTAACTTGTAAATCACATATTGTCAATCAATTATTTTCTTAATTATTAGGGAATCATGGGTTTTTTTTTTAATAAATTATATTTATTAGGGAACTTAATTTTTTTTTAGCGAATCAATTATTTTCTTAATTCTTTAACTTGCAAAAACCGTGATTTCATAAAAAAAAAAAAATCAAATTGTGATGGATGTATATATACTTGGGAACGGATAAGTAGTAAGTAGTGTGTATATTAATAATGAAATAACAATTAAATTAATTAATCTAACTAGCTATATAAGATAAAATTTAGTTATTGATTTCAATTGACATCTAGCTATTATTTAGTTTCACATCATCAAGACATTTCTGAGGAAAAATAATTAAACGTTACATTGAATGGAGAATGATTTTAGTATATATTATATATTTTTGTATTTATTTATTTATGTTTATCCTTTTTTGTTAACAGAATGATGTTTCAATTGTGAACCATTGGGTCCTTAATGGCAAGCATATTTCCCGCAGAAAGTAATTAATTAGAAATATATATACA
This sequence comes from Stephania yunnanensis, assembly GCA_039657365.1. Lineage (NCBI taxonomy): Eukaryota > Viridiplantae > Streptophyta > Magnoliopsida > Ranunculales > Menispermaceae > Stephania > Stephania yunnanensis. The sequence goes on from CM077591.1 coordinate 51,318,514, forward strand.
TATATATAATAAACATGCAAAAATTAAAAGAATTAATAATTAACCATAGCTAAATTCACAAAAAAAAGGCACATGCACGCGGACGTGTTACAAAAAAAATGTTTTGGTGTCCCAGCACGCAAACGCACAAAAGATACACACTCATGTATCCGACGACTCTTGATTTTTAGGTGTAGCGGACAACAACGTGTCTATACCTGCGTGTCTGCGCTAGGACACCCTGCTAATATTATACGATTCAATGCTTATAATTAGACAACGAATTATCAATCGAGTATCAAATATGCAATAGATTTGCCCCTATATATTTATTTAATTTGATATTTATTTATACTGCAGTGAAGAATGGTTGAAGAGACTAGATGATAATGCCGATGCAGCAAAAGCAATCATCAAGGACTTCTTAGGCAGTGAATATGAAGCAGAAAAGTGGATTAACCAGTGGAGAACCTCTTGTCTACATGCAATAGAGCTAGGTGAATTTAACAATGGCCAAGAATGGGTGTTAGCTCAACATCTTTTTAAGAAGAAATAGGTTTATATAATTTATAAGAAGAATATCATCTTCTTTTAAGTATGTGGAATTGGTTATTATGTAATAATTAATTACCCATATTTTTAACTAGTTAATTAACGTTAATCATCAATCATTGCTTAAGGGAACCAAGTCTTTTACCATTTTGGCCAACCGATTATTGATATATAAATTATTGGTGTTGGAAGGATTTTATAAGGGCATCTGCAATGATTACACTCAAAATGAGTTTAGTAGAGTGCTATTTGATCAATTCTTACACTCTTCTCTATTACATTACTCTTCCATTATTATAAAAGAATATGCAACATTTTTGTGAGACTCACTTCACCATTGCTTTTAAAAAAAGTTTTTAAAAGGAAATTGGTACAAAAATAATTTTCGTGAGCCCCCACTTGTCGGTGACTCATGACAGGGCAATGAGCTTGACGTAGGACAACATGTGAAAAACCTTAAAAAAAAATCAAAAACATGTTTGGCCTTTGCAATCCAATCACAACTTGTGTGGTTGCCCACATGTCCATTCAAATCACAACTTGTGAGATGAAAAGAAAGAAAATTCCATGTGAGATGAAAAGAAAGAAAATTCCCTTCTCTCATCTCTCCTTGAAATTGTGAGGTATAATCCCATTTATGAATATTCGTACTTGATGTTGTGTTGTTTTATTGAATGATCAATGTTGTTTGTTGTTCAAGTTTTGATGGGTATTCATTATAATTTGGTTTTTTTAATTATTTTGTGTTGTATGTATGATTTTCTTTGAAGGGTGTTCATGGTTTTTTGTTGTTGGTTGTCATTGTCTTCATTTTCAATGAATGAATGAATGAATGAATGGTTTATTTGTGATATCATATATTGCTTGCTCTGTGACCCATGACACTGTGTATAGCCCTTTTTAATTTCTTTTGATTTTATGTTAGCTCGCCGCGTCGATTAATTGTGTGCCCGATACCTTACTTATGTATGGAGGTTTTAATGTTGGTAATTGGGCTGGGAGTTGTTGAAACATTCCCACACCCACAAAAAACATATGGTGTAGTAGGGTTACTTTGAATTAATAGATTAAATTTGGTGGATTTACGTCGAGCAAAGGAGTGAGTTTGTTTCATTGATGACTAGGGGCGAGTAGGTGGATTACTTCAAAATGTTGTGTGGAAGGTTGAATTAAGGATGGGATTTTTTATTTTTATTTTTTAAAGAAGAGTAGAACCCTTTGTTAATATCCCGATGAGTGAATAGATCTCGAGTGTCATATTCCGAGTCACCTAGCATTTCTCGTATTTGGCCATATATGCAAAGTCTGCGCTAGCTTGAATGACTAATAATATTTTATAAATGAAGCAAGGCCTTATTCCTTAAATAACTATATATATATATATATATATATATATATATATATATATATATATATATATCTAGCTACCTATGAAAGGAAATTAATCATGATGAGTGACAGGGTTGTTGGTGATAAAGGTTTGATGATGAAGCCAACAAAGGGTGAGGTGGTGGAGAAGTTGATGGAGAGGTCAAAATGCTCATCAAAGATCAACTGCAAAGACGAACAGATTGGATCTATAGCCACAACTTTGAACAACGCTTTGCTCTACTTCACAACTTCCTTGAGTGTAAGGATCACTACTGATCATCCCCTCTCAATTACACATGCTGAATGTACCCTTGCAGATGTCAAAGGCCTTGTGTTGATTAGAGGTGGAGTTATCTTGCGGGAGATAACTTACAGGGAGTTGAGAACTAATCTTATTATTTGATTGCCTAACTTAATTACTTTCAAGTTATCTTTCAACTTACACGGGTGTGAGATATCTCCCCACCACCCCCCAGTGAGTTATCTTCTTGGAGTTGTGAACGCAATTATCCCTCATTTATTACTCATCTCTCTCATATTTGAAGGCTATTTATGTCAATTCATATTTTTTATTATTTAAAAATTTGAAACTTCTCTACGAGTTTAAAGTTGACTCTAATGAGTTATCTCCGACTCTCACACGGTAAGTTAGCAAAGACGGACCAAACGAGGCCAAAGATAGTATTTATTTTATTATTATTATTATTATATTATTATTATTATATTATTATTATTATTATTATTATTATATTATTATATTATTATTATTATTATTTTATTTTTATTTTTATTTTTTTTGGAACGAGACTTTATTTTATTATATATAATAATCAAAAGTGATATATACACGGAAAGAAATAACGTGTTTCCCTAAAACAAAGTCGATAAATATTGTCAAATAATAAGGGATCCCAATTAATAGAATAATCTCACATCGACTAATTCTGCAAATTAATTAAAGATAGGCTTATAATACTTAAGTTTATAATAATCACCAGCAGCTCGCGGTGACGGCGGCCGAGGATGATGCGGTCCAGCTGCCACCTCACTGCCACCTCATCACCACGTCACCACCAACAAACTTAACCAATAACGCCTTTTCAGAAGGCGTTATTTGTTGTTGGTGAGGTGGCTGTGAGGTGGCAGCCAAATGTACAGATAGCGCCTTTTCGAAAAGCTCTATCTGTACGAATCGCCGCCACGTCATCACCACGTCACCACCACATAACCAACATCACACACAATAACGCCTTTTGAAAATGCGTTATTGCCTACTTTGGTTATTTCAAAGTATGCCACCCTATTTTGTGAAATAAAATGTAAACCCCCCCCTAATTTTGGGAAAACACCTCTTTTCTTATAAAGTCCACTTAGAGGTTCCATATTATTTTAAACTAGTTAAGGGTCCTTCTTACTCTCGGGCGAGGAACAAAAACTATGCCATTTTGTTCCTAAAATTCGAAAAGCCGCCCTTAATCGCAGAGCGTATAAAATGCTCTATTGTAAAATATTTTTCTTACATACCACCTGAGCTAATGTGGTGGTTGAGGAACCAAAATGTTAATGTTTATGGCTGAGTCTTTCTCCTTCTTAATCTTAAGATGGAACTGTATTGGAGGTTGTTTGTCATTTCAGAATCCTATTGACTTTCAGCTGTAGTAGTTGTAATGAGTTTTTGATTTATGTACTATATAATATATACTATATAGTCTATAGTGGAAAATATGTTCCACAACAAATCATGATAGATGATTCACAGCATCTTTAATTCTTGATTGTTACTTGCAAAACTGACGTCTTGATATGTATTAGTTACAAATGATGTTGAACTGTCTGCAATCAATATCTCAAGAAGATAGAAATTTGAGGCCTATCGCATACATAGCGATAATATAATAGTGTTTGACGCATAATATTTTTCATAAGTCATTTACTTTGTTACTTTAAATCTAGTTTCTGATATCAACTTTTTAAAGTCCTTTGTCGTTATGGCGCGCGATCGTCTTTATCCTAATCTCACTAATAACCTAACGACTAATGTCTTGATTAAGGCATCGCTCGGCCTAAGGTCACTAATTCAGACCCTGAACCTTAGTTGTCCAAGCTAATGCTTTAGCAGCATCCGCGTACCAATAATATTTGGTCCAAAAAAAAAATGTCTTCTTACACGACGGAAAGCGGGTCGCTTATTTGTTCTAGCATGCAAAATCAATCTTTATCCATATGAGTGCGGCAATATTTAGAGCATTTTTAAAGGGACCATAGATTCATAATGTTCATTCTATGTGGTATATAATCAAAATGGGGGGCGTCTACTACAATGTCTACTTATAGAAATTGTGGAACACTGATACGTCAGCATTGTTAATTCTTTTAAAGTTTTTATTTTTTTCAAGTCTTTATTAATATTATGAAAATTACAAATAAAAGTACAAACTCATCAATCTATGGTCTAAATCTAAATTATCATTAGAGATCATTTTAAAAAGTAAATATTTATTTAGTGTCACATAAGATAGACATAAAGTACAAGTCTATCACAATTAAGCAGTCAATATTGTTGACTGCCTAAACTGTACGTAATGATGCACACGCTGATGAAACCTAATATCATACAAGTCTATCACAATTAAGCTGTCAATATCATTTTTTTCTTTTAGAAAAAGCTGGTGGTTAGAATAGCACCAATAATGAGCGGCCAATTCGTGTTACAAATATATATAAAATAAAATAAAAAGAAAACTAAGACAATAATGAGATGTCAAAACATATCTTTTTTTTGTCGAACTTTGATTTTTTAATGTTTTGGTCCCTAAACTTTTATTAGTTTATATTTAGTCCTTAAACTTTGTTGTTGTACATTTAGTTTTTAAACTTTTGAGTTTTTTATGCTTTTAGTCCTTGAACTTTAAATTTCTTATGTTTTGGAGGAAAATAATTTTTTTTTCGACTTTTATTGATCGATGTGAGTCGTTTGGTTTAATAATATAAATCACTTTACTATTCTTGACTAGTCACACGTCACTTTTATTATCCACATTGGTGAAATTTAACACTTTAAATGTTGGAAGGATTATATTAAATGTGAAATCGTTGTGAAAGTTCAAGGACCAAATATGTAATAATAAAAGTTCAATGATCAAAAGCGTAAAAAACACACAGTTCGAGGACCAAATCATTAGTTTTGCCCAATAAGATTAACATATGAAAACCCATTCTACTATGATGGATTACATAATTTACATATTGCTTCGTTGATTGATAAATGTTTACACCCATCGCACATATATTTATGGCCAACATGCAAACACTGCAATATTTGGTCAACTCAGTTAAGTAACTACCTATCCACTACGCTAACACTGCGAGGGGGTGTATTCAATTAGATGATTTGAAAGAATTTTAAAAGAGTTTGGAGGATTTTGAAATTCAGGTGTATTCAATTTAGATTTCAAAGGATTTTAATGGACTTTTAAAAAGTTAAAAGGTATTCAATTAGGATTTTGATGGATGTGTAAGAAGTTTAGCTAGGTGTATTCAATTTTTAAAGACATTAGGATTTGAATGGATTTGAATGAATTTTGATAGATTTCTATTCAAAAAATACAAATAACCAAATCTTACTCATGCCTATAAGATTTGGATGGATTTGAATCAAGTCTTTCTAAATCCATCAAATTCCACAAAATCAATGAATATCCATCATTTAAAGAAATCCATTGATTTGTCAAATTGATGAATACCCCTACGTGACTCAAATGACTCTAAACATGACACATGTCACATTATCACTTGACTCAAGCGTACATTACTTTGATTCAACATAATTGCAATTCATGATGGTGATTTTCAGCCCATGACACATGTTGACCCACATGTATACTAAAAACATTATCATTTTTTTTTTCTATCTAAAAATGATGACATGACAGTAGAGATAATATCTACCACAATATTTAAAAGTAGACATCCTCTATTTAAATTTTCTGCCACATCAGCTAAACATTATCAATCTATAATACCATTCGAGAGCATTTTTTAAGTTGAACGTGAATTGTATCTTAAGTGAATTCATTTTCACCTTAATCCGTAATCCCATTACATATACTTTATATGGCCAGCAATTGCAACCTCCAAATCTTTTTCCTTCCAATGTCCATCCAACGATTCCATCACATGCTAAATTGGACCAACCATTTGTTTAGCTTTTTTTTTTTTTTTTTTTTTTTTCGCAATTTAGAGGCTAAAATACACCCATTTTCACTTTAAGGGTGTATGGCCAAAAAATACTAAGGATGATCCAGAATGGGACACTTGAGACAGACACTCAGTGATGGTGTCCATCCATCGTGCATCGATGTGCATGCACATATATCCCGATGCGTGAATATATCTCCAGTGTCTCTCGGGTCACCCTAACATTTCTCGTACTTGGCCATATACATACGCAAGCGTGACTAACTAAATAATATTATATAAATGAAGCAATGCTTCATTCCTCAAATAACTATATATCTAGCTACCTAGCTACAAAGGAAATTAATCATGATGAGTGACAAGGTTGTTGGTGATAAAGGTTTGATGATGAAGCCAATTACAAAGAGTGAGGTGGTGGAGAAGGTGATGCTGCGTCTCATACCAGATGAAGAGGTCAAAATGCTCATTAAAGATCAACTGCAAAGACGAACAGATTGGATCTATAGCCACAACTTTGAACAACGCTTTGCTCTACTTCACAACTTCGTTGAGTGTAAGGATCAGTACTGATCATCCCTCTCAATTACACATGCTGAATGTACTCACGCAGATGTCAAAGGCCTTGTGTTGATTAGGGGTGGAGTTATCTCGCGGGAGATAACTTACAGGAAGTTGAGAACTAGTCTTATTATTTGATTGCCTAACTTAATTACTTGGAAGTTATCTCTCAGCTTACACCCTAGAGTGTGATATATCTCCCCACTACCCCCCAGTGAGTTATCTTCATGGAGTTGTGAACGCAATTATCCCTCATTTATTACTCATCTCTCTCTTATTTGAAGGCTATTTATGTCAATTCAAATTTTTTATTATTTAAAAATTTGAAACTTTTCTACAAGTTTAAAGTTGACTCCAATGAGTTATCTCCAACTCCCAACTCACACGGTAAGTTAGCAAAGCCGGACCAAACGAGGCCAAAGATAGTATTTATTTTATTATTATTATTATTATTATTTTTTTTTTTTTTTTTTTTTTTTTTTGGAACTAGACTTTATTTTATTATATACAATAATCAAAGTGATATATACACGGAAAGAAATAAAGTGTTTCCCTAAAACAAAGTCGATAAATATTGTCAAATAATAAGGGATTCCAATTAATAGAATAATCTCACATCGACTAATTCTGCTGATTAATTAAAGATAGGCTTATAATACTTAAGTTTAGAGTGATCTCTATCTTGCTTTAATTTGGTATTTTGAAGATTTAACTTTTAAATTTTTTTTTTTAGAAGAACTCTCCCACTTCTAATTTCGAACAATTCACATATATAAACTAGTCTCTCCACACCCTCTCATGCACAAGAGTCACAAGTCTTTGATCGAGCCTAATAGAGCTAGCCAAAATACATAACCATAATAGAAGTAATTAATTAATACATAAGCATATTCATGACCATAAAAACTCATGTCATACGAACCTCACGAAATGTGTTTCATGTGCATATAAATTAGTGTATTGAATTAAAATCTAATGGTATGTTATAAATGATGCTTTAGTATTTTTTTTTTGTAATAATTCTCATGTTTTTATTCTTTTTAAAATTATTTAGGTCCATCTTATATGTATTGATATGCTATGAAGACATGTTTGTTTTTTGAAAGAGTAATATGTTTTTAGGTACTTAGATTAAAAAGTTTATCTCTATACGCACGCAGCCTTGAAAGAGAAGAGTGTTGTCACCGAGACAAAGGAGTACTTCAATGGCGATGCATATGACTTCCCCATCAGTTTTGCGAAGCTTACTTTCGGGAGAGCACTCAAATTCAGGTATACATAAAAAAATCAAACCGATAATATATATATATATATATGGACACTCACTACCAACGCGCCCCTTGATTTTTTTATTTTTTTGTTCTTTTTTTTTACTTGATTTTTTTTTCAATTTCATGGTTGAGAATAATGCTAAGGTTACCCACTACAGACACTCACTCCGACTTCAAAATTGTTAAAAAAATAATAAAAAAATCAAGGACTTCAAAATTGTTAAAAAAATAATAAAAAAATCAAGTGCCTTAGGTGCGTGCTCTAGTGAATCGTCAGAGCATTCTCCCTTTTAAGTTATATAGTCAGATAAATATAAAAAGTCTAAAGTTAAGTCATTTGAACTCAAATAAGTAGAATTCATCATTTTCCTATCAATTGCAACTTTCTTTTTTATTTTTCTTTTTTTGTTCTTTTTTTTTTTACTTTTTTTTTTCAATTTCGTGGTTAAAAAAAACGTTAGGGTTACCCACTACAAACACTCACTCCGACTTCAAAATTGTTAAAAAACAATAAAAAAATCAAGTGCCTTAGGTGCGTGCTCGTAGGAGTATTCGTAGTGAGTGGTCATAGCATTCTCTCTTTTAAGTTATATAGTCAAATAAATATAAAAAGTCTAAAATTAAGTCATTTGAACTCAAATAAGTATTATTTATCATTTTTTTCTATCGATTGCAACTTTCTTTTTTATTTTTATTAGGATATACATAAGTCTAAAATTTAAAATAGTAATTTTATAGTTTAATTTTACAAGTGTTAATTTAATTAAATAAAAAGTATTAATTTAATTATAACTGTCAATCGATATATATGTGTAACTTGATCTAGTGCGGTTTGCATTTAGTAAATAGTTGGATTATATATTACATCTATTGGTTAAATTGTATTACAGTTTCTCCATCCGTCATAATTGAATTGAATCTTGAATTGACCCTAATTAGACAATATTCTCACTCCACAGTGAGTAAGTTACATTAAAATAAATGAAGCAAGGATATGCCTTTTTCATTTGTACTAAATGAAGCAAGGATGTCTTTTTCATTTGTACTACACTGCGTGTGCAATAGATTGATCTTTTGCATTGAATTGAGATTGAGAAACAGCACATAAATTAGTATACATAGATGTAGAGTAAATAAAAATAAAAATTAGGTATTGTTGTATATGGTATAAACGTTCAGTATATGAGACGTATAGACAAACAAAAACTTGATAAAAATCAGGATTAATTAAATAATTTTTATTTTTATTTTTGTTGATATATATATGTACATAGCAATTGATCTATCACTATACATAATCCGAAAATTGTTATCAATTTAATTTATTTTTGCTACAAAGCCTACAATCACAATGGACTTAACATTTTTTTTTTTAACTTGATTTTCCATTGTATTATCATGTAGTTGGTCTTACTTTGAGGATAAATCAGCCACATTGGATGATGCTGAAAAAGCAATGTTGGATTTATATTGCGAGAGATCACAAATTAAAGATGGCCATCGAATTTTAGACCTCGGTTGTGGATATGGAGCTCTTGCCATTCATGTTGCTAGCAAGTATCCCCACTGCCATGTTATTGGGATTACTGATACGACGTCCCAAAAAAAGTTCATCGAAGAGCAATGCAAGTAATGTTGAAAATACTTACATACTCCCTCAGGTCAAAAATATAAGTCTTTATAGAAAAATTTATTGGTCAAAATTATAAGTCCTTTTTGAAATTCGAGAGCATATTTATTGTTTTTTTTTTTTTACCAATTACTCTCTCCGATAAAAAATATAAGTCTTTCTTGCTAAAACTTTTTGAAATTCCTGTGTGTATTTATTATTATTATTTTTTACAAATTACACCCTAATACAATTTAAATATTTATGATTTTTCAATTCTTCTATTAATTTAATATCAAAAAGCGTATATGTAAATTACACTTGTGATTAAGGTTGTCTTAATTCTTGCGCACTTACCTTAAACGACTTATATTTGTGATCGAAGGTAGTATACCCTTATACAATTCGAATATTTATGAATCTTCAATTATTCGACCCATTTAATGTCAAATGGTGTATATATGAATTATAATTGTAATTAAAGCTATTTTAATCCTTGTATTCTTACCTTAAAAAACTTATATTTGTGACCGAAGTGAATAACTAACAAACATATACTCATTATTTTTGAATATTATGAATTTTTCATGCATGAAAGTGAACTCTCTTCTTTCTTATTATTTCATCATTAGAAATCAAAACTTGAACAATGTGGAAGTCATACTAGGGGACATTACCAAATTTGAGTTGAACAAAGAGTTTGACCGTGTAATGGTTCTTGACGTCTTGGAGGTACGTACATAATATATTAGTAATGTATATTACTTAATTAATAACACTTAATTAATAACATGTTTTCATGTATTAATTAATAGCATATCAAGAACTACGAGTTACTTCTAAAGAAGATTTCAAAATGGATGAAGGAAGATGGGCTTCTTTTCATAGAAAACCTGTGCCACAAGAACTTTCCATACCAAATGATTAAGGCAAGTAAAACCATATATATGTTTTTACATTTTTTTTTTTTTTGTTAAACTAATTAATTAAGTGGCAGGTAGCTAACTAGCTCATTGATTTGGTACGTAGGGCTATTGTATAAAAGATTGTGGTTTGAATTTTAAAAGGAGATAAGTAGGTTTCTTTCTTATCAAAAGAAAAAAAAAATGTTTCTTTACTCTTTTAGGAGGTATATATGCACCTCATGCATGTCTCAGTATTATCTAAAATTAAGAAAAATATTTTTTTTATCCACTTTTCACATATCAATTTGACACACACTTGATTGTGGCTCTGTTTGATAAGCACAAACTAGCTTATCAGCTAGCTGATCGGCTAACTGGAAAGTTCTCTGCCACAAGAACTTTCCATACCAAATGAAGGTAAGTAAAACCATATATATGTTTTTACTTTTTTTTTTTTGTTAAACTAATTAATTAAGTGGCAGGTAGTTAACTAGCACATTGATTTGGTACGTAGGCCAAAATTGTGCCTTGATACAATAGAGTTCTAATTAATTAATGCACGCAGCCTCTAAACGAAGATGATTGGATTGGAGAAGTGATATTTTCAGGTACGAATGTGACCATTGCGTCTCCTGACTTGCTACTGTATTTCCAGGTACTTGATAATCTTTTCAATCTTAATGGTGTTTTGGATTCCAAGTTTTTGACTCATTCTATTATTATTATTATTATTATTATTATTATTATTATTATTATTATTATTATTATTATTATTATTATTATTATTCTTTTAACCTCTACGAACTTATCCTTATAATCATTATCCATCACAATTCCTACTCCATTGCATTTTCACTGGTATAGATAGAAAATGCAATGGACTGGGAATTGTGGTGGATAATGATTATAAGGATAAGGTCGTAGAGGTTAAAAGAATGGGGATAGATATTCTAGTTAAATTAATTATTGGAGATGAAAAAATTAACATATTTAGCGCCTATGCACCACAAGTAGGATTAAGCGAGAGCATCAAATGCAAGTTTTGGGACGATATGAATGGATTTATGCAAAGTATACCATTAGATGAAAATGTTTTTATTGAAGGAGATTTAAATGGGCGTGTCGGGGCAAGTAACGATGGGTTTGAGAGAGTTCATGGAGGTTTTGGTTACGGTAATAGAAATGAAGAAGGAGAATCAATCTTAAAATCTGCTTCAGCATACGATCTTGTCTTAGCAAATACTAGTTTTAGGAAGAAAGAGTAGCATACAATTACTTTTAGTAGTTGTCATAACAAGAGTCAAATAGATTTTCATTTAACAAGAAAAATAGATAGAAAAATATGTAGAGACCGCAAAGTAATACCTGGTGAAGCACTTACTACCCAACATAAGTTAGTAGTACTTGATATTAAGCTAACACGACGACATAATATGAATAAAAGAGTTAGCGACCCTAGAATAAAGTGGTGAAACCTAAAATACAGTAAACAAGTGGAGTTTACAGAAAAACTGCTAAAGGAAAATGTTTGGAATCTTGACTTAGATGCTAATACAATGTGGCTAGAAATGAGTAGTTGCATAAGGAGAGTGAGATCAAACGTATTAGGTATATCTAAGGGCTTCAGACCTCCAAAGAAGGAAACATGGTGGTGGAACGAGGATGTCCAACGAGCAATTAAGACTAAAAGAGAGATGTATAGGAAAATACCTAAGTGTCAAGATGAAAATGTGTACAATCAATATAGAGAAGCTAGAAAACAAGCTAAAAAAGTAGTTAGTCAAACTAAAAAAAATTTCATGGAAAATCTATATTCAAGGTTTGATAATAGAGATGGCGAAAAATATATATATTGGCTAGCCAAATTAAGAGATAAAAATAAACAATACCTTCATATAAGATGTATTAAGGGCGAGATGGATAGATGGAGAAGTTACTTCGATAGTTTATTTAATGATGACCAAGTTGATACTATAATAGAAGAAAACCCACACCAAGAAAGAAATGTAAACTATACACGCAATATTAGAATTGTAGAAGTTAAAGAGGCATTGAAAAGAATGAAAATAGGAAAAGCATGTGGCTCAGATGAAATACCCATAGAGGTTTGGAAATGCTTTGGAGAAATTGGATTGACTGGGTTAACAAAACTTTTCAATAAAATTTTAAAATCAAAACGGATGCCAATGGATTGGAGAAGAAACACTCTTGTGCCAATCTTCAAAAACAAATGCGACATTCAAAGTTGCTCAAACTACAGGGGAATTAAACTTATGAGTCACATTATAAAACTTTGGGAGAGGATAGTTGACAATATGATAATGAGAGAAACAACAATATCAGAGAACCAATTTGGTTTCATGCCTAGGAGGTCAACTATGGATGCGGTTTTCCTTGTAAAACGATTCTTAGAAAAATATAGAGAAAAAAAAAGATCTTCATATGGTATTCGTAGATTTAGAAAAAGCATATGATAGGGTCCCTAGAGATGTTCTTTGGTGGGTTCTAGAAAGAAAAAGAGTGCATGCCAGATATATAGACACTATTAAGGATATGTATGATTGAGTAGTAACGAGTATAAAGACATTTGGAGGAGCTCCAAAAAAATTCCCATTACGATATGACTGCATCAAGGATCGGCTTTAAGCCCGTATTTATTTACTTTAGTTATAGATGAACTAACTAGACATATTCAAGAGAATATACCATGTTGTATGCTATTTGCAGATGATATTGTCTTAGTGGATGAAACTAAAGATGGAGTGAATAAGAAATTAGAACTCTGGAGGAATACATTAGAATCTAAAGGCTTTAAGTTGAGTAGGACGAAAATCGAATACATGCACTGTGAGTTTAGAAACACTAGACATCGAGATGACGGAGTGGTAAAATTAGGGGAAATAGAAGTTCATAAGGTAAACCACTTTAGATACCTACGATCAATCATACAAAATGATGGTAACATTGAGAATGATGTCACACATAGAACTCAAGCTGGATGGAAGAAATGGCCGAGTACAACAGGGGTGATTTGTGATCGAAATGTTCCTACTAAGTTAAAAGAAAAATTTTATAGGACCGCAATTAGGCCAGCTATACTCTATGGAAGTGAATGTTGGGCGGTAAAGCAACAACAATTACATAAAATGAACGTAGCAGAAATGAGGATGCTTAGGTGGATGTAAAACTCGTAAAGATAGAATAAGAAATATAAAAATTCAAAGACAAGTAGAAGTAGCACCAATTGATACAAAGATTAGGGAAGGGCGGCTGCGATAGTTTGGTCACCTGCAAAGACGGCCTACAAATGCTCCAACTAGAAAACTTGACTCAATAGAAATTGTAGAAATTCGACGAGGTAGGGGTAGACCAAAGTTAACATTGGATGCATTTATTAGGAGGGATTTGAATAGTTTGCAAAGCTCACCATCAATTGCACTTAATCGAGCACAACGAAAAAGTTTGATCCATATAGCCAACCCCAGTTAATTTGGGATTGAGGCTATGTTGTTGTTGTTGTTGTTGTTGTTGTTATTTTTAGCCATATTTTTAACATCTTAATCTTAAATTAATTAAAGAGAGCGGGGCTTTTGGTTTGATACGTAGGGAAGATTCACCAATGCCTAAGCCATTCTAATCCAGTGACTTATAAATCACATATTGTCAATCAATTATTTTCTTAATTATTAGGGAATCAGGGTTTTTTTTTTAATAAATTATATTTATAAGGGAACTTAATTTTTTTTTAGCGAATCAATTATTTTCTTAATTCTTTAACTTGCAAAAACCGTGATTTCATAAAAAAAAAAAAATCAAATTGTGATGGATGTATATATACTTGGGAACGGATAAGTAGTAAGTAGTGTGTATATTAATTATGAAATAACAATTAAATTAATTAATCTAACTGGCTATATAAGATAAAATATCGTTATTGATTTCGATTGACATCTAGCTATTATTTAGTTTCACAGATTAATTGTCATCATCAAGACATTTCTGAGCAAAAATAATTAAACGTTACATTGAATGGAGAATGATTTTAGTATATATTATATATTTTTTGTATTTATTTATTTATTTTTATCCTTTTTTGTTGACAGAATGATGTTTCAATTGTGAACCATTGGGTCCTTAATGGCAAGCACATTTCCCGCACAAGGTGAGTTTGTAAATTAATTACTTTTATTTCATGGTAAAAACTAGAAAGTAATTAATTAGAAATATATATATATATATAATAAACATGCAAAAATTAAAAGAAATAATAGTTAACCATAGCTAAATTCACAAAAAAAGGCACATGCACGCGGATGTGTTACTAAAAAAAATTGTTTTGGTGTCCCGGCATGCACACGCACAAAAGATACACACTCATGTATCCAACCACTCTTGATTCTTAGGTGTAGCGGACAACAACGTGTCTACCTGCGTGTCTGCTCTAGAACACCCTGCCAGCATTATATAATTCAATGCTTATAATTAGACAACAAATTATCAATCGAGTATCAAATATGCAATAGATTTGCCCCTATATATTTATTTAATTTGATATTTATTTATACTGCAGTGAAGAATGGTTGAAGAGACTAGATGATAATGCCGATGCAGCAAAAGCAGTCATCAAGGACTTCTTAGGCAGTGAATATGAAGCAGAAAAGTGGATTAACCAGTGGAGAAACTCTTATCTACATGCAATAGAGCTAGGTGAATTTAACAATGGCCAAGAATGGGTGTTAGCTCAACATCTTTTTAAGAAGAAATAGGTTTATATATAATTTATAATTAAGAAGAATATCATCTTCTTTTAAGTATGTGGAATTGGTTATTATGTAATAATTAATTACCCATATTTTTAACTTGTTAATTAATGTTAATCATCAATCATTGCTTAAGGGAACCAAGTCTCTTACCATTTTGGCCAACCGATTATTGATATATAAATTAATGGTGTTGAAAGGATTCTATAAGGGCATCTGCAATGATTACACTCAAAATGAGTTTAGTAGAGTGCTATTTGACCAATTCATTACACTCTTCTCTATTACATTACTCTCCCATTATTATAAAAGAATATGCAACATTTTTGTGAGACTCACTTCACCATTGCTTTTAAAAAAAGTTTTTAAAAGGAAATTGGTACAAAAATAATTTTTGTGAGCCCCCACTTGTGGGTGACCCATGACAGGGCAATGAGCTTGACGGAGGACAACATGTGAGAAACCTTAAAAAAAATCAAAAAACATGTTTGGTCTTTGCAATCCAATCACAACTTATTATGTGGTTGTCCACTGTCCATTCAAATCACAACTTGTGAAGTTCCCACCACAACTTGAAGTTGTGTTGTTTTATTGAAAAAATGTTGTTTGTTGTTCAAGTTTTGATGGGTATTCATTATAAAAAAGGACAATCTTTTTCATCAATGTGAGATGAAAAGAAAGAAAATTCCCTTCTCTCATCTCTCCTTGAAATTGTGAGGTATAATCTCATTTATGAATAGGGGAGAGTAGGTGGATTACTTCAAAATGTTGTGTGGAAGGTTGAATTAAGGATGGGATTTTTTATTTTTATTTTAAAGAAGAGTAGAACCATTTGTTTATATCCCGATGAGTGAATGGATCTCGAGTGTCTTATTTCGAGTCACCTAGCATTTCTCGTATTTGGCCATATACGCAAAGTCTACGCTGGCTTGAAGACTAATAATATTATTATATAAATGAAGCAAGGCCTTATTCCTTAAATAACTATATATCTAGCTACCTATCAAAGGAAATTAATCATGATGAGTGACAGGGTTGTTGGTGATAAAGGTTTGATGATGAAACCAACAAAGGGTGAGGTGGTGGAGAAGTTGATGCTGGGTCTCATACCAGATGGAGAGGTCTAAATGCTCATCAAAGATCAACTGCAAAGACGAACAGATTGGATCTATAGCCACAACTTTGAACAACGCTTTGCTCTACTTCACAACTTTGTTGAGTGTAAGGATCAGTACTGATCATCCCCTCTCAATTACACATTTGTAGCTAGATGTCAAAGGCCTTGTGTTGGTTAGGGATGGAGTATCTCACTTACACCCTAGGGCGTGAGATATCTCCCCACCACCCCCCAGTGAGTTATCTCCCATGAGTTGTGAACTCAATTACCTTTTATTAGTGACTCATTTATCACTCATCTCTCTCTTATTTCAAGGTTATTTATGCCAATTCATATTTTTTATTATTTAAAAATTTGAAACTTCCCTAAAACTTTTAAGTCTACTCCAATGAGTTATCTCCAACTCCCAACTCACACGGTAAATTAGCAAAAACGAACCAAACGAGACCAAATATAATATTTATTATTATTATTATTATTATTATTATTATTATTATTATTATTATTATTATTATTATTATTATTATTATTATTATTATTATTATTATTATTATTATTATTATTATTATTATTTGTAACGAGACTTTATTTTATTATATATAATCAAAAGTAATATATGCACGGAAAGAAATAACGTGTCTCCCTAAAACAAAGTCGATAAATATTGTCAAATAATAAGGGATCCCAATTAATAGAATATAATCTCACATTGACTAATTCTGCAGATTAATTAAAGATAGGCTTATAATACTTAAGTTTAGAGTGATCTCTATCTTGCTTTAATTTTGTATTTTGAAGATTTAACTTTTAATTTTATTTTTATGAGAAGAACTCTCCCACTTCTAATTTCAAACAATTCACATATATAAACTAGCCTCTCCACACCCTCTCATGCACAAGAGTCATCACAAGACTTTGATCGAGCCTAATAGAGCTAGCCAAAATACATAACCATAATGAAAGTAATTAATTAATACATAAGCATATTCATGACCATATATACTCATGTCATACGAACCTCACGAAATGTGTTGCATGTGCATATATAAATTAGTGTATTGAATTAAAATCAAATGGTATGTTATAAATGATGCTTTAATATATTTTTTTTTGTAATAATTCTCATGTTTTTATTTTTTTAAAAATTATTTAGGTCCATCTCATATGTATTGATGTGCTATGAAGACATGTTTGTTTTTTGAAAGCGTAATATGTTTTTAGGTACTTAGATTAAAAAGTTTATCTCTATATGCACGCAGCCTTGAAAGAGAAGAGTGTTGTCACCGAGACAAAGGACTTTAATGGCGATGCATATGACCTCCCCATCAGTTTTGTGAAGCTTATTCTCGGGAGAGCACTCAAATTCAGGTATACATTAAAAAATCAAACCGATAATATATATATATGGACACTCACTACCAACACGCACCTTGATTTTTTTATTTTTTTGTTCTTTTTTTATTGATTTTTTTCAATTTCGTGGTTGAGAATAATGCTAAGGTTACCCACTACAGACACTCATTCCGACTTCAAAATTGTTAAAAAAATAATAAAAAAATCAAGTGCCTTAGGTGCGCGCTCTAGTGAATCGTCATAGCATTCTCCCTTTTAAGTTGTATAGTCAGATAAATATAAAAAGTTTAAAGTTAAGTCATTTGAACTCAAATAAGTATAATTCATCATTTTCCTATCAATTGCAACTTTCTTTTTATTTTTATTTTTTTGTTCTTTTTTTTCAATTTCGTGGTTAAAAATAATGCTAGGGTTACCCAGTACAAACACTCACTCCGACTTCAAAATTGTTAAAAAAATAATAAAAAAATCAAGTGCCTTAGGTGCGTGCTCGTAAGAGTATTCGTAGTGAGTGGTCATAACATTCACCCCTTTTAAGTTATATAGTCAAATAAATATAAAAAGTCTAAAATTAAGTCATTTGAACTCAAATAAGTATTATTCATCATTTTTCTATCAATTGCAACTTTCTTTTTTATTTTTATTAGGATATACATAAGTCTAAAATTTAAAATAGTAATTTTATAGTTTAATTTTACAAGTGTTAATTTAATTAAATAAAAAGTATTAATTTAATTATAACTGTCAATTGGTATATACGTGTAACTTGATCTAGTGCTATTTGCATTTAGTAAATTTGATCAAGTTGGATTATATATTAGGTCTATTGGTTAAATTGTATTACAGTTTCTCAATCCGCCATAATTGAATCTTAAATTGATCCTAATTAGACAATATTGTCACTCCACAGTGAGTAAGTTACGTTAAAATAAATGAAGCAAGGATATGCCTTTTTCATTTGTACTAAATGAAGCAAGGATGTCTTTTTCATTTGTACTATACTGCATGTGCAATAAATTGATCTTTTGCATTGAATTGAGATTGAGAAACAGCACATAAATTAGTATACATAGATGTATAGTAAATTAAAATAAAAATTAGGTATTGATGTATATGGTATAAAGGTTCAGTATATGCGATGTATAGACAAACAAAAACTTGATAAAAATCAGGATTAATTAAATAATTTTTATTTTTATTTTTGTTGATATATATATATATATATATATATATATATATATATATGTATACATAGCAATTGATCTATATCACTATACATAATCCGAAAATTGTTAGCAATTTAATTTATTTTTGCTACAAAACCTACAATCACAATGGACTTAACATTTTTTTTTTAACTTGATTTTCCATTGTATTATCATGTAGTTGGTCTTACTTTGAGGATAAATCAGCCACATTGGATGATGCTGAAAAAGCAATGTTGGATTTATATTGCGAGAGAGCACAAATTAAAGATGGTCATTGAATTTTAGACCTCGATTGTGGATATGGAGCTTTTGCCATTCATGTTGCTAGCAAGTATCCCCACTGCCATGTTATTGGGATTACTGATACGACATCCCAAAAAAAGTTCATCGAAGAGCAATGCAAGTAATGTTGAAAACACTTACATACTCCCTCATGTCAAAAATATAAGTCTTTATAGAAAAACTTATTGGTCAAAATTATAAGTCGTTTTTGAAATTCGAGAGCGTATTTATTATTTTTTTTTTTACCAATTACTCTCTCGGATAAAAAATATAAGTCTTTCTTGCTAAAAACTTTTTGGCCAAAATTATAAATCATTTTTGAAATTCCAGTGTGTATTTATTTTTATTTTTTTTTTACAAATTACACCCTAATACAATTTAAATATTTATGATTTTTCAATTCTTCTATTAATTTAATATCAAAAAGCGTATATGTAAATTACACTTGTGATTAAGGTTGTCTTAATTTTGCGCACTTACCTTAAACGACTTATATTTGTGATCGAATGTAGTATACCCTTATACAATTCAAATATTTATGAATATTCAATTATTCAACCCATTTAATGTCAAATGGTGTATATATAAATTATAATTGTAATTAAGACTATTTTAATCCTTGTATTCTTACCTTAAACAACGTATATTTGTGACCGAATGGAATAATTAACAAACTATATACTCATTATTTTTGAATATTATGAATTTTCATGCATGAAAGTGAACTCTCTTCTTTCTTATTATTTCATCATTAGAAATCAAAACTTGAACAATGTGGAAGTCATATTAGGGGACATTACCAAATTTGAGTTGAACAAAGAGTTTGACCGTGTAATGGTTCTTGACGTCTTTGAGGTACGTACATAATATACTAGTAATGTTTATTACTTATTGCTAATTAATACGTACTTAATTAATAACATGTTTTCATGTATTAATTAATAGTATATCAAGAACTACGAGTTACTTCTAAAGAAGATTTCAAAATGGATGAAGGAAGATGGGCTTCTTTTGATAGAAAACATGTGCCACAAGAACTTTCCATACCAAATGAAGGCAAGTAAAACCATATATATGTTTTTACTTCTTTTTTTTTTTTTGTTAAACTAATTAATTAAGTGGCAGGTAGCTAACTAGCTCATTGATTTGGTACGAGGCCTATTGTATAAAAGATTGTGGTTTGAATTTTAAAAGGAGATAAGTAGGTTTCTTTCTTATCAAAAGAAAAAAAAAATGTTATTTTACTTTTTTAGGAGGTATATATGCGCCTCATGCATGTCTCGGTATTATCTAAAATTAAGAAAAGTGTTTTTTTTATCCACTTTTCACATATCAATTTGACACACACTTGATTGTGTCTATTGATTTTTGCATTGATATGTATGTCATGTATTTAAGAGACTCTCAGAAGTGAGTGTGAGTTAAATTGACTCAAGAGTCTGGATTGGAGGATTTTTAAAATTTTTACAAATATTCAAAAGACACTAAATGAATTAAACAAGTTGTTATGTTTACACATGTATTCCAATTAATGTTTATATATGTGTGTGTGTGAGCACTATATATATATATATATATATGGTAGCTAGAGATGGGCAAATTGCGGTTTAGTCGTTTTGCAAACTCTCAAAATCGCAACCAAACCGACCGCGGTTTGCACGATTTGGTCTGTTTGATTTTGCGGTTTTCCACCAACGCATTTTTAACCAAAAAAAAGTCACACATTTTATACAAGTCCATCAACAAAATATATTTCCATACATGACCATCCACCAAAAACACAATGAAACATATGAACTAAATCAAAATTAAGAGTCTAAGTTCATTTCAAAAGTTAAACAACATGAAAAGACTTTCAACTTTATTCCAAATAATTCCAAATTTCGGGGTTGTTTTTGCGATTTAGTGAACCGCGGTTTTTTATAAATAAAAATCACCACTAAACCGTAGGATTGCGATTCTCAAGCTTTTTAATTTGCCCCCAAACCACAATTTAAAAAATCAGATCAGACCATGCGGTTTCGGTGGTTTCGCAAAGACCAATGCCCATCCCCAACGATAGCCAAAATTGTGCCTTGATACAGTAGAGTTCTAATTAATTAATGCACCCAGCCTCTAAACGAAGATGATTGGATTGGAGAAGTGATATTTCCAAGTACGAATGTGACCATTGCGTCTTCGACTTGCTATCGTATTTCGTGTACTTGATAATCTTTTCAAACTTAATGGTGTTTTGGATTCCAAATTTTTTACTCATTCTATTATTATTATTATTATTATTATTATTATTATTATTATTATTATTATTATTATTATTATTATTATTATTATTATTATTATTATTATTATTATTATTATTATTATTATTATTATTATTATTATTATTATTATTTATTATTATTATTATTATTATTATTATTATTATTATTATTATTATTATTATTATTATTATTATTATTATTATTATAGAACTTAAATCCAATGGAGTAGGAATTTTATGGTATAGATAGAAAATGCAATGGAGTAGGAATTGTGGTGGATCAAGATTATAAGGATAAGGTCGTAGAGGTTAAAAGAATGGGGGATAGATATTCTAGTTAAATTAATTATTGGAGATGAAAAAATTAACATATTTAGCGCCTATGCACCACAAGTAGGATTAAGCGAGAGCATCAAATGCAAGTTTTGGGACGATATGAATGGATCTATGCAAAGTATACCATTAGATGAAAATATTTTTATTGAAGGAGATTTAAAAGGGCATGTCGGGGCAAGTAACGATGGGTTTGAGAGAGTTCATGGAGGTTTTGGTTACGGTAATAGAAATGAAGAAGGAGAATCAATCTTAAAATTTGCTTCAGCATACGATCTTGTATTAGCAAATACTAGTTTTAGGAAGAGGGAGTAGCATACAATTACTTTTAGTAGTGATCATAACAAGAGTCAAATAGATTTTCATTTAACAAGAAAAATAGATAGAAAAATATGTAGAGACTGCAAAGTAATACCTGGTGAAGCACTTACTACCCAACATAAGTTAGTAGTACTTGATATTAAGCTAACACGACGACATAATATGAATAAAAGAGTTAGCAACCATAGAATAAAGTGGTGAAACCTAAAATACAGTAAACAAGTGGAGTTTAGAGAGAAAAACTAAAGGAAAATGTTTGGAATCTTGACTTAGATGTTAATACAATGTGGCTAGAAATGAGTAGTTGCATAAGGAGAGTGAGATCAAACGTATTAGGTATATCTAAGGGCTTGAGACCTCCAAAGAATGAAACATGGTGGTGGAACGAGGATGTCCAACGAGCAATTAAGACTAAAAGAGAGATATATAGAAAAATACCTATAAGTGTCAAGATGAAGATGTGTACAATCAATATAGAGAAGCTAGAAAACAAGTTAAAAAAATAGTTAGTCAAACTAAAACAAATTTCATGGAAAATCTATATACAAGGTTTGGTAATAGAGATGGCAATATATATATATATATATAGGCTAGCCAAATTAAGAGATAAAAAGAAACAATACCTAATTCATATAAGATGTATTAAGGACGAGATGGATAGATGGAGAAGTTACCTCGATAGTTTATTTAATGATGGCCAAGTTGATATTATAATAGAAGAAAACCCACACTAAGAAAGAAATGTAAACTATACACGCAATATTAGAATTGTAGAAGTTAAAGAGGCATTGAAAAGAATGAAAATAGGAAAAGCATGTGGCTCAGATGAAATACCCATAGAGGTTTGGAAATGCTTAGAGAAGTTTGATTGACTGGGTTAACAAAACTTTTCAATAAAATTTTAAAATCAAAACGGATGCCAATGGATTGGAGAAGAAGCACGTTTGTGCCAATCTTCAAAAACAAATGAGACATTCAAAGTTGCTCAAACTACCGGGGAATTAAACTTATAAGTCACATTATAAAACTTTGGGAGATGATAGTTGACAATAGGATAATGAGAGAAACAACAATATCAGAGAACCAATTTGGTTTCATGCCTGAGAGAGGTCAACTATGGATGCGATTTTCCTTGTAAGACGATTGTTAGAAAAATATAGAGAAAAAAATATCTTTATATGGTATTCGTAGATTTAGAAAAACATATGATATGGTCCCTAGAGATGTTCTTTGGTGGGTTCTAGAAAGAAAAAGAGTGCATGCTAGATATATAGACACTATTAAGGATATGTATGATGGAGTAGTAACGAGTATAAAGACATTTGGAGGAGCTACAAAAGAATTTCTCATTACGATAGGACTGCATCAAGGATCGGCTTTAAGCCCATATCTATTTACTTTAGTTATAAATGAACTAACTAGACATATTCAAGAGGATATATCATGTTGTATGCTATTTGCAGATGATATTGTCTTAGTGGATGAAACTAAAGATGGAGTGAATAAGAAATTAGAACTCTGGATGAATACATTATAATCTAAAAGCTTTAAGTTGAGTAAGACGAAAACCGAATACATGCACTGTGAGTTTAGAAACACTAGACATCGAGATGACGGAGTAGTAAAATTAGGGAAATAGAAGTTCCTAAGGTAAACCACTTTAGATACTTATGATCAATCATACAAAATGATGGTAACATTGAGAATGATGTCATACATAGAACTCATGCTGGATGGAAGAAATGGCGGAGTGCAACAGGGGTGATTTGTGATCGAAATGTTCCTACTAAGTTAAAAGGAAAATTTTATAGGACCGCAATTAGGCCAGCTATGCTCTATGGAATTGAATGTTGGGCGTTAAAGCAACAACAATTACATAAAATGAACGTAACAGAAATGAGGATGCTTAGGTGGATGTGTGGTAAAACTCGTAAAGATAGAATAGAAATATAGAAATTCAAAGACAAGTATGAGTAGCACCAATTGATACAAAGATTAGGGAAGGGCGGCTGCGATAGTTTGGTCACCTCCAAAGACGGCCTACAAATGCTCCAACTATAAAACTTGACTCAATAGAAACTGTAGAAATTCGACGAGGTAGAAGTAGACTAAAGTTAACATTGGATGCATTAATTAGGAAGGATTTGAATGGTTTGCAAGCTCACCATCAATTGCACTTAATCGAGCACAATGGAAAAGTTTGATCCATATAGCCGACCCCAGTTAATTTGGAACTGAGGCTATGTTGTTGTTGTTGTTTTTAGCCATATTTTTAACATCTTAATCTTAAATTAATTAAAGAGAGAGGGGCTTTACGTTTGATACGTAGGGAAGATTCACCAATGCCTAAGCCATTCTAATCCAGTGACTTATAAATCACATATTGTCAATCAATTATTTTCTTAATTATTAGGGAATCATGGGGTTTTTTTTTAATAAATTATCTTTATTAGGGAACTTAATTTTTTTTAGTGAATCAATTATTTTGTTAATTCTTTAACTTACAAAAACCGTGATTTCATAAAAAAAAAAAAAAAAAAAAATCAAATTGTGATGGATGTATATATACTTGGGAACGGATAAGTAGTAAGTAGTGTGTATATTAATTATGAAATAACAATTAAATTAGTTAATCTAACTAGCTATATAAGATAAAATTTCGTTATTGATTTCAATTGACATCTAGCTATTATTTAGTTTCACATCATCAAGACATTTCTGAGGAAAAATAATTAAACGTTACATTGAATGGAGAATGATTTTAGTATATATTATATATTTTGTATTTGTTTATTTATATTTATCCTTTTTTGTTAACAGAATGATGTTTCAATTGTGAACCATTGGGTCCTTAATGGCAAGCACATTTCCCGCACAAGGTGAGTTTGTAAATTAATTACTTTTATTTCATGGTAGAAACTAGAAAGTAATTAATTAGAAATATATATATATATATATATATATATATATATATATATATAATAAACATGCAAAAATTAAAAGAATTAATATTTAACCATAGCTAAATTCACAAAAAAGGCACATGCACGCGGATGTGTTACTAAAAAAATGCTTTGGTGGCCCAGCACGCAAACGCGCAAAAGATACACACTCATGTATCCGACGACTCTTAATTTTTAGGTGTAGCGGCAACAACGTGTCTACCTGCGTGTCTGCGCTAGGACACCCTGCTAATATTATACAATTCGATGCTTATAATTAGACAACAAATTATCAATCGAGTATCAAATATGCAATAGATTTGCCCCTATATATTTATTTAATTTGATATTTATTTATACTGCAGTGAAGAATGGTTGAAGAGACTAGATGATAATGCCGATGCAGCAAAAGCAATCATCAAGGATTTCTTAGGCAGTGAATATGAAGCAGAAAAGTGGATTAACCGGTGGAGAAACTCTTATCTACATGCAATAGAGCTAGGTGAATTTAACAATGGCCAAGAATGGGTGTTAGCTCAACATCTTTTTAAGAAGAAATAGGTCTATATATATAATATATAATAATATAAGAAGAATATCATCTTGATCTTCTTTTAAGTATGTGGAATTATTGGTTATTATGTAATAATTAATGACCCGTATTTTTAACTTGTTAATTAACGTTAATCATCAATCATTGCTTAAGGGAATCAAGTCTCTTACCATTTAGATCATCCCATTGTTGATATATACATTATTAGTGTTGGATGTGCCACTTTTTGTATTATAAGTCTACCAATGCTACGAATGTTGTCACGAGTTATTTTGGGACTCAATAAAGTTTAGGCTACGATCAAACTCATAGGCATTATGTTTGGACACTTGAGAAGTTGAGATCCATATTGGATGGGTGGCCTAATTACGTGTTTGTTACCGATAGGGACTTAGCCCTTATTAGGCATAGAAGGCTTTGCTTGAGCCAAAGTAGTATTGGCCAGACACGATGGTTTATAAACGATGTATGCCAACTCGGAGGCCTTATTCGAAGTTAGGGTGAATGACTGCGTTGTGAGTTTGGGAATGTAAAGGGTCCTACACGGAGTAAAACTTTGCACTTTGGGGAAAAAATCAAGCTCGCTTGGGAACAAGTCGGGCCAATTTTGAGACTCTATAGACTCCTTAGAATCCAACACAACAACATCAAGGCATCGTTTGAGCTAAGCTTGTCAATGAACAAGTTTATTCATTTTGAAAGTTAGCGTTCAAGTTGTGTGGATATAGAATGAATGAATTTACCTACCTTTCGGGTATTGTTGTACAATTTCATTCTTGTATAGTGAATTTATCATACTACATTGATATATCAATAATTTTGTTTTCGTTGCTCTTGTCGTGTTAGATGGTCATGCTTGGAAAGTCAAGCGGTTACTAGCGTTTTGCAAGACGAGACGTATGTTAACGTGTCGCCGACGCAATACCGAAAAAAATTATTTCGAATTACTCATGTCTTCTCGGCCATGACTAACCGACACATATTGAAAGGCGGCAACGGGTACATTCACTAGCAGTGCAGATCAGACCGCGCATCATGCGGTTGTCTCGGTGATCGCACCGAAAATTGCACATGAGCGTCGGTCTGGCCCCGTTGAACGAGACACCCTCATAAGCGAGAAAAAATAAGGATCCAAACACAAATTACAACCAAAATAAAAAAATGGGCAATGTCCTTAAAAAGTAATTAATGAAGCACGCGACAATCACTTATAAAATTTCTTTGTTACCCCTTAAATATTTATAAAAATTTGAAAAATCTCGAGTCCTATGTCCATCCATCGCAACGCCAAGTCCAAGTGATGAAAAATATCGGGTTACGTCAATGTAAAACATATCGGAATTACTTATAAATGCATAATACGTATAACCATTCCAATACCTCAAGTATCTCGTTGTCTGCGATGGTTGAGGCGACCATTACAAGGTCCTCAAACTCGGATTCGTGAGTCCAAGCCAAAAACTAGATTTATTGTTTGACTAATTCATTACACTCTTCTCTATTACATTACTCTCCCATTATTATAAAACAATTCGCTACATTTTTGTGAGACCCACTTCACCATTACTTTAAAAAAAATATTAAAAACATGTTTGGTCTTTCCAATCCAATCACAACTTGTGTGGATGTCCACAGTCCATTCAAAACTCACTCACCCAATCTGCCCAGTTAGTATTAAGTGCTGTCATCAACTTCAACTTCCGGTTTTTCTTTGAGTCATGCCCTCTCTTCACCTCGCAACAACAAGATCCTCGAGTCGCCCGCATCGAGGGTCGAACCCTCATCGTGCAAATGTAACCTTCCACGAGTGCCATCTACCTTCGCCTTGCCCTTAACATCCTCATTCTCCTTCTCTTTCTCTTTTCAGGTGCGATCTTTGTATGGGGTCTCGGCCACCTCGCCTCCCGGTTAGGCTCTGGGACCTCAGCCTCAGGCCTCTTCCCTAGTCACCCATTAAAGCCGGACGAGCCATACCCGAATAAATTACAACATATAAGCCGACAGATCCCAAATTAAATTTACAAAACAAAAATGTTCAAATTCATTCATTTCTTATGTCTCGGTCAAGCCTTCGACAGTATGTACAGCGAGTCGATGAAACGATCGAGTGCTGCCCACGGCGTAGGGCCTACTGTGCACCACTCGCCCGATAGTCACGACCTGGGAGTATGACCAAATTCTCGGTTGTACCATCACACATTACCTGGTAATCCCATGCTCTCGTCCGTCCGTGAGAGACCTGGAAGTCTCTCGTATTCGAGCTGTCGAGCGCTTTGACGGGCGAGACCGACTTCAGAATGTTTGTGCACGAAATTTTGTAAAAATTGAATTTATGGAGAAATGTCAAAACTGCTCCCGCACAATGATCAGGGCACCTAACTAAATTTTGTGGGGTTTATTAGATTCAGTGTGTTTGCATCACTATTAACGAATAACCTTTTTTCTTTGAGTGGGCTTTGTGCACGAATTTTTGGGGAGAAATGTCAAAACATGATCATGGCACCTAACCAAATTTTGTGGGGTTTATTAGATTCGGTGTATTTGCATCACTATTTTTGGGAGGACATAATAATGTAGGTTTTGTACTGCATTTTTTTTTTCATTTTTGAAATTGTACAAGGGATGCGAAGTGATCGGCTACACAAGACCAACACACTACATAGGGTCTCAGTTGTATCTATCCAACACTCTTGCACGAGTCTCGAACTAAAGCAATCGAAACCATATGTATGTACTATGTGGTACTAGTCACAGTCATTGAGTACCGAAAGTTGAAAATAATCTCGAACATGTGAAAGCGAGACTGCATGTTGTTTCTCGAACTTATGGGACCGAGACAGTCGGGGTGCCTTGATCATGTGTCGTGCGTACCAAATATAACCCGCAATCGAGTTACCAACCACATGGGTGTAGTAGTGATAAATATGGGGTTCAAATCCATATGACTTGAGTTTTACTCCAAGTTAACAAAAAATGGGAGTTTTCAAAAAGTTCAATGAAATAATTAATTAAACTAACACAAATAAAAAGTTCGTAAAAATAATATCAATGAAAAGAAATCACATAAGTCTACAATTCTACAAATCAAAATTAAGATTTAATGGCATTCCAAAAAATTATTAATTCAATTTCTCCTAGATTAGCTATGGAAAATCGGCGTCCGTCAAAAATTCTTAATTCTCCTAATCTCGATAGCAAGGACGTTCGTCACTAACTATGTCCCTAATTAATGTATAACCCTAGACATCGTCAATCGGGTTTAACACACTAACCCAGCCAATGATCAGGGCACCCAACCAAATTTTGTGGGGTTTATTAGATTCGATGTGTTTTTATCACTATTAACTAATAATGGGTGAAGCAAAAGAGTTGGAGGACATAATAATGTGGGTTTTGTATGGCATTTTTCTCATTTTTGAATCTGTACAAGGGACGCGAAGTAATCGGCTACACAAGATGAAGACGCTACATTGGTCTCAGTTGTATCTAGCATACACTCTTGCATGAGTCTCGAACTAAAGCAACCGAAACTATATGTATGTACTCTGTGGTACTAGTCACAATCATCGAGTACCTAAACTTGAAGAATAATCTCGGACATGTGCAACTTAGAATGCATGTTGTTTCTCGAACTTATGGGATCGAGACAATCGGGGTGCCTTGATCAGGCGAGGTGCTCATTTTTTAACAAAGGGGCAATTTAAAAACTTGACGGGGTGTGAGAAATTGATTGTGTGTCTCGATCATTAGGGTGCTCTAAGAAACAACACGGGTGCACATAGACTCACTTTTTTTTGTGTTGATATTCGTGGTTATTCAAACTAGCCTGACTATTCTCACGAAGGCTCTGTTTGGTAAACACAAACTAGTTTATCAGCTAGAGCTAGTTTATTTGTTAAGCTGTGTTTGGTTTGTAGCTTATTTTAAAAATAATCTAGATGATAAGGTCCTAATTGAAACGCTACTCTTAGTAGCATTTAAACCGAAAATCCGTCGTTTTGATTTTTTCTAGCGATTATACCCTTATTTTTACGGTATTAATAAATTAATGCCCTTGCAAATTAGTAGAAACAAAATAAGCAAATACTTAAACAAACCCCGTGAATATTAGTACCCCGCGATTATAACTTTGTAGAGTTAGCAGAGGCGAAACCAATATTTATAAACCAACAGTTATATAATATTTTATTAAAACTTATTGAATTTAAAATTAACACATACCTTAATATTGTTAATGAAAAAAATAGTGATTAATAATTAACTAAATATTATAAAACAAAGAATTTAACTAAAATTAAAAATCATTACACATTAATTTTTTAATTATAGATAATCTTCTTAGATATTTATTACATATTAAATAAGTTTTAACAACATCGAGTATAAATATATTTTTAGATGTTATAAAAATATTTTTAATGTAGTGTTCGAGTGGTGGGCTATCCTACATATTTTTAAATTTTTTTACTAATCTACTATTTTTTTAAGTTATAGAGAGACTTATCTAGAAATGAAGAATATTTGCAATAACATTGTTTCTCAATTATGGATGATGCGTTAGGTATATGTATAGTTATCCAAGTCGTTTATTGTATTTTATTTACATGTATTTATTTTTTTTGCAAATTCTTATAAATTAATAAGAGTTATTTTCATGTAAGTATTTATGAACACACATAATTTAGTTTTTTAAATAATATAAATTTTTTTATAGTATTAATTTATATTTTGTAAATAAAATACAGAGTTATTTATAATAATTAATTATATGATTATATAATTAATATACTTAATTGTGTCATATATTCTTTATTGTTATTTTACATTTATCAGCTAATCAATCAGCTATTATTTCAAACAATTTTTAGTTGATCAACTAGATTATCACTTTCTCCAAGAGAACATAGTTAAGTAGTTGGAACAATCTTGTGCAATCATCTTGAGCATACTTAAGTAGTTGGAACATTCTTGCCGCACTGTAAAGTTGAAATCGAAGTCGAAGTCGTGCCCTGACTCATATAACTCCTGATTGCGGATTGACAGTACGCGTTGTCATCAACTTCGACTTCAGCTTCAACTTCCATGGGAGGTGCTATGAAATGTGTACTTTACTTTCTTTCCATGCTTACTCTCCTCTCTCAATCAATTCATTTACTCTCTCCCCCAATATTTGCTGATTCTTTACCTTCTATAGCCACAAAAAAAAAAAATCTTTTTCATCCATGTGAGATGAAAAGAAAGAAAACAAAAAAATTGGGTGGAATTGGTGGTTGCTTCTTGCCTTGCTTGATTGCCCACGCCTTTCCCCCAATTCCCTTCTCCCATCTCTCCTTGAAATTGTGAGGTATAATCCCATTTATGAATCTTTGTACTTGAAATTGTGTTGTTTTATTGAATGATCAATGTTGTTTGTTGTTCAAGTTTTGATGGGTATTCATTATAATTTGGTTTTTTTTCATGATTTTGTGTTGTATGTATGGTTTTCTTTGAAGGGTGTTCATGGTTTTTTGTTGTTGGTTGTCATCGTCTTCATTTTGAATGAATGAATGAATGGTTTATTTGTGATATCATATATTGCTTGGTCTGTGACCCATGACACTGTGTATAGCCCTTTTTAATTTCTTTTGATTTTATGTTAGCTTGCCGCGTCGATTGTGTGCCCGATACCTTACTTATGTATGGAATTTTAATGTTGGTAATTGGGGTGGGAGTTGTTGAAACATTCCCACACCCACAAAAAAATATGGTGTTGTAGGGCTACTTTGAATTAATAGATTAAATTTGGTGGATTTACGTCGAGCAAAGGAGTGAGTTTGTTTCATTGATGACTAGGGGAGAGTAGGTGGATTACTTCAAAATGTTGTGTGGAAGGTTGAAATAAGGATGTGATTTTATTTATTTATTATTTTTTTTGTAGAAGAGTAGAACCAGTTGTTGATAACTTGTTGCGAAAATTTGTGTCTCCTATAGTTTTCGCTGCTGCGAACTTTAAAGCATGTGGGAAGAAGAAAAACAATTGAATTTTGGGAGACAAAGAAAGAAATAAAGATGGGAAGGACCCAAACTTTGTTTGTGCAACCTAGGAAACTCATCATTGAATGTCTTTTGATTGTTTCCATCTTCTTCGTCGTGTTTCATTTGTTATCATGAATGTGAAATATCTTACTTGATCCCTTATTGTTATATGCAACAGCCTGAATGTCTTTTCTCAATCCTAGTGCAATGTTTTTCTCTCACCCTAAGAGCAATCTCCTTGAAACACCCCAAAAGTGGCGGGTTCTATCTCTATCAGGTATGTGCCTTTTTCTACGGCGTTTCTATGTATTTCATTTCCACTTTTTTTGGCTCCATTTTTTTAATGATATACTATTTTCTGCTGTGTTCCATGTAGTTACTAAGTTAATGAAAAATGGTAGTTTCACTTGTAAACCTGAAGTTCTTATGACATGGAATTTGGGTCTTGTTGGTGTTTTTGATTCCTTCAGCTCTTTGCCGTTCCCTGTTTCATGTAGCATTTGAGTGATAGTCCCTATTTTATGTTTTTTTTTTCCTTCATTTATAGTGTTAAAATACTATAATTATATATTTTTTATTAGGCTATTATTAATTCATACGAATGTGAGTTGGAAGAGATATTTGCATTATAGGTAGCTTATAATAGGTATATGTGTGTGTGTTTGTGCTAATCATTAGCCATTCTAGAAATATGCAATTCATACTTTTTTTTTCCTTTTCTTTTTGACTGTTGTCGCGCTTTGGTTTTTATTTTTCTCCAGCCATTCCTATGGACCATGGTTTGAAGACTTCAAGATTGGCTTGTGGCATTGCAGTATGCTGTCTACTCCCTTTGCTTCTATTTCTTAAATCCAAGTATTTGTGGTCAAGAATAAGTTAAAGTTTTCTCCAGGTCTCTAATGGTTCAAAAGAAAAAATCCAAGAAAAGTTTGCTGAGGTTAAACTTTCGATATCTTCATATGACACTGCGTGGGTGGCAATGGTACCTTCTTCGAATTCCCCATCATCCCCCTATTTTCCCCAGTGTGTAAAATGGCTGTTGGATAATCAACTCCCAGATGGCTCATGGGGTTTACCCAGTAAACATCCTGATATGATAAAAGATGCTCTTTCATCTACCTTGGCATGTGTTCTTGCTCTTGCAACGTGGAATACTGGCAAAGAGCAAGTGACAAAGGGTATTTTTTGTCCATCTATTTGCTCATTTATCATTTATATCCATTTTCTATGCATGAAGGGAGATTAATCATTTTGCAGGCCTCCAATTTGTTTGCTCTAATATCATGTCTGCAATTGATGACAAGAAGTATACTCCAATTGGATTTCATATCATATTTCCGAGTATGATTAAACATGCTCAAGTATTGGGTTTAAATATTCCTTTAACCTCAATGCTTCTGGATGCTTTGCTACAGAAGAAAGAGTTGGAGCTTGAGAGGTTCATATTCTTCATTTAGTTTATCTTTCTTTAAAACCTTAGTTCACTTTTTTGTTTAGAAGACTTTCAAAGAAGATGTTTCCTTTAAAACCTCATTAACCTGGTTTCTTTTGCGATCATGTTGCCACATTGCAAACTGATGGCAGGTGCCCCTCAAATCTGTATTTTCGATCAAGTTGTTGTGTTATCCATGATTTTTTTTTATAGAACTATCGTTCAATGGTTTGAGTTAAGTGTCTTTAGAAACATGATTCTTTCAATTCTCAAAAAGAAACATGATTCTTTGTGCCTAAAATAAAGTATCTAAGCTGGTTATTGATTCATAGAAAAGTAGGAGTAGAACCAATTGACAAAGAGATTAGGGAAGGGCGTTTGCGGTGGTTTGTACACCTCCAAAGACGGCCTACAAATGCCCCCACTAGAAAACTTGACTCAATAGAAATTGAAGAAACTCGACGATATAGGAGTAGACAAAAGCTAACTTGGATGCATTGATTAGGAGGGATTTAAAGGATTTGGAAAGCTCGCCATCAATTGCATTAAATCAAGTGCAATGGAAGAGTTCGGTCCATGTAGCTGACCCCTACTAATTTGCGATTGAGGCTTTGTTGTTGTTGTTGGTTACTGGTCTGTTTGTTCTGGAACTCCAAATCTTTCTTTACTGCATTGATGTTGATTTTGGAGATTAGTTTGGCAGAGTCAAATCTTTTCTTTAGTGACGGTCAAATTTGGGATTAATGTTAAATATTTAGTTCAGACATAGTAATGCATACCACTAACAGTCAATATGCTCATGGAAGTTAGCTTGGATGCATTGTGAAGGGTGGTGCATATTAAGTCCACCATGCTCCTACAGCATTTGGAAAAATTGAGGAAGGGCGGGAAACATCGAGAGATTGAGTTTTCTAACGGATAGGGAGTTCCTATTTATTTATGCTGGCTGTTACATTCTTTTATCTGATATTTGTGTGAAGTTTTACTGTTGCGAGAGATTGTGCAGTTAAACCTTTTTGTCAGTACTTGCATTTGTTTGTTCCCAAATGCTCGGTGTACTACTGTCTTCTTTGTTTCTTCAAGATCTCATTGTGCAAGATGAGGAGGCTGCACTTTAAAAAAATAAAAAATAAAAATAAAAAAACTTAAAGACGAGGCTGCACTTGAGAACAAAAAATTTGAGGTACAACAATGATCTTAAAATATCACTAACTATATGTATAGAAGGGTCGTGACTGACCTTTAAAGTAGGATTTATTGTAGAAAGGTCAATTGAACTTTCATTGGCAGATTCAACGGTTGTACAGTAGTTATACTAATTAGAAAGTGGTATACTTTTTTTTTTTTCTTTTTATTTATTCTTCGGTTACTTTTTCGAATGGGAAAATATGTAGAATGAAGATGCATATGGCTATATGATGACTCCAAATGATGAAGGCCATATTAAGGCATTGCATTTAGAATGGTGCACGTGCAATCAATGTAAAAATCTGTATTAGAGTGTCAAATGATATTATTTCAATTTTAAGGCATCAGTTGCTAAAAATATGGAAGGTTTGACATTAAACATTGCATTGGTTGGTCCTAGATATGGAAAAATAAATTGACATGTTGCAAAATCAATAAATGATTATTTTTTTTAAAAAAAATATTAACTTTTGTTTATTACAATAATTTTTTTATCTGCAATTTGAATCCAATTCCATTCTAAATAATTCTTCAATTCAACTTTGATTGATGACTATGGTCGATGAAGGATTACCATGTTTACATTTCATTGATTTCTTAGGCCCGATCTTTTCATTTACTCGGAAAATTCTTGTCCCTTTTGTTTAATATAGAGCCTTGTCCATGTCATATTTCAGATGCACCAGAAGTGAGTCCATGGGAGGAAATGCATACCTTGCATATGTTGCAGAAGGATTGGGAAAGTCACCGAATTGGGAGGAGATCATGAAGTATCAGAGAAAAAATGGATCACTATACAATTCTCCATCTGCCACTGCTGCTGCTTTTTCTCACCTTCATGATACTAACTGTCTTGGTTACTTGCAATCCCTTTTGGAAAGGTTTGGTGACGCAGGTAATTAATCTCTTTCAGTCATAGTTTGCAATAGTTTGAAACTTGCATTGACATTGATTTGACCTTTCCTGTACACTTTTTTTTTCAGTTCCAACAATACATCCGTTAGATATTTATACTCATCTCTGTATAATTGACAATCTTGAGAGGCTGGGAATTGATAGACATTTTAGGCAAGAAATCAAAATTGTGTTGAGAGAAACATACAGGTAATGTTCGAAAGAACGTGTTCTTACAAAACTTAACTCAACTGTTAAAATCTTGAGATTGGTTGATCAACAACAGATGTTGGTTGAACACGGACGATGAGATATTTTCTGATGCCGCCACATGTGCTATGGCATTCCGGATATTGCGTATGCATGGATATGATGTCTCTTCTGGTAATTTCAATTTCTCAATGGAATCTTTGCATTTCTTGGTAATGGTTGCTAAACTTGTTATTACATGATATAGACGTGTTAGCTCAATTTGCTGATGAAGAGAAGTTCTCGTGTACAATTGGAGGATATGTGAAGGATCTAGGTACTGTTCTGGAGCTTTTTAGAGCTTCACAAATTATGATTTTTCCCGAAGAGCTAATTCTAGAGAAACTAAATTCCTGGTCTAGACAATTCTTGAAACAGCAAGTGTCTAATGTTTCAAGGTTTGGT
This sequence comes from Stephania yunnanensis, assembly GCA_039657365.1. Classification (NCBI taxonomy): domain Eukaryota; kingdom Viridiplantae; phylum Streptophyta; class Magnoliopsida; order Ranunculales; family Menispermaceae; genus Stephania; species Stephania yunnanensis. The sequence continues at coordinate 51,354,268 of CM077591.1, forward strand.
GATCGATTGCACGAGGGTATCAGACTAGAGGTACTTTTATTTACGGATATCCTTTTTACTTATTGCTTTTGTCTGACCAATATATCAGTTTCGCCTAAGAGGAGTTGTTTGAACTTTGAACAATAGTTTGAGGTGCTTGTTGAGCGTAGCTGTCTAATTTTTATGTGTCAGGTTGATGATGCCCTTAATTTTCCCTTTTATTCCTGTTTGGAACGCTTAGAGGCCAGGCGAAACATGGAGCACTACAATATGAACAACGTCAGACTTCTAAAAACTTCATACTGGTACTTTCTGTATAATATCAATGAAATGGAAGCTTAAGAATGTACAGTGCACTGCATGTTATTCTCTGAACCAATCAATTTCATAATTGTTATCAGGCCCTTAAATATAGACAAGGAAGATTTTGTCGGGTTGGCTGTCGAAGACTTCAATATGTGTCAGTCAATTTACCGAAAAGAAGTTGAAGAATTGGAAAGGTTTTATATTCTAATGTGGTTGACATACTGTCGTGGTGAATGCAAAATGTGAAATGAAATAATTGACCTCTTCTTTACACGCAGATGGTACGAGGAATATAAATTGCACGAGCTCAAATTTGCGAGGCAAAAACTGGCCTCCTGTTATTTCTCTGCTGCAGCGACCCTTTACCAGCCCGAACTATCTGATGCTCGAATCTCATGGGCCAAAAATGGCGTGCTCACTACCGTGGTGGATGACTTTTTTGATGTTGGAAGTTCTACAGAAGAGCAACTAAATCTAATTGAGTTGATTAAAAGGTATTTCTTTTTGAGGCACATCTTACATTGGGACTTTTCTATTTCAAACAATTACATTATATGACCAATTTATACTTTTCATTGAAAGATTTGTTCTAATGAGATGATGCATAGGTGGGATGGAATTTCAGCCCCTGATTTTTGCTCTGAACAAGTCAAAATCGTATTTTCTGTGCTTCGAGATTCAGTTAAAGAGATTGCAGAAAAAGCGCTAAGCCGGCAAGGGAGAGATGTCACAAACCACTTAGTCGAGATAGTGAGATTGAATAACTAACAAGCTATTAAAACCCGTCTTTCTGACAAAAGCTAACCCGAACTTTTTGTTGCAGTGGCTGAACTTGGTGTCATCCATGATGAAGGAGGCCGAGTGGACGAACAACAAGTCTATACCCGAAATGGAGGATTACATTGTGAATGCCTGCGTGTCGTTTGCTTTGGGACCAATTGTTCTCCCAGCTCTTTATTTAGTCGGTCCTAAGCTTCCGGAGGAAGTTGTTAAAGACCAAGAGTACAATAATCTTTTTACGCTTATGAGCAAATGCGGGCGCCTACTCAATGATATTCAAGGCTTCAAGGTAGATAATGTTTTTTGGAATCACTCTTTTGCAGTTATTTACATCTAATTGCCGTCGCTTGTGAAAGCGCAGAGGGAAAGCAAGGAGGGGAAGCTTAGTGCAGTGTCATTGTTCATGATACATGATGGCAGTATTGTTACTGAGGAAGAAGCTGTTGGAAAGCTTATGAAAGCCATTGAATGCAATCGACGGGAGTTGCTGCGGTTAGTGTTGCAGAGAAATGGTAGCGTCGTGCCCAAGGCTTTAAAGATTTGTTCTGGATGATGTGCAGAGTGGTTCATCTTTTCTATATGAACACCGATGGTTTCACATCTCAAAAAGAAATGCGCAGCGCCATTGCTGCAGTCCTTCATCAACCCCTAACTCACCCTGCTAAATCAAATCATAAAAGTGACTAGTTTAGGTGAAATACCATAAGAATTAGGCCTGTAGTTCAACAGTTTAAGTCTGTATAAAATCCATTTGAATATTTTGTTATCTATATTACTTGCAATGCAAAAATAATGAAACAGTGAGGTTCTTTGTTTCCTTTCAAGCATGGAGTTTGTTTTCTACACATTTCAATATCAACAACAAAGCTTCAATCCCAAATTTGTTAGATTTCGGCAACATGAATCAAAGTCTTCCATTGCAGTCGATTTAGTATGATAAATACTGTACTTATATTTGATGTTAGAAAAATAATCTTCATCCAATCTTCATATATTTTGAAAATGCTATCATCACCAATCAAGAAAAAAAAGATGTACGCACTTGAAGTAAAATATGAAGATCCCTTCTCAAATGTCTCATTCTTTTGTGTTTCTTCACATTACAAATCTTTATGGTCAATCACTGCAGGAACCTTTGTACTATACAAATCCACAATATCAGTGATGTTGATGCTATATCAGAACTCGACACATCGATGAGCACGGAAGGTTTTGTCGCTGCTGTATGATCAACAGAATCCAGGATGGCATTAGAACTCTCAAGAGTGTCAATGCCAGGAGGCGACTTGGCTGTTGTATATCGTCAGTTCTGCTATCGGTTGCGCTTTTATTCCCCATAGTATCCATCTCGAGACCAGTTGGAACAAATGTGCGTGATCGATACTTAATTTCCCCATCGTCACCCTCGGTATGGTTGTAAAGTACATAATCATGGTACGTCGGCGCAAACTGTTACGACGAAGGATAGCATACTCATATGACAATCGAAATATTAAGTTATAAGGGAACCAAAATGCAGAAGATTTCAGACAAGGATGGGGCTAACCTGATGAAAAGTATCATCATAGAAGTCATTGAATTTCAAGGCATGAGCAACCCTTCCTGTTAAACTGCTCAAGGCGCCGATATTTGCATTCGCATACTCTTTGTATGGGAACGCATAAAGATGACCTACAGCTGCAATAAGCATCTCAATGCATATTATCAAGTTTTGGACCCTAGCAGCTTCTTCAGCGTTTTCATAAATCCAGATCTTGCGGCAAGAAAAAATAAAACACCCTGAAAATTCAAAAAGAAAATGGATCAAGTCTTGAAAGGATACAAGTTTTAATATCAGACAAAACTATCAAACTGCAAAGAACCTTAACCCAACTTAAACGGGCGGGATGCCTAATCTATCAATCAATGATTCAATGATCATCACGTCCTAACAGAAGTGGATCGAAGTATCCAACAATGAAGAAACAAAATATTGAATTATTGGGCCTTTCAAGCATATCCACTACTCCGTTTCTCCCAAATTCTTTACATGCATCAATCACATAAAGTCTTAACTCTTAAGCCATCATGCACTAAAAAACAGATTTAGTAGTACCCCCATTTAAGTGACAAATTCTTCTATGAATACTCAATATTAAATTTTCCACATCTCCATAGGCATAGGCATGAAAACTTATAATGAAAAGCGAGAATAAATATAAAGGATACTCGACACAAAAAAAAAAAAAAAACTATTTCAAACGTCAAAGATAATGCATTCTCAATAATTAAAATCTAAGAAAAGATATTTACCTGCCAATATGTCAGAAAAACAACAGATTTAATCATAAGAAACTTAGGAACTGGATTGAACGGCCGAAGCAGATCCTTGCAAGCCACGTAGAATAAAGCCAAGGCGTACAGCGCTATTGTATACGACACTGTATAAAGGATGGTTATATACAGGTATGCCTGTCTTATACTAAAGTTCCCATCCTGATATTTTCCTTTTGCATAGAGTATGAATGTAACGACAACTAAGATTGGTTTCAGGATCACAAACTGCAATGCACCTTGCTTGCATCTTCGAATGAAACGCCTGCACAGCTTTAACAGAAATGTATATGTGTAAAGCACATGTAGCAATATTTTTTCAAGTAATAACATATAGCAAGGGAAAATAGAATAAGGTACAACAACATGATGATGTATACAACAAGTCTTTCGGGCTGCATTTAGTTCAAAAACTGAGTACAGTTTTCTGTATTTAAATCATCAAAAATATCCAAAAAAACAAAGGATGTCTATTTGGTTTAGCAAAGTAAAGAACTGCTTGCAGTTCAACAACTAGAGAAATGCAAATAACGCAGGAAAAAATTGGAAAATAATCAGTACTTGGGCTGAAATCAAAGAAAACAGTTTTCATTAGTTTGAAAATTATACCAGTATTACAGCCTTAAATATTCAATTTGTATTGGATTCGTTCAATAAAATAGCCAACATGAAATATATTACCAATACAAGAAACTAACCCATCCAAAGGTATAGGAGGGAAGCAACATGTCATCAGGCACATTGACGGTTTTAGAACGCGGCCGCTTAAACTCAGGTCAACCGCACCTGGACCACCTACCCATGCCAGACAAAGTGATAGGAAATTGTAGATTACCCATGCTTCATACCTGGAAACAGTTCGAGAACTTTAGCATTATATAATTTGTTCGAAATACTGAAACTAAGATTCCTTTCTTGCATGGTTTAGACTACGACGGAACTCAAAAGCCTACTCTTGGGCATGAATTACACGAGTTTACTGGGCAGAACATAAGTAAAATACACAATTAACTGAAATTAGGCTGAATCTCGTTTTGCTTTTGTTAACCATAAATCCGTAGTTTTAAATACGATTTGAATCGAATCTTACAATTTGGATTTGATCCAAGGCCAAAAATCACCCAAATCTAGCTAAGTCGGTCGATTTTTTGTTGCCTCCTACAATTCTATATGAATCTTATGATCCAAATCAAATCCTACAAATCGAGTTTTGGAGAACTAGTTTGTGCTAAACAAGTCTAGTAACCAAAATAGAAAGGAGAGGGTAACAAATATAAGTTGTAGAAGTATGGTAACAATTGATAAGGTGAAAGGTGAGTTCTTAACATCGAACTCTTGTTATAAGATTACAAACTCGAAAGTAACCCCGTAAAAGAGTCTTAAAACTCTCTCACCCAACTCCTAAGAGTTCCCAAATTACATTCAAGATGTAGTGGCCATAGAAAATTAGACAAAATTTGTGATGTCGGTCATGAAGCAAAAGAGAAATATGTGAGGGAAGACGAAAGCAGGAGACCACGCAAGAATCCAAATCCATCTCATAATTTTGCATGTGAGCAACAAAAGAGCCAAAAGCTACCGATGCACCCATTAAGGCAATTGTGCAAGAAAGCGCCAAGTGCATCAGCCACCCCGTGTTACCAAAAATCAGCCACTTTGTGTTACCAAAAGTAAACACAGCCCGGCCTACCGCAAAGTAAAAGTTGGATCATTGACCCTCCGAGAAAAGGACAAGAACACCGAACAACCAACGAGCAAAGTGCTCCAATTTGTTCAATTGAAGAACACCCAAATGTGAGGGAAACCACAAGTTTGTGATAGGCAAAGTGGAGAAGTAAAATGATAGTAAATCCAAATACAATCAATTATGAAGGCAAAGGGGATGAAAGGTGCACTAAGAGATTGGCATTAAATATGACAATGTATGTCAAGTCCAACTTGTGAAATGGAACAAGGGTACCTCGTTGAGAACACCAACTCCCCATATACCAGCAACCAAAAGCATCACACAAAAATGTGTCACCACAACCATCGCATGCTCGAAAGCCTTATGAAACGGTGTAGGAATCGCAACCATCGAAAATTTCTCCAAACAAGAAGTTAGTGCTGTGAGAACAACAAGAACAACCGCAATGCACGGAAGAATAGAAGACAAAACAGGCACCCTTGGATGATTCTCGAATGTCACACCACAAGAATGGCCCAGCCCCATTATGTGAAATAGGAAGTACGCGAGTTGAGAATAATCTAATGGCAAGATGCAAAGGATATGAAGGTTTGAGGAGCAATCGTACGCATAAATGGTGTAATTGATTGCTTGATGAGTTGTTGTTCCTCCTATCATCCGATATCCTCGAACGTCGTGTTGATCACTGCAAGTCATCTTCGCTAAATTCAAAGTCGTGTGAACAAGAAGAAAGAAAAGAAGATCAAATTTGTCAAAGTCGAATGCGAAATCAACGACAATGATCGTTGGTTTTAGTGATGATGGCGACGGCCAAGGAGGTGGTGCAATCAAACAGCGATCCTTCACATGAAAAAGCAGATTGTACAACCTTAACATCATCTTTCCTACACGAGACTGCATAAGTATCGAACGGGATCGATGAAGCAAGAGTTCGATTGTTATTCAATGGAAGGAAGTTGAATTTGTCGAAATCTCTGATGGAATTGACAACTCAAGATTTGGCGGTGGATCTAGGAGTTGAAGGAAAGGACTTTTCATCTCGCAACACCACCTCTGATCTCTAATTTCACGTCAATGAAATCGAATGATTGAGCAAAGATCACCAAAAGACTTGGATCGTTAACTGCATGAATGTGCTTGGCCCATGGCTTCGTCAATCTAGCAAGATCTAGTCGTAAGCATGTTGGGATGAAGACACGTGGACTTGATCTGATGCATCAATCCTTAAATCCTGGAATCTTCTGAAGCACGACTGGGATTTGCTTCATCTGCTCCTCCAAGACGTCGATTCAAGAATCAATCTTCAACCCCATGTTGATGCTCTGATACCAATGATAGAACACTGAATTTGATCTATTGAATTGAGGGGCAACAACGATTACAAACTCGAAAGTAACCCCAGAGAAGAGTCTTAAAACTCTCTCACCCAACTCCTAAGAGTTCCCAAATTACATTCAAGATGACAAGATCATTTTCTCTCCCTTGCAGCCTTTATTTATACTCCTACTACAAAATTACTCAACTACCCCTATAACTAACTTGGACTCACACCGATACTATTGTGGTGGTCTCCTAAAACTCTATCAGAGGCATTGCCAAAATATGCATCAATGTCTCATAAACATAAAGTAACCAAAACCGCATCTAGGCAATGCAACCCAAATAATAACAACAATAACAGTTCAAGAGCCTAAACACAATAACTAATACACATAAAGTTTTCTAAAGATAGACAGCGTGGTCTTAAAATCCTTCCCAATTAATGTATCCCAAGTTATCTCGGGTCTACCCCTATACCATCGAATTTCTTACGTTTCTACTACATCAAGTTTTCTAAAGATTGACAAAAAATATCAAACATTAAAATCTATGCTCCGATTCCTTCCAACCCACATATCCAAATAGGTAGATCTCCATGTTTAAAATCCTTCCCAATCAACAACAACAAAGCCTCATTCTTAAATTAGTTGTGGCGGCAACATGGATCAAACTCTCCCACTTCGCTCAATCTAATGCCCTTGACGGCATGCTTTCAAAATCCTTTAAACCCTTCCCAATCCAAGTTATCTCAGGATCTACCCCTATATCGTCGAATTTCTTCTATTTCTACTACATCAAGTTTTCTAAAGATTGTCAAAAAAATATCAAACATCAAAATCTATGCTCAAATCCCCTCCTAACCACATATCCAAATAGGGAGATCTCCATGTTAAAAACCCATTTCTACAATTCCAATCTAGATCCATTGAAAACCAAACAAACCCATCAAGAAAACTAACAATACCCATTTCAAAACTCAACTTGTACTACCCAATTCCATGAAAACTAACTCCAAAAACCCACATTTAACCAAATTGAACACAAAATGGATCTCACAAGCATGAAAACTCAACAAAACTGAACAAGAACTAATTGGGCAATTCGCAAATCTTGACAAGGAAGAAGACTCACTGGGAACCATGAAGATGATGCGTACAATGTAGCGCTGGTAGACTGGCTCAGTGTAGTTCAAGAGATGGTTGTAGATGAGGTAGAGCGCTATAGCAACGGCCCCAATCGTACATGGGAACGCCATAATTACTCCCATCCCCACCCCCATAACGAATCCCATCTTCAAATTCCAACCAAACCAAGAAAAACCCAACAATCAATGAACCAATGAAGAGATGAAATCCAAGGAGGAATTGATTGAGAAGAGATCAGTGAAGGAGGAGAAGTGGGCGTCGGCGCCGCCCTTGGTTTTCTAGATTTTGGTCACTTCATTTGTGGACGCATATTTGGTACGAAGTTGGTGTGGTCGTTTAGACGGACGTTAAAAAGTGGTGGCGCGCATCCCGAGGCGTTATTGGAAGGGCAATAACGAATACGTGGCAAATGTGTGATTTGGATTGTGTATGTGTAGAAGAATGGGACGGATTAGCTGTCAGAGAAAATTATTAGTAACGCACGAAACCGACGCAGTAATTACACATCAATAGGGTGAAAAAAAAAAAAAAAAAAAAAAAAAAAAAAAAAAAAAAAAAAAAAAAAAAAAAAAAACCAAGTTTACTTACGACATGATGGTATGAGTGGCCGGGGCTTAACAGTGTCTGAGTGTAAATTAGCGGATGCGGTTGGCATGTGACACTATGTGTGAAACCACGAAAAAAGCCTTTGCTAAACAAACATCGCAAAGGCACACCAAAATGCGCATCATACCATACATTTGTTAATACGCACTTGCATCATAGTAGAAGCATATGCAGATCCCGAAGCAAAACATAGAGTGAAAAAAAATAAAAAAACATACCAAGTTTACCAAAAACAAGTTGGTCTCAATGGTCAACAGTTTTTTTAGCAAAGTTTTGAGTTTGAGTAATATGAATTAAAAAGAAATAGATTATGAGGGTTGCCCCGTATAGGGTTCAAATACAGCTCGAGTATAAATTAGCGGATGCGGTTGGCACACGGAAGTTGAATTAATCGATGCGGTTGACGCGTGACATTACTTGTGAAATCATGAAAATATCATACCATTCTTTAGTATACATTTACCTTTTAACGGAGGAATACACAGATCTCAATGCAAAATACGTGGGTTGAGGATTATGGTGTGCGTTGGTGATGTTATTTTAGTATTTTCCAAAAATTAAAGAGAAAGAGAAACATCAACAACCAAGAAAAATAGAAGAGAAAAACATCAACGATTTGGATGTGCATCGAGATCCGTGAAATCCCATCTTGGTGATAATCCAAGGACTTAAAAGCAGCCAGGTTTTTGGATTCATAGTATTAGGGTTTTTGGTGGTGCAGTGTTTAGGTTGTGAAGAAATGGGGGATGAATTGAACATGGGTGTTCTGATTGACATTGTGGATGAAGAATGGATGAGAGACACTCTCCCTCATGATGGTACTTCTCTTTCATTTGCATTCATATACATATTAGGAGTATAGATAGATTGGTTGTGTTGTTGTTGTTGTTGTTGTTGTTGTTGTTGTTTCACTGTTATGTGTTTAGGGTTTAATTAGGGTTTTGATTGATTGCTCAGATGATGAAGATGTAGTGATGAGAGAAATCCCTGAAAATTTCTGTATTGAGAAAATAAAGTTGAAACAATCAGTTGCTAGAAATGATTCTTGTTAGAATTCAAAAAATTAGTCCTACCCAATTCCAAAAATGCCACAATTTCGCCACTGGGGTATGCCTGATGGCACCAGGGCCGCGTGGGAATAGTTAGACTCGCCTAGATATCCACGGATATAATAATAAAAAAAGTCACAACAACAACATAGCCTCATTCTCAAATTAACTGGGGTCGGCTACATGGATCAAACTTTTCAATAAAAATAAGCCACAATTTACTAAATTATGATCTAGTTGGATTGCGCATGGTACCTTTGTTGGCGAGGCTTCTATACTTCATTAGTTTTGATCTAGCAAATTTGTGTTGATATGAATGACATTGGTTTATCATTTATGGGTTGAGAAGATTTGTTTGATTGGATATTTGCGAGTAGGAGGATTTGGTGAAGATGAATTTGGAAGAAACGTGTTCTTCTGCTTATTTGTATTTCTCTTTGTAAAATTAGATTGAAATGTATCATATTGCTAAGGTTTGTGTAATTAATTATTTTCCTTTGTTGCATTTCAATTTGATGGGTTCTTTTCTTGCTTGTTTCATCATTCGCAGATCTAACGTTGCCTCCTGTGTTCGTTGCTCGGACTGATGACACGGAAGACACAAGTAAGTCTTCGATTAGCCCTACTTTTGATGAAAAAGTAGAATAAAGTTTGATGCAACTTAATATCATTTGTAGATCATCTTATGTTCATTTGGATGGTGTATCAAAATTGTCTAATTATACATATTTTACTGTTTTAGTGACAAGTGGTTTGATCTTAATATGAGTTCGATGATGGTATTATACCAAAGTTCAGTAGTTATACTTCAGTAGAACATAGAGGTGGGATTGTGGTTATGATGCCGAGCTAGCCGTTGCTAACATTTCGTCTTCGATAAAAGATAAAATTCACTTTTAAGGGGCTGTTCTGCTGATCCAAATGTCTTGGTTCAAGTTGTTTGTTTCCCCCCGGACCCCTTGTGTGGACAAAGATTGAGGAATGTCACACTCCCATCTAATCTAACATTTTTCATCAAACTATAACAATTGATTAAGCTTTCAATATGCATATCCCAGTTCCTTAAACCATCTGACATTGAGAAACTGAAGGCTTTCATAGACGCCACCATCCACAAGAAGCAATCAAGTTTTCTCAGTCAATCTTGATTCACCTTTTTTTTTTTTTTTTTTTTCTAAAGAAGAAGAGTGATTAGAAGCCGCCGCCTTGGGAACCGAAGATACCATTCATAGACATTGAAGATGGACCCATTGACTTGTTTTGGCCTCTCTGATGTTCCAAAACACTTTTGCTCGATTTGGCTATTTCACTTTTTGAATATGTTACTTACGCACTGAGATTCATTTGTGCACAAATCTTGATGCGTAATTCCGTAGACTACAAAAAGTTTATAGCTATAGTCTTTGTGCTTGAGGATGATCTTCCTTGTTTTCTCAGGCGATTTTTACGCTTCACGCTTTGGTAGAGCTTCATAGGCCATACTCAAAAGTATATCTGTATGTTCTGTATGTGTAAAAGCGAGCAACTCAAAAGGGTATATATGTTTCCCTCGGAACACCTTAAAATAATCTTTAAAAGGTTGAACGTGACTGAATGCAAATAGTTATCTTGTTAGGGTGGCAGTGAAATGTTTGTCTAGGTAGTGTTTTTAACAAGCAAAGCTCCATCACCATGTTTATGTATCATGCGTCGCTAACTGGAAAGGAACCAGTTCAAGCTTTGTTTGGATTTTACTGTTTTGTTTCCTGTTCTTGTTCTAATCGAAGTTTCACTTGCTTTGATTCCATTACCAGACCAAGAACCTCAACCAGCCGATGGAGACGCATGGCGTGATCTTGCTTTGGTGACTCAATGAAATTTACTGTGAAAGCAAGGAACAAGGAGAGATCTTTCTACATGAAATGTAATGATGTTGAATTGCTCAATTTGCCTGTTGTGACTAATATATGAACTTGCATTTTAAAGGATGATTAAGGAGAATCATTTGGGCAGCGTTTGGTTTGTCATTTGAAAATATTTTACGGTTACAAGTGTTGGTTGGAGAAATTTCAATGACTGCTTCCAGATTCATAGGGTGTTGAAAATTTTTTCAACCCCTCCCTGTTCCAGTTTCAGTCGAATGGCCCAACCCGAAAATCTGAAGGAAACCGTAGATCCCGCAATCTCTACCTCAATCAAAGGTATAGTGCTCATCTCGTTGCGACTACAACATATTCCTTGCGGCAAATTATCTTCGGTTTAGAATTTCCATGCAACATTTAGCAACAACTTGTCCTCTCATGGCTTGGTTTACTAATGACATATCAACTAAATCCATGACTTAGTACAGTTGGGCATTGATCATATAGTTAACAAATTATACAAATGCAACTCAAAGTCAAAAGATTCCAAAAGACTCACATCTAAATTCCCGGATTCAATTCTCCGGTATGTTGAGATCGTTGGGCCACGGGGCTTTTAAATTCCCAGTCTGAGCACCAGGGCTTCAAAGGAATAATCAACAACTTGTCCTCTCATGGCTGGCTTGGTTTATTAATGATATACTTATCAACCAAATCCATGACTTAGTACAGTTGGGCATTGATCATATAGTTAACAAATTATACAAATGTAATTATGTAACTCAAAGTCAAAAGATTCCAAAAGACTCAGCATCTAAATTCTCAGATTCAATTCCTCAATGTGTCAAGATCATTGAGTCGCCAGGGCCTTTAAATTCTCAATCTATGAGCACTAGGTCCTCGAAGGAATAGTTAGGATAACTTAAATACCCACGGTTTGGTTATCAACGAAAAAAAAAAAAAGACTTGCCCCCATGCCCAAATTATATCTTCTGGCACTTGTAAAAGTCAGCAAGAATGCAGCACATGGACCACAGCAGTGGAAAATATCACTTTAATTTCTTTCAGCCATTCAGATATTACAGGGATGTCTATCAAGATGACATGCAAATCATCCATTGTGGTACATTATAATGATGTGATATCAGTATGGGAAGCTACTCTATCTCGAATTTCTCCAGTGTACATACTATGCTCCCCTTTGTAATTACAAAAATCATGGGGAGTTCGCGCCTTATGACCTCCGTCGCATATGTCAACTATTCGGAGTACTGGAAATCGAAGGCAAGGCTAAGACATCTAGATGCTTTGGCTTTTCAAGGTGAAGCTTCTCCATCACAAAGTTGCTTTGAGTTTCCCGCGCAGCAGCAGCAGCACCTTCACTTCCTTCCCCATCGCCATCGGCTGCCTTGAGCTTGTCTAAGGCTCTTTTAGCATAGACTGTGAATGCAACTGTGGTAACAACTGCAACGATGAAAGAGATGATGTTGTACACAATTTCTATAGTTGTCAAGTGACGATTTCCATAACTCACATCCGCAAATGTCCTTAACAACCGCCCGCTATTGTCATAAAACATACAAGAAGAGCAACGGATGTTAGTCATCAATCAATACTTGTCCTTAAAAAAAAAGAAAAAGAAATAGTGCTCTTATAAATGCGATAAACAGTTCACATGATAAATCAAGCCAATAGCCCATTGAAACCTAATGAAGATGTTCAATGTATAGTTACCAAAAAGAAATTGCTAAGAAGTCTCAACCTAGGAGTCGAAATACCCGAGGATTAGTAACTAAAAGGAAAGAACTGAATTTTATATGAGAAACGAATTAATTCTATCCAATCTTACCATCGGTTTGTAATGATGATTTAGGTTCATTGACAGATGTAGTGTAAATGTGGGATTCAACAGCCTACATGAGGCCCATGGGGATGTTGGTTTCTTGATTGACCACAAATGGAGAATTACAGTAAAACAAGGAAAAAAATTTGTAGTCATTCGAAAGGACCCTTCACAAGATTGTTCACTCTCAACTCTCTCTTTACAATTGCTACTTATAGTTTTTCCTAAACTGAGGAGTATCACGCTATATAAAGGAAAAGCCTTAAAATTACAAAAAGTTTATTATTAGGTAAGGACAACTAAGATCTTACTTCAAGGCCTCGGACATATTTGGGTGATGTCAGAGGACCTAATGCAGTAAATGACATATTAATTCAAAAACGCAAAAGCAATGAATAAAACATGGCCATAATGTCTAACAAACTAGTTAGTAGAACCCCTATGCTTCGTTTATCCGTTTTTAAAATATTGTTTTGTTGTCTAGGTTTTGGGAACGGTTAACTAGGTAAACATTACTATAATGGTCGGATTTGAATATCACACGCCTAGAAGTCTTGATCATTAATTAACCATTTCTTAGACTGGTCAAACCATAATGGACTTACTATTTAGAGGTTGAAGGCTGATACTTATGTCTCATAATGTCAATTTTTTAAAGATAGAAGTCTAAGGAATTCAAAATTATAAGATTTGAATTGCGGATCTTATTATCTTTCAATATCTTTAGGATTAGAAGTATTAATATTTCATTGATTTCTGATATATCAAATGATGAAGAGTAAAGCTCATATATATAAGAATAAGAATCCACGTAGCTATGATCCAGATTATGGCTGCGAGATAGCCGCAGTTCATGACACTAAAGTGGCCGAAAACAAGTTTCCTAAGGATAAGAAATAGAAATGCTTTAATTGCAAAGCATCACTTGTGTACGAAGCAAATTAATAGAGAGGACTTGTTAATCTTTCTCTTTTGCGGTAAATGCAGGATCAAATAATAAATGCAAATGAGCACCATTATAGAGGAACTCACCTATATATGTAAATGAAAGCTTCAGGTATCATCCCAGCAATTGATCCACATAAGTAAGGTCCAAACCTCATGTTTGTCACCACTATAGCATAATTGAAAATTGTATATGGAAATGGCGAAACCCTGAAAATGGCAACCACTTGAAACTGCTGGAGCCAGCTTCCTTCTCCAGCCAACCTAATTACTGCAGCTTTTTGGGGCCATTTCTTCAACCATTGCTGAAAATTTTAAGAAAGTCAATTTATAAGAAGGAATATTGCAAGTAAATTATTATTTGTAACAACTGGTCAACTACGGATTAGAAAAATTAGGATGCCTCACATGGATACGATCCCGGAATAGCGACCCAATCCAGTAAGGCAAGATCATTCCAATTGTTGTTCCAACCATGATTATCACAAAACCGATCCCATATCCAAATATCATGCCTGCCAGCCACATTGAAGGTCCAGAGGGTATCAAGAGAACTGGGAAAAGAGCTAGAGAGCCAACGAGCACAAGAGCTAGGACTGGTCGACCAAAAGCAGTGGCTTCCCATTGCATGATTGGGATAAGAACCTGTAAACGAAGGTAACAACAGACTTCAAAATCAGCTGTTATGTATGGCGGGACTGCCACGAAAACAATACATATGTTCAAAAGCAATAATAATAAATGTTAACAAACATAATTGCAAGACATACCTTCTGAAGAAGAAATGGCACTCCCCATTTCAATGAAACAACAAGTAATATCAGCAAAAGAAGGCCCCACGAGAAGGCCCGCAACCACCAAGCAAGAGATCTATATCTATTCTGTCCATGACCTTGTAAGTAACTAGCATCAGTTATCCTCGGCTCATTAGGTATAAAGAGCCTGACATATTCACTCTCTTCCGATGAATGATCCTCAGGTTTAGGACTGTGCTTCCTTGCCTCCCCTTCAGATGGATTTATCATAACTTTAGGACCTAAAAGAAAGTTTCAAAGAATATTAGGCGCATAAAAATTATAGTAGACTAATCAAAGGGAACACAACAACAACAAGAACAAACAACACCAAAGCCTCAATCCCAAATTAGTTATGGTCAGCTTCACGAACGAAACTCTTCCACTCAACTTGATTTAATGTTGTTGATGACATAGAGAATTTACATAACAGAACCAACCACGTAAAACAGTACAAAAAATGGCCATAAAACTAAACACGTACAAGAATGAGAATTGCTGAATTCCAATCAAAAGTATTTGCTTAATATATTTATGGCTATTTGCTAACTCTACTTTTCCTCTACCACGATTTCGAAGTGAACCTCTAATCTGCCCTCAACTATACTAATGCAAAATCCTCAACTTATTTTTGTAGAGAATAACATATACTACAAATAAAGGCAGTGCTGGGCCCACCTGCGCCTATATCTGAGGGTTCGTGAATCTCACTAGTATCGATAATGTCCCCAATTTAACCACCCTGAGCTGACAGGTGTGGGGTTTCACTCCAAAAGGCCTCGGTACTACTTGAGGAGAGATCCACACTTAAAAACTTCTTTATGAAGTCACACTTAACCGATGTGCGACTATATTTCAGTCCACACATCTCTAACAGGTAGATTCATACCAAAAAACTTTTTGCGATAAATTAGATATCGATTAACCACGATTAACGCCAACTAACAGTGTTAATTACCTAATTCCACCTTTAAACTTATCACATTTATTGATCACTATGCTGAATACCATGCAAGCAGTACAATAGCTAATACAAAGTGCTGCACTTTCCCCTTATTCTTCTATGTTCCTTTTCACTAGAGCAATTTTTTCGATGTTTCGCGCAATTTCATTGAAAAGCAGATCAATTTAAATGCCTAACAATTCAGTTCACTCATTTTTTTTTCTGTGTGAAAATCACACAACAAATCAAAAATCAAGAAACCAAATTGGAACCAACAATTCCCAAAATCCATTAGTAACAACCCTAAAAAAAGGGGGGGAAAAACAAACAAAACTTAGAAAAGACAAAACAAACAAATCCCACTAGTCATGAGTCCTGACAATCAATCAAAAGAACAACAAAACCCCCAAAACCCAAAAACCCAATTAGGGTTTTGAGACTAGAACAAACCCTAAAACCCCCCAAAAACAGATGATTCAACCAAACCACATCAAAGACTAGTACTACTAATGAAACAGAGAAACGAAATCTTGGGTTGGTTTGTTCACCTATCACGTCGTGGTTTCGATTCTTGTTGTTGTTGTTGTTGTTGAGAAGATCGATTTGCAGAGATAGAGAAGCCAAGAAGAAGAGAAGAAATGATGAAAGCAACAACAACAACAACAACAACTAACATATTATTATTACGCAAAGAAAGAAAGAAAGAAAGAAAGGCTTCTTCTAGAAGCAGAGGGCACTACTCCTTTTACTTTCAAATTTGCACCACCATCCACAACACAACACGCTTCTTTCTCTCTCCTTCCTTTTTTTTATTATTATTTTTTGACAAACGACACGCACTTATTTGTGTACCACATTTGTTATGTCGTTTATACTTTATAGATTAAAGCTTTATTTGGAGGGAGTTGGAACAAATCTTGTTTGGTTGTCCAACTTCCCTCCGAGTTATCTCCCACCGCGACGACTAATACATACGACCCATGTGTGCGTTATTCGATGCACCTCGAGATGTGTGCGTGTGCGAGTCATTTCTCGATGCTAAACGTATGTTTGAGACGGACTGGGGCGAACACATCCTCTTCTTGAGAAAGGGGAGGGAGGGGGAGCAAATTTTCACTATAATTATATTTAATCAAAGATAAATTGAAAGTTTCTTCGAAAAAGAACGTAAATCTTTCTCTCTAACAATACTTAATCAATGGTAAATTGAAAGTTTCTTCGAAAAAGAAGGAAAATCAAATGTATGAGGACTTAAGAGCCATATATTCTTACTTCCTACTTTTAAAATTGATCAACATTGATGATACGAGAAAGATTAAAAAAACTTTAATTTATATAAAACAAAAAAGAAAGAAGTTGAATTATCTTAAGAAAATCATTGATTATCGTTCATATATAGTAGAATAACTGATAAAAAAATTCAATACAAACATGATAGAAGAAAGCAGAGATGGTGAGAACTTATCTTGTTATTTAAAAAAAAAAAAAAAAAAATTAGAAAACTAAACTGTTTTCTAATAATAACTGAAGTAGATAAGGATGTAAGACTTTTCCTTCGCATTAAAGGAAATTGAGTTAAAATCTCATAACACTAGACCAATTTGGCACACACTCATTAAAAGTCCGTAAAATGCACATTGAGTTTTATGTGCACATTGATATACACATTAATGTAAAAATTAAGGGTGTGACAATTTTGCGTGTCTATTTTAAGTTAAAAAAATATTATTCATGTCCGTGACTTTCACTTTGTTTATAAGAGTCCCTTCCCTGGCTGCCTAGCTGTGACTAGAAATAATGCTTCTTTAGAATAATTGAATAAATAATGTAATCCTATAAGTTTATACGTTTCAAAGATGCAAATCCCAGTAAATTGGGGCTGTAGTGATGATACATTTGTTTTTCTCATCGATTGCCACGAGCTTAGACCCAAATTTAATAAAAGGAAAAGGAGGGGTGGTTGGATTTAAAAATAAAAAAAAATAGTGCAAATAAGAATTGGCTGACAACTTTCCTTGTTTAACTGACAGATTTAACATATCTTATCAAAAACTCGGAGGAGTGACTTTGTTGAATACCAATTAAGAACGTTTCAATGGTAAACGTAAATTGTGAGCGTAGATTCTCAATGCGAAGAGGATGTCTATCATATGTGGCTCAAATTGACATTAAACTTCAAAATATGTATCTAATAGTAGACGTGAATTTGTGACTCAATTAATGATGCGACATTTTTTTTTATAATTTTATTAATTAAAATGTGAAAATAAAAGTGTAAATAAAATAAATAAATATTTTAAAAAATCTTATTATTCAACTTGGATGTCAATTTAAATGTCAAAATAGACAAAGTGACATTCAAAACGAAATTTTTTTCATTACAATATTTATTTAGTTTAAAGTGACACATATTGACATCTAATTTATATTAAAAACTATTCTCTTATGCAGAGTTATTAAAATTTTAAAATAAAATTAATAAATTAATCTTGAATATATTATAATATTTCTTACAATTAAAATTAAAATTCACAATAATTAACACTTACAATAGAAGGTTTAAAAAAAACTTGTAAATCATTGAAATAACCATTCATTAAAAAAAAAATTCGAATGAACTTAATTGTTCTTTCAGGTGAGTATATAAATAATGTTGTGGTTTTTTCATTACAATATTTATTTAGTTTTTCAAAAAAAGATGAATATATTTTAAAACAATAAATAACAAAAATATATAAATATCTATTTTTCATATTTATTGACATCTAATTTATATTAAAAATGCGCTAATAAAGAAATTTAGTTGGACTAGATATATATCAATAGATATAATAACATTCGTAAAAAAGGAAAAAATGTCAATTGTTGTGTCATTTCAAAGTATTGATATTCAATGAAGCAAAGTTCAATTCAATTTTGACCAGGTTCCTATCAAAAAAATTTTGACCAGGTAAAACTTTGTTGTATTCAATAATTCAAATATTCGAACAATCTTCAACCCCAAAAATCTCTCCAAGCATTGAATATTAATTTATTTTCTTGGGTTTCAAAAAATATCAAAGTTAAAGAGTACAAGATAAAAGATTACACTGTTTACACAAAAGTAATGAACCTTACATTTAATTTGACAAAAAAAAAATGAACCCTATATTTCAAAATTACAGTCAGGTGAAATATACATAATAAATACTAAAATTTTAATTAATATTTAGTCAAAATCCATCGTGAATTTTAGTAAAATAATTTATGTTTAGCATGAATTTTAGTTGTTATATAGATCCATCGGCTCCATTAGGCTCGCTTAGACTTTATCAATTCTTTTATAAGTCTACGATGATTAGTAAATTTATAATTGATCATCATGAATTTGTAGTTAGAACAAATTGCCTCTTAATAAGGTAAAAGTTAATTCTCACGAGTTTATAATAAAAAAAATAAAAATAATTTTATTTATTTATTTATTTTACAAAAAATGCTAAGGTGGATTTGGAAAACTCACCATCACTTGCATTTAATCAAGCACGATTGAAGAATTTGATCTATATAGCAGATCTCAATTAATTTGATATTTTAGGTTATCTTATTGTTATAAGATGCTAGGGTGACCGGAGATGATACATTTGAGACACCTGATAATAATATTCATCCATTCACACATCAGGATACGTGCATACACACATCGATGCACGATGAATGAACGTCATCATCAGATATCCATCTCAAGGTGTCACATCATCGGGTCATCGTAATATTTTCCATTCAAATCATCAAACCTTCCCAACCCCAAAAACATATGTCCAATTATTAAACATCCCATTTTTCTTGGGTCACAAAAAATATCCAAAGTTATTGATATACAAGATAAAGATTACACACACAAGTAACCTACCCTACATTTCAAAACAGATAATGTCTTGGAAGCTGAAAATAAACTCACACCACAAAAACATAATCAAATCAAACACAACAAATGAAAATGAGTTATGAGCCCTAACCATGTCCTCTATACATTGTGAGAGAAAAAAAAAAAAAAAACAGAGAAACAGAGCACTCATGGAAAACAGAGAAAACAGAGCACCAACACCAAATCACAGCTGAAGAAACCCTAATCAAGCAAAAATTCCACAACAATGGTGACTGCCCATCTCACTCTCTCCCCCCTTTTCACCACAAACCACAACAACAACCGAATCTCTCCAATTCACAACCTCTGCATCACAACAACAACAACAACAACAACAACAACATCAGCGAAGCCCCAATTGTTCAATAGGAGGTTCGTTTCGGTGTCGTGCGAGGTGGCGCTGAAGCCGGACCAGGAAACCCTAGAGGGGAATGGGGAAGAATTGGGTGCCGAAGGGATTATGAAAATTGGGGGAAAAATTAGGGTTAGGGTTCCATTGAAGGTGTACCATGTGCCGAAAGTGCCCGAATTGGATATAACTGGAATGGAAGGTGTGATCAAGCAGTATGTTGGGGTGTGGAAGGGCAAGCGCATCTCTGCCAATTTGCCCTTCAAGGTGGAGTTCGTCGCCGACGTCGAGGGGCGAGGGCCGGTGAAGTTCTTGGCTCATCTTAAGGAGGACGAGTTCGATTTCATCGACGAATAGCTCTCTAGGTAATAAATTTGTTGAAAGAGTTGTTGTTAGTGATGAAAGTTTTATGCTTTAGGAACAATTTACAAACAGATTGATAGATAGATGGATGTATAGATGTATAAGGTGGAGGGAAGCAGTGGAAGAAGTACCTGCATTGTATCGGGCGAGGGCGAGGACAATTGCGGCGATGATGATGATGATGATGATGATGATGATGATGATGATGATGATGCCGGCGATGTAATGTGTAATGTGGTAATGGTATCTTACTTTTCTTTAGTGTTGTTGTTGTTGTTGTTGTTGCATTCCTCATATTGATCACATTGAGAGATGGATTACTCTAATGAATACTGATACTACTCCTTCATTGTGTTTGTAACATTCATGAGTGTATAGATGGATGTCCTTGTTGTTATGGTACTGACTACTCTTTCATCTAGTGAATGATTTGAACTGTTATGCATGCATTGTCCCTTCATCTCATATAATAAGATCTAATCAATTCTAGATTGGGTGGTATGGCAAAATCTTTGTTGATATATGGTTACAACAACAACAACATAGCCTCAGTCCCAAATTAACTGGGGTCGGCTACATGGATCAAACTTTTCCATTGTGCTCGATTAAGTGCAATTGATGGTGAGCTTTGCAAACCATTCAAATCCCTCCTAATTAATGCATCTCATGTTAACTTTGGTCTGCCCCTACCTCGTCGAATTTCTACAGTTTCTATTGAGTCAAGTTTTCTAGTTGGAGCATTTGTAAGCCGTCTTCACAGGTAACCAAACCATCGCAACCGCCCTTCCCTAATCTTTGTATCAATTGGTGCTACTCCTACTTGTCTTTGAATTTTTATATTTCTTATTCTATCTTTACGAGTTTTACCACATATCCACCTAAGCATCCTCATTTCTGTTACGTTAATTTTACGTAATTGTTGTTGCCTTACCGCCCAACATTCACTTCCATAGAGCATAGCTGGCCTAATTGCGGTCTTATAAAATTTTCCTTTTAACTTAGTAGTTTGTTGATATATGGTTATCCTATATAATTGATCAATTGTTTGCAGTGTTGATTTTGCCGTACTTTTCTTTTTCCTTCATGCTATGGTTTGTGCGGCGATGATTAGCATACTTGGATATAACATATAAATGAGTATCCGATGGTTATACAATATGTTTCCCATCCTTTTCTTCTTGTTGCAATCGGAGCATGGCATGCTTAAATTCATTTTGGATGTTCTACTTGTGACTTGTGAGTGGAAGGGCAAGGCTAGCATCTCTCACCTCTATATGGAGATGGCATTGCTAGGTTCTGTCCTTTGTTCATGTTTAGTATTACAAAAGACTCGACATCATCGTAAGTATTCCAAAAAATTCTCATTTTGTAAGTGTAAGAACTTTCTGCCAACACAAAAGCTGTTGATCCCAATTAAGTTGGTATGGTAAAGTTGCTGAAAAGAGCTTCGTGTCCAATTCTTCATATGCACTATCCTATCATCCAACTTTAGTTAGGTCATTGTCTCTTAAATCATGGAGTTCAGGCGCTTGATTGGTTATTGAATATATTGAAAAAGAAAGAAAGAAAGAAATAGCAATCTAGCATCTTTCGGTCTCTTTTTTATATATATGTTGATGCTTATGTTGGTTCTTATATGAAGCACTGGCATGCTATTACCTATCTGCTTTTGTAAATTGTATCAAGTTCATGTATGCCAAAAGGTGACTCTAGTGAAGCTAGTAATCAAAAGGTTCTCAAACACTTAATAGTAATGCAAGATAGTAGGACTGCTTAAGATAACGGTTTTCGGAAGTAATAAGCTACTTTAGAATTTAGATTAGGATTCGATGTTTTATTGACCTAGTGTTTGGACAAGATCTGGTTTTTTCGTATATTAAAACACAGCTGAATCACTATGTAGTTTTGATCTAATTTTGTTTGGTGTTCTAATGAGCAACAGTTACTTCCTTTGGGAGCTTTGTACCCTATTAAGTAGCAATTTGATGTCCTGGTAACTGTGAGCATGCATCTTGTATGGATATATAGAGCCTGGCATCGATTTCTCTTATGCCCTTCACTTTATCAATTGTAAATGCATGTACCTGTTTTCCATTGTTGAGTGTTACTGCTTTTTTTTTCATTATTATTGTTATAATTTACCGCCGCATCTAGTCGGCGAAGCAATCTTTACTTAACTGCATTGGCTTCATTGCTCTAATACTCATATTCTTTCAGTAGCTGTGTAGCAAGAAATGTAATGGTGGGATTATTAGTGTAATCACTGTCATGCTAGATTATTAGGGTAAACTGGATCAAACCTAGAGATTGATGAGTACATGCCGATGAAAGTCGAGCGGTATGAAGAGGTTAGAGCGGAATTTTCCAAGTGTGGAATTAGGAAGAAGTTTAATGAGCTTGCCTTGGTTATGTGGCCTTAGTAGGCCACATGACTTTTGTGTGTATTTCTGTAATTTAGTGAGGGGGAAGGTTGTGTGCGTGTGTGTGTTTTCCTGTGGAATTCTCTTTCCTAGTTATTCTTGTAAAGCCTTTTTGCATCTATGATAAACTTTGTTATGGTCCGTAAGGGGTGTGGTGTAGTGGTAAAGAAAAGAACACTTAAACTCTGTCTGAGGCAAAAATCATAGGTTCGATTCTTGGCAGCAACATTATATTTTATTTATTTCTCTCAGGTTATTGGGTTGGGGCACCCGACAAACTCTCATAGGATTTGTTGAACTAAAGTAAGGAGGTGCTAAAATGCTCTTACACCCATGGTTATTAAAAAAAAAATGATAACTTTGTTATGTATCATGTATCGGGAAAAGACAGAAATATACATGGTTCTACAATACACTAGTTAATGCAGCCTAAAAAAACACTCTTGCAGTTTTTATTTTTTTGTCAAAGTAATTTGTATTGAGGTGTTCCTAATCCATTCGAACAAACATCTATTACAAATAGATCTAACAATAATGAAGTACAAAACCAATTTCGAAAACGCGCATAGTGGTGCGACTTCAACCCCAACCCTAAAGCAAAGACAACCGCCCCAACAACGAAGACAACATCTGCACATCGGCGGGAACTGAATCATAACAAACTGAACCTAAATCCCACAATAACTAAAATAAACACAAACATAAAACACACGAATATCACCATCGCGAGGTGAAAACCAACGAGAAGCAACAGACACTGGAGCCCAAGATTTGTTCAACCATGACTGCAGCTGCTGATCGAAGAAGCGTGAGCGCCACTAAACCTCGTTAGCGAGCCTACTAGTGTGTCGAACGTTCCTCCCCAAAAAATCTCCTCTCAAATCGCTTCAGAATGAAATTGTGCCGCCTGTATCTCCTCTCGAGTCGCTTCAGAATGAAATTGTGCCGCCTGTATCCCCTTCCTCTTCTCTCTAAAAAACGCTTAGGGTTTCTCTCAAAAAAGTTTTACAACACTCTTGCAGGTTATTTGGTGTTTCTTGCTATTAGTTATTTGATGCCAGGGCTAGAAAGCACTAGCTTCTTAGCATTTCTTCCTAAGGGGATAATTTTGTTGGAGTTGAACTTCATCAAGTAAAGGTTATATCAAGAAAGGAACTCTGATCTATGTTTTGTTATTTTGTTCTGTCTAACCAGTCTACTTGCATGTGTTTAATTACAGCATCCACAACTATCTATGATTCAGGTTCATTATTATTGTCTTAAAAATAAGTATTGACAGGGTTTAGTTTACAGTGAGAATTGGTTAAACTTAAACATGCCTTGATGTTTTTAACATATATTTTAAGAATGTTTTAACAGCTTTTTCTTTGAATATCATTACTTCAAGAACATTTTATTATAAGATAATCGAATCAAATAATAACGATTTGGCAGATTTGCAATGGTTCTCAATCTTCTGTTTCACATTGCTGCTGTTGCTTTAATTATATAATTTCCATAAAGTTTACAGTTTGTACAATTAAAAATAAAAATAAAAAATGAAGGTTGTTGACAGGTTTGGTGTGGTGACTTATTTAATACCTGATGTGATCAGACAAGATCTCCATCCATGCTATTGAAAGTGGTTTATATATACACATAAAAAAAAGTTCAAATGAATCAAGTATCTCTTGCCCTATTAAATGTGGCCACTGAATAACTTACAAGATACATGTTCTCTTCTACATGGTTGTCATTTTATTTTGGTCTTAAAAAGACTACAAAGAACTGTGCTTTAACTATTTGTATGATCCATTTGACGAAAAAAATGAATTAATATCTATAACATGACATTTTTTAGAGTACCATGAGATTTCACGCATCTTGGACCCCTCTTGAACAACTCAGTAACACCGTGACAAAATTTTTTAGTTACATGTTTCTTAAGAGTACCATGAGATTTCACGCATCTTGGTTGCAACCCCCTCGAACAATGAAAACCGCGAAAAAATTGTCTACTTAAAAAAGAAAATGCCATCCCCCTAAATAATGTGGGGGAGAGGGATAAATCAATTCATTTGCATGGTATTCACATTTGGTGATAGTATTTTATACAAATTATCAACATGATGCATTGCAACTTAGAAGGACATTCTTTTGCATGGCATTCACATTCAACACAATAATTCAACACAATAATACAAATCAATTCTGTTTAAATAGCAAGACAAATTTCTCTACTCACTGTTTGAGAGCTTTGTTCTAAGATCCTTTAGAGCATCTACCACTTCAGGATCAAGATTATGCCTAAGCAGCTTCCCTTGTACAGAAGTGGACCTGTATATCGCGAAATCAACCAATTCATACATTAGGCTTTCCTCGGAGTCGCCAAAAACATTATAATCAAAATATCATGCAACTATTGAATGATCACACGTGAATTCGAGACCATGGACGTTTCATGCAACAAATAACTGATTGTCATGAGTAATCGCTTACTAACCAAAAGAGAGGACAACAATGGATGGGAGGATAGGAAACGGTTTTAAATGGGGAAACAAGTAAATTCATGATTTTCTTTACCATCTAAAGAGACAAAAACGTCACACAAGGACTCTCTTTAACATATTGGGATGCGAAATTGGTTCAATCCCAAGGAACATGAGAGCAACAGACCAATAGTAATTTTAAAAATTCATGCTCAAAAACAACTACCACATAATTGGCTGCAACATAATCAAGTCCGGCCTCCGCCAGAAACACCAGATATAAGATGATGAATTTCTTCTTCAGAATATCAAGGAATCCAAATATGTTATTCACAGAGTCAGAACACATGACTGCAACCAATTTTTATTAATCATAAATGGATTATACCTTTGTTCATGGAGCATCCTTTCAAATTCCTTTTGAGAAGCCTTAATCTGAGAATCTCGACATCAAAAACAGGAGAGAGACTTAAGTTAAATAACTAAATATAATTCAACAAAGTAAAAAAAAAAAAAAGCATCAACACAGCACCTGTTTACCTTGTAACAGCAAGCCCTTATATGACAACCAAAAATATGCGTATGTCGCATGCGTGTATTGATTACACACGCCCATAGATAATTACAATGTTATCATATAAGGGGTTGCTGTTACAAGCTAAATGCAAAAGCATTAGCGATAAGAATCTATCTCAACTAGCTCAAATTGAAGATAGACTAGCACTATGCATTTGTTATTACAAACTCACAAAAGGACAAAACTAAGAACTAGAGAGGAAGAACACTTCACTCTCTCCCAAATACTCTCTCCATCCATTCATATAGGTCGTTTAGACCAATTCTACTTTCCAAAATTACAAGTTGTTTTGCTCTTTTCACACTCTTTTCACACCTTAAATACCCATTTCACCCCTCTTTTCACACCCAACATTTATGGCCTGTTCGGTTCACAAACCTAACCATCCCAAGTTCATGGGATTAACTTATACAAAGATTGTGACTTGGATTAACTGATTAGTCCCAAGTTAGTCACTTGTTCGGTTGGGCGTCTTAACATTGGGACAACATGTTTTAGATATTGGTAAAATGACTTACTTGCCCATCCATCTTCTTCATTGCCTGAACAATAATGAACCAGTCCTTCCATCTTCTTCATTGCCTCAACAACGAAACAGGCAGTTTTTTTTTTTTTTTTTTTTTTTTCCTTTTTTAATTTTATTTTTTCATTGATATCTACATCTCTAATCTTCAATTGAAGGTTATTCTTCAATTGGAAAACAAAACCCATAAGTTTCATTGACCAAAACTATTAGATTGAGGGGTTGATGATGAATTAGCTAGATTGAGCGACGAGTCGGCGAGATCGTGTGAATCGGTGAACCATGGAGGAAACAATTGAGAGAAAAGAGAGACAAAAGAAACAGATGGATAGAGAGAGGAGAGAGAGGAGAGACTCAGGTTGGTGGGTAAGGTGTCGGAGAGGTGGTTGTGTTTGAGGCTGAGGACGGAGAGGGTGGAGAGGGCAGTGAGGGGGCGAGGGGAAGGCGTGCAAGCCGAGGCCCTCGAGGACGATGTGGGAGATGCGGTTGTTGATGCAGGTCACGCCAAACCAATTGGATGAGCATGAGTTGGTGGTCGTGGGGGTCCATGAGGAAAGGGTGTTGTTGGGGTCCGAAGTGGACTTGAAGGCCATTAAAGGGTTGAGATATGGGTGTTGGGAGGTGGAGATGGAATGGGAGAGTGTGAGGAGGAATGTGATCTTGAGAGAGAAGAAGAGTGTGTAGAGATGAGGGGTATTTGGGTAATCTGCAATGGCCAAGCATTGGGATTAGTTAGTCCCACCAAAATTGGTGGTTTTGTTTAGTCCCCTCTCTTGCCCATTAGCTAATCCCGTGGCCTAGTTAATCCTCCAAGCGAACACCGAATTAACCAGTCCAGTGTGGCTAATCCGACCTAAGACGGTGAAGCGAACAGGCCATTAATGTCTTTAAATGCACCTCATTCGTAGTGTTAAAGGATAAAAATGGAAAGTAAACACAATATTAATATCACCTTAATTAGTGTGCTAAAGCCCAAAACGACCTATATAAATGGAAGGAGGGAGTACACTCTAAGAGTGTTCCAATTACAATTCAAATTCCAAGATGGTTACTTCAACAAAATCACACCTATTTATACTCGTATCTATAATTAACCATTAAATGTAGCCAAAATACCGACGGTTAGGTATTTATCAGTAAGCTAGAAGCCAGCAAACCAAGCAACTTATAGAAGAAACAAAAAACTTTACGGTATTATATTATTCCAATTCCTTTGCCAATCCTCCAAAGTCACCTAGACATCCTTTGTTAATAATCTTTTTGATAGTAGAAACCTGCACAATATCTACCTTTAACCCTCACCCTCGCACGCAATTGGTGAGACTTAAACCTAGAACAATGTTGGAACAACCGATATACCAATGCTTTGAGCCAAGTGGTAATTGGTACAACAAAATTTATAAACTTCCAAGAAGTTCATTGACTCCACATGTAGCCGCTAAGTTATAAGAAAAGAAAAACCATAACTGGTATCGTATTTTATTAGAAGATGAACCTAATACACACATACAAGAAAATGCAATGCAAGATGTTTGTATCATGTATGAGGAATGGATTTTGACGAATACAATAGCCTCAGTCTCAAATTAATTGCGGTCGGCTACATGGATCAAACTCTTCCGTTGTGCTTGATTAAGTGCTAGGAATGGCCCAACGTTTATATGTGTTTGATCCATTTCATGAAGAGTGACAAAAGTTTTACACTGGCTGTCAATCTATCGCAACCCTCCTCCATTTTCCAAAAATGGAAAATGAGCTTGGGGCCATTAAAATTGATGTTAAAAAGACTTATGATCAGAAACAAAAAAAAGAGCATGAAAAAACATAAGTTCATGTTGATTAGTAATACGTATTCCATGTAGATTTCATAAATACAATTAATAAGTCGCTTCATGCTTAGTTGCTTATAAAAAGGTATGTCAAGCATTATATAAATTTATTTTGGAACATCATACTGTAAGAGCTAACATGTTCAAAGTACATAAACATACATCTTTATATTCATCCACAAAACATAGATCTTCCCAACACATAGAAGAAAGCACTAATCTATCATAGTGAAATTTTACAAAAGAAAAAAACTCTTAACAATTGCATTAATCAGACCTGCCGAATCAAATTCCAAACTTTAAAGTGATTTTAAAATTTTTATGTGAACTATTAAAATAAATAATTTTTTTCGCATCTCGTGAATTTCTTCTAACATAATGAAAATTGGAATCAGCATGATTTTTTTAATTTGTCATACATGATTGAATATTGGAAATATTAATATCTAGAGGTGTACAAAAAATCAATTGACCCAATCAACCCGATTGATCCAAATCAACTCAAGTGATTTTGGTTGGGTTAAAAAAGATATTGATTTGGGTTGGGCTCTTCAAATTTGAGAACCGATGTGTTGGCTCAGTGTTTGGGTTATATAATTGGTGTTGGCTCAGTGTTTGGGTTATATAATTGTAGACCCGAACCAACCATGATCATACTAAGTATTTGTCAAATATATTTAAATTTAGCTTACATTAAATGTTATTTTTATTTCAAACAAACAATGTTACTTATTTTATTTTATTTTCGAACTTTAATTAGCTTTTACAATAAGAGTATCCAAAATTTGCACTTTAGTTTTCAAATGTAAGGAACCTTCTATGTGATTTGATCATGGTGCTTGAATATTAGTTTGATAATAATGTTACATTTTTATTGGCTCAAGCTAGCAATCATATTTTTGTTTGGTTTATTATTTTAGGCAAACTAGAGGTTGTGAGTGTATGATGCAAGGAGTAAGTGTTTAGAGGTTTATTTCCTTATTTTGAAAGAAAAAAAAAATTATTGTGCTCTAAATTTGTATGAGTATGTTTTATAAAATTCACAATTTTTATGCTTAAATTTACAAAATCAACCAGAGGATTGGAACCAACCCACCCCAAATTCATAGAGTTGGATTGGTTTGATTTTGAAGAATCAATTAGTTCAGGTTGGTTCTGAAAAAAATTAGACCCGAACTACTTGGTTTGGTTCATGTTTTAGGCAAAACCCAAATCAAACCAACCCTTGTACACCCCTATTAATATCATATACCTAATCATGAAACAACTGGGATTTCATATCCATAATAACAACACCTGTTTCATCCAAGCAATTTCCTTGTGATGCTTCAGTACTATAATGCATCAAGTACCATTTACTCATTGAGATAATAAATAGAACAAAAAAAAAAAAAGTTGTTCATTGAAATGATACAATGAGAACCATCAATAAAAATTACTTACTTCTTTCACTAATGCTTTAGAGCTCCAGACATACGCACCCTAGAAAATTGTGCTAGGTAAGAATCTTTAAGGTCATCAAAAAATATTTCAAACTAGAAATCAAATGAGTCACCAAAAAAAAAAAAAAGATAAAGTGCATGCAACTAGGGGTTTGCGAAAATACAACCTTACCAAACTGCAAATTTCAAAACTTAAAACAAACTCAAGCCAACAGTCGTCATATTCATTTCAAGTATAATTATCAAAGTATAAACAAATTAACAAAAGCTAATTTCGTTTTATTTTCAACCATCTCCTTAGCATTGTCATATTGGACTCATCCACATGCCACATTGACGTCTTTTTCACCCATCCATAATTACCAGGTTTCTGTATGAGACAGTTTGTTTGGAAACAAAAGCAAATTTATAGCTTTTGTTGCTCATTTTGTTAAAATAATTAGATTTGTTGAAAATTTACGAATTCCAAACTTTTCTTTTAGCTATCGCAATTGAAGATTTTCCTGCCAACTCATCCTTATGGATTTGCTAGAATGGCAAAGTTTTCTGTTTTATTTTCTCTTAATGGGAAAAATAAATAAAAATTACAAGATGGCGTGGAATGATTCAAGGAATAGAATTCAGTAGTGGGACAATTATGCTTAGGGGAAGAGCAATGATGATAACATAGAGGTCTGTTAAGGCCATGAGCACACCATTTGTCTCCCAAAAGTATATTATAGTATCATATTCATATCCCAACTCATGGTTGAGGCGAATCCTGGAACCAAGGACTGCACAAATTTCCATACAAATCTACACATTTATCTACTACCGCTGCAGTCATCTTTACCTGTTTGAGAGAAGTCCATATATTTACTTTTGATGACCCTGATGCTCCTCAAAGTTGTTTGGTGCCAAAGCCTCAGTCTTTGCCACAAACTTGCAAATTCTTACTCCTTTCTTGGCTTTGTATAAAATCTACCAGGTTTTTACATAATAAAGGACTTACCCTATCACTGAGTGCAGATACCAATTGGTATAATTTTGTTCACAAATGCAAACATGGATCCTCAAAGTTGCGAACTAAGTACCAGTGATGTTTTGAAATTCAAGTTAATCTTTATGAATCAGCAGTAACCCATAAAGGTTGTTTATACGTTGCTGTGTATACAATGGAAAGGTAGGGAAGCATAAACCACTAGAAGGTTTTTTATTTGATTTAATTACTTGGATAAGAGGAAAAAAATCATAAACATGCAAAAGGTTTCACAATCTTCAAAGTAGTGATAAATGAATTGTTTGGACACATAGCTGTCCCCAACTGAATTTGGGATTGAGGCTATGTTGTTGTTGTTGTCTGGAGTCTCGATACATATAGGATGATTAGCGCATATAATATGTGATTAGCTAACGATTTTTGTTCTAATTGTGGAAACTAATTTATAATTTTGTGCTATATCTGGTCAAATGCATCAAACCTCATGAAAATTAGCATATTATTGACTTGCTATACTTTGCCGGATTGCTTTCGAAACTGCCACATGATAAAATGTGTTGTTGAGAGAATAAATGGCCACTAGAAAGAATTTTTAACAGGCAATCAAAGTTAATTCATCTCACAATGGGGAATAATAAAACAACAAGAAACCTACCGCTCCATGTGCTGCATGTTGTTGGGAATGATCGGATGTCACAACCCAAACTTTAGGGCAACCATCCTCCTTCAAAGCAACCACCTGGAACAGCAATTAGTGGAATAAACAAGCCACTTAGAACATTGCTAAGAGGCATTAGGAAAGTTAAATAAATAGTTTCCATAAAAAATCTAAGTCTAATGAAAGAAGGGCCAAATTGTTCTCGCAATACGAAAATTCCGATAAATTAAGAACTGTCAAAGAAAACTTGAAATTAGGAATAAAAATATTACACAAATTAATAAACCTGGATAAAGTTTTGTTATTTGGATCATGACCCTATTCTATTGAGATTCTGAAAAAGTCTCATTTATCAACATATATTGAAACACTGCTCAGTAATTATGGGCAATGAATTACTACTTTGTTTGGTTTGGTAACTTGGGTTCCTCAAAATTAGCACACGGTTCACTGACGGTGATGAGTAAAAGCACAAATCACAATTCACGAGTTCAGGGTAGAATCTTTTTGAGCTGAAATACATGTAATTATATTACTGAATAATTACTGACCTCTTTCTCAATCCATGCATCGGCACATGTATCACTTGAGAATACAATATCAACACTGCAGCATTAGAAATTAAAGATAAATTTCAAGTCAGTTTACCAGTAAGCATGCCATGCAGATCCAATGGAAAAATACTCTAGATGCATACATGGCAGATCAACCATATAGTTATATGGTCAGTTAACATTGTGATGGCAATTACCAGAATAGCAAACACATCATAAACTTCGAAGCTATTAATTCCAAGAGATGCTAAAATGGAAAACACTTAATTTTGTCTAAGAGGCTGAATGTGTTAATAATCCCATAGAGTAAGACAACAACAAAGCCTTAATCCCAAATTAGTTGGGGTAATAACCCATAGAGTGTGGAGCAAGGGCTGCAAGGCGTTAAGGCGATCCCTAGACGATTTCCCTGAACTAGGCGAGGCGGTGCCTAGGCGAACAAAATAATATTTATTTAAAGGTCCTCGGATAAATATTTATTTATTTATAGATCCTTAAATAACACTAATTATTTATTAGCCAATGTGATCATTATTTAATATATACTTCAAAAATACTAATAAGTCTTTAGGTCCTTATGTAACATTAATTGTGTCAAGATTTTGTTATTAGGTAAGTATTTTATTATCAAACTTAATTATAAAAAGCCCCTTCAAATTTCTAAAAATTACTTAGAAGGACACCGCCCGCCTAAGGCACCGCCTAGGCGATTTTATCCCAAAACACCTAGGCGACTGCCTAGGCGACGCCTTGCAATCACTGGTGTGGAGTATCAATATAAATTATTGTGATGGATATGACAATTGTACAATCTTTCTTCTTCATTAATTGATATATTATCCTGTTGCCATTCAAGAGCTGGAACGAAAGATCCTTTAATAAGGTAGGTTTGCAAGCCATATTTCCTCTAACTATATACCTTTCCGTTCCTTAGGTTTTATAACTTGTATCCCTATACATACATTGCCAGAATCTTGCTTATACAAGAGGTTTTATCTCTAAGTGTCAATGTAGGTCTTTTAAACATGACCTTGCCTAATGAGTAATGACACATGAAGAGGAGTTGCAGTTCCATCTACAAGGTTTTACCATTGTGGTCCAGCACATCAAAAACAACAATTCGTAGAATAATTACATCCACACATGAGAAACATCCATCATCTGTTGCATGCAGAGAGTATACCGGCCCACTATTTCATTGCTAACAAAAATGGCAGAACGCAAAGATCACATAATCACAATGAGCTTTGGCTCACACACGCTTTCTTTTCCTAAATGCATAGAAGAGTTTGAGCATGTATAGCATATGATTCAAATCATGTTGTGAAAAGTGTTACATAACTAAGCAACAAGGATGCGCACCCCTGTCAATCACCACTACAAACATCACCCTTTCAGACTACTAGAAATCATATACAAAAGATATGCCGAGGGTTTCAGCAAGCATTTCAAAACCAGATAAGAAAGAAAACAGCAGCTCAACATAGTTTAGACTCTTAAATTGAATATGTACAGAGAAGGCCGTCCTTCTTAAAGTGTATGCTTCCATGAAGATTCCATCTTCCCAAACAAATAAAAGAAGTTTTTATAAATTGATTTCATCGAAACCAAATTGGTCAGATACAGCAACTAACGCATTTTTCTTGTAGCATTGCCAAAAAAAAAAAAAAACAAGCTTTAATTAGAAAAGCACAAATCTTAAGTTGGAACTAAGATAGGCAAACACTAAAGCCTAGACCAAAGGCAACACTATTCAATAATTCGACACTAATTTAGAGGTTAAAGGCAGAGAAAAATGAGAAATATCAATACACATTAAGTAATAGTCATAATTGGCTAGCAAAATACCAACCTTGCAAAACTTTCTTTGTGTGTAGGAAGCCCGGACATCATGGCATCAAAAACTGCCACCACTTTTACCTCTGTAGACTTTTTAGAAATGATAATGTTAGTGCGTTAGTGGTGACTACCATCAGCGTAAGAACCCCAACTTAAGCACTTAACTCTATCATGTTCAGTGTTTTAACTGATAGTATTTTGGCTTAATAACTATTTCTGTCCTACACACTAAATTGTTGGCTTCTACACGTGCAAAATTAGGTTCTTCTATTGAGGCGGCCATAAGATGAAATAGGAGAGTATCGGAATATTGCACAATCGTAAGAAATAAAATTAGAAAGCCTTTTGTCCAAAAATTGAGAAAAAAAAAAAGGAAGAATAAAGCATAGGAGTACAAGAGCAAAAACCTCTCAGTGTACTAAAAGTTATCAATTCATCAACAAGCTTTTGGCGAGCAATGTCGAGATTTCCATTCGCAAAATGCTTCTTCAGCTTTGGCCAATAGCCACAAACATTGTACCCATCGACAAGTAAGACTGGGACCGCAGTTTCCACACTCTGGTTCGTACTGCAAAACCAAAGGTAAGTAAGCAAACCCAACATTTATTACTCACTATCAGGAGAAAAAGAACCATTTATCGATAGTAAGAAACAAACAAGAAATTACTAGTAAAGGGATGTGGTAGGATCTTGATAAATCTCTACATCTTCTGGAAGCTCCTCCTTCTGAACCTTCTTTCTTCGGTAACTCGTCGCGGGCTTAGGCGTATTGGATTTTTTCTTTTGAAATTCCTGTAAGATCTTCAGCATTAGAAATTCAACAAAAAAGTCAAGCTACTAATGCAACAACCCATGCTACAAAAATCGAGTAATTAGAATACCTTCCACAACTTCAAGAACTGCAAATTCTGTTTCACATTCGACATAATCCTCGGAGGATTCGCATCGGAATCCTACAGTCAAATATCTATTAGACCTCCAAATGGAACAAATGTCAAAGGTAACTATACTCATCCACAAAGAAGAAGAGTAGGAAGATAGCTGAATGTTGATCAATTCAGAAGAGTAAGTCATTGTTAATCTTGACCTAAACCTTTAAAAAACTTCCAAAATTCGTCTTCGAATTCCGAGACTACATTGAAACTTTTTGAGATACTATGTTACATACTTTCAAACAACTAAATCAAATGCTGCACAAATCTTGATTTTCTTCAATCGAACGAGATCAATCTTTTCGCATCCAACCTCGAAAGAACTAAAAGGAGAAATCCATTGAATCCATTCATGAAACATTCGTTCACACAGTGAAACCAAAATCAAGGCAACAGAAAGTAGCGCCATTGAAATTGAAACTTCCGAGACAAAATCCGAAACCTATTCGTCAAATGCTGCACAAATCTTCTCTAACTTTCTTCCATTGAGCAAGATTAATGTTCGCATTCAACCTCCAAAGCACCAAAAAAAAAAAAAAAAAAAAAAAAAACAAAAAACAAATTCTTCATATTGATTCATGAAACACTCATTCATTCAGCGAAACCTAAATCTAGGCAACAATAAACTAGCGCGATAGTGAATCGAAACCTACTAAACATACTCGCACACAACCAAATCATCAAATCCTGCACAAATCTCCTCAATTTTCTTCATTTGAACAAGATTATTGGTTCGCATTCAACCTTCGAAGCACTGCAAATCCAAGTCCATCAAATCGGTTCACCAAACATTCATTCGTTCAGCGAAACCTAAATCAAGGCAGATTGTGAATCGAAACCTACTAAACATACTTTCAAACAACCAAATCATGAAACTCTGCACAAATCTTCTTTAAATTTCTTCACTCCGAAGCACTACAAATGAAAATCCATCGAATCGGTTCACGAAGCATTCATTCATTCATTGATTCATTCAGTGAAACCGAAATCGAAGAAGAAGACCTTGGAGGGGTTGGCTCTGGCGAAGACCTTGGAAGAGGAAGGAGAGACGGCGATGAGGAGGCCCGATTTCATGTGTTCTTCTGCGATTGCGTCTTCACTTCCATCGCTTCTCCACTCTCTCACTCTTGAATTTGCGTTGGAGCTGCTGCTGCTGCGCTTCCACTTCGTCTTCAACTGTTAATCTGTTCATTTGAAATTAGATTAGATAGATGTCCATACACATGCACAAACACGCTACATTTTTTTATTTTTATTTTTTTCGTGCGGATAGCAAGTCACACCACAAGATACATTAGCCCACAAGAGTCATTCATGTGGGTCTTGAGATGCAAATATATACAAATTCCGATGTGTAACACATAGGTCGAGGTTACGAGAAAGGCTATTGTGAGCTAATATGTCTTTTTGATATTTGGTGGTATCTAGGTGAGTCTGGCTATTCCAACGAGAATCTCGTGCAAATAGCCTAAGCGTCCTCGAGTAGCCAGGATAATTTTGACGCTACGTAGAATTGAACCTGAGTCCTCATGTGCCCGACCCACATAATCCCAATCTTAATGTAAGAGTAGTGCTCGAATGATGATAGGAAAGTCACACCGAGCCTTTAAGCCGCCTTTACACACCTCAAGATGCGGTTACACACAAATCTTGATATATAACACGCGAGCCAAAGACCACGTGGACGATTGTTAGTATTGGGAGTTGAGATGTGACTTACCAGTTAGTATTGTCCTTAATATAATTTTATATGAGGGCCGCTAAGGGCACCCCACCTATTAATGAAGGCACCCAAATTTTTTGTAAAAATTCCAGCAAAATCGGAAAAAACCCTTTTGCCCATGTATATATAATGATTCAAATCCCACAAATTATTTTGACAAAGAAAAATGGCACTCCACCACAAGGTTGAACCACAAATCCACGCCGCGTTTGTCGGCTTTTTATCGATTCTTGCGGATTGACATCATCCGACAGCAAGTTAACAATGTTTGACAACCATATGATAGTTTATTAGAACTGTTTAGTTGTGGAAAACAGTGAAAATGATGATTTGTTTGTCAACGTAGGGTTTGGTAATTTGCTCAAATCCGAACTTGTTTCCACTATATAATGGAGGATTGTACTGCTACGGTGCAAGAGGAGGTCGAAGTTGAGGTAATTTTACAAATTTATTGTGTTTTTATGCGGTTATCTGAAGTTTCTGTCGATGTGCGCAATTGTATCGGCCTCGCAGGACCGAGATGTATGGTGATGTCTCGGTCCTAAAGTACCGAGAGGTGTACTTAGGTCACGGTATGGTACGCCAGTGTACAACCGAGAGTATGAGCACATTCTCGGTCGTACACCACCGACACCACATTACCTACCACTAATTGTAGCTCTCGTCATGTATCGGCCGAGAGAACTAGAGTACTCTCGGCTATGCGTAACCGAGACACTGCGAACTCTTCCGGCCTTTGTGGCCGAGACTTCGAGTTCCCAAAAATGTAGCTCCGTCTCGGCCATGCGAGGTCGAGACAGATTAGCTACACGATCTCTCGGCTGTGTGGCCGAGAACCGCGAATTCCCATTTCTTTAACTATTCAACCGAACCCTAACTTGGAGACGAAATCGGCTCACACCACGACCCTACGAACTGCAAAAAAGTCGTAAACCGAAGGAGAAACACAAGGCGAGACACGGGAAACACGATTTCGGGATTCCTCTCACTTTGGTCGGTCCAAACCAAATGGGTTCTTGACAGTTCGGTGGAGGTGGTGGGGTGCTCGTGGTTCGGTGAAGGTGGTGGGGGGTGGTGGGGTGTTCGGGGTTCGGTGAAGGTGGTGGTGGGGGTGGTGGGGTGAGAGGGTTTTTTGCACGAGGGGCATTTTCGGTATTTTAGGTTTAATTTATTAATAGGCGGGGTGCCCTTAGCATCCCTCTTTTTATATTTGTACAAGTTTAATTCATGTAGCCGACTCCAACTAATATGCTATTAAAGCTATATTATTGTTAAGTTTACAGACCCCTCTTTCTCTCCAAAATCCTTTTTTTTTTTCTTGATTCACTTTTGTGATTTTTATTCTTGAACTACCGCCGATCATCTTTTCGATCGACGGTAATTCCAATTAAATCCTTTTACACTTTGTTCATCCAATAAACAACATATTTAATCATATTTGTAGAGATTAGTCCATCCTTGTTGCTATGCATCTTCATCAAACGATGTTGCGTAGATTTGTGCGACAAGCTGGATTGATCTTGTTTTTAGTTTTATTTTATAGTTAGTTTTCTTTTCTAGTTGAAAGTCTTTGAATTGTCTTCTCCATGTTATGAGGTTTTATGTTTTGTTCTCCTTGTTGGGAATTCATTTTATGCTTTTAGTAGTTTTGTATATTGTAATGAGTTTTAACATTGTAGAAAACAATCCCTGATTATCAAATTGTTTCAATTTCACATTTATAGACAAATTAATGACAATTTATTTGAACAAATAGAATTAATGAAACATTGTATTTGATTCTATGTCTAGTCCTGTAATGAACCATGAATATTAATGAAATCCCGATTTCTCTAAAAAAAAAAAAAGCTCTATTGTTGTTGTATTTATGCAAGTTTTTAATTCAGATCAAGATTCGAAACTTCGATTTCACCTATAACTTCGCTGACTTAAAATTTGAAATTAATTCGAAGAAGTCAACTTCGACGATGAAAATTTGAAATTCGCCAGTGTACGAAAGTTTACAAAATTTCGTAGAGATGCTATAACTATACTTAATTATACAACAATAATGTATAAAACTCATGTCACCGAGGAGGATATTCCGAATTTTAAATATATTTCTATCATAAGCAAAGTTTTAGTCAAAGTTTGTTCAACTTCCATGAAACATAACAATTTTACTTCATGTTTTATCAACTTATATCGATATTTTCGAAGTTCAGTCAAAGTTAGCCAAAGTTGAGTAGAATTTTTACAATTTTTGTACTGGTTTTGAACTTCGATTCGCCTACCTCAAAATCGACAAACTTCACCCAAACTTCGATGAAGTTTGTCACTTTTTTAAACCTTAATTCAGATGGGAGAATTTTGTTCAAACACTGCACAGATTAATGTACCTTCTCTTATCCAGGTCGAATAAAATTATAAAACCAAGAAGGCTACCTTGTGTTGATCCATGAATTTTCAGAAAGAGCTTCTCATTAAATTCTACTACTTTTGATTATTGAAAACAAAGGCAATAGACGGCTCATCTTTAGCTCAAAAAAAATGAGATTCATTTCGCAACCTGATTATGATGAGAAGCCCATGTATATACAGCGTCAAGAATTTACAATTTCTTTCTCTTTTCTCTCCTTCCTCTCCTCCCCTCCCCTCGAGTCTCTCCAGGACTGCGCGGCAAACTCCGCTTCCCACTCCGGCCGATTTCTCCCAACTTAATACGCATATACAAAAAGGGAAGAAATTCATGGCGACGTCAAAATCTTGAGCCTGTAGACTCCTCTGCCAATATACATTTTTTGTACATCTGACGACTGGTCACGAATTGAGCTTCGTGAGGAACTGATTGAGATCGTATTCTTCGGTGTACTGTGATTGATCCCAGAGCTCCTCTAATCCGCCCAACACGGCTTTCAATCCCTTCCCACCTCCGGGCAACTTTGGTTCTCCGTCAAAGTTCCCTTCAGGAGCCTTCGAACCCGCAACACCCTGTAACGTCAAGAAGCGAAAATGAGAAAATAAAGACTGAACGTTAGTGGAACACTTCCTCATGTGAGAGAGAAGGCAACTCTCAATGTCGGAAAATTACGACTGCGCCAAGCAACCGTTACAAATTATCCAAAGAAGAAAACAAAATGAGGAAAGGAATTCACAATGTAATTCCTTAGATATCGCAATATGCTTCTACGATTTACTAACTAGTAAAAGATGCATGTAAATCTACCAACACTTGGTTGGCATTGATGTCTGATAACTAATGATTCGAGTTCCGAGTCCTGGAATGAAACGCCAACGTTGGAAGCTACCCCAACCATTTCGGTGCGCGACTTAAGGTGAACCCGGAGTAGTTGGATAGTCCGGATACCGGGTGGTTTAGGCCAAAAAATAAAAATAAAAAAAAAAAAAAAAAAATGCATGCAAATCAACTCGTGGTTATTAAAAGTATAAATACCTTTCTGGCTGTCCCTGCAGAGGTAAATAGATCGAGCAATTGGTCTGTGTTCATAGTCTTGAGACTTGCATTCTCAGCATTGATGACAGCATTGAGATTGACACTTTGAACTTTTGGAGGCTCATAACTTTCTCTTCCAATGTTCCACGCATGATGAGACGATGAACATTCACGACTTTGCGTTGACCCAATCGATGGGCTCTGTCCATTGCCTGCAAATGCATTGTGTTAAACATGGCAACCAAAATAATACAGTAACATAATCAAATGCGACAAGATAGTAATGTCCTAATCCATCCATCTATCGAAAAATTTAAGTTGAATCCCATGTTAACAAGCAAAGACAAATTGTCTCATAATTTTTTTTTAAGTGATCCTTTGCTTGATCTGGAAAAACAATAAAATGCTCACTTCGAGAAAAAGTTTAATATGCACATCTTAATTGATTTTCTTAGATTTTTTGACAAATACTAATTACTAAAACACCAGTTTTTCTGTTTTAGACCGTTAGGGATTTTACTCGTCGCTTCTTAATATTTTACCACATATCAAGTTCAAGTTCAACATTCTCACTTATAAGATGTTTATATTTTATTGACATTTTTGTGTTGCCCCAGTATTCAATTCCATAGATCACAGCTAGCCTGATAGTCATCCAATAAAATCTTCTGTTCAGCTCCAATGGGGATATGATAGGCGTAACCCCTCCATTTAACCCACCTGTAGTGACTTTACGGTTGACATCCTCCTATTCCCCCTTTCAATCAACATGAGAACCTAAATTTCACATTCCATATTTCTTGACTCTCTTTTTGACTTTTGTATCAGATGATGATATGCCACTGAGCAAGGAATTGATGATAATCTAAGTTTAATAGTGAAAGTTCTTCAGAGTTAGCTTGGTTGCAGCCTAAAACATTAAGCAATACTAATAAATGGTGATTAGATATTTAGAGAAAGCAAATGTCTCGAATTGAGCAAAATATGAGCTTAAAACTTTTTTAACCCTGAAATTTAATATTTTATTTGATCTAACCTACTAAACAAGTAAGTTGTTTATAGCAATGTGAAATTTAGCATATGGTGGAAATCCCAATTGCCTTCACTTATACACTTTACTTTCTTATGCTTAATGGCAAAGATTGTACTCACAAAAGAAAACAGAAAGAAAACGGTGGCGTCAAAAAACTGTCATTAAATACCTGGTAGTCTCTCATGGGATTCCAATCATGCTCCATGAAAACAAGTGTGTCAGCTGATGTCAGGTTCAAACCAAGCCCACCAACTGCAAAATCAATTGAAATTAAAGTCAACAATCTGGCTTGAATACCTCCCAACCTCCCAACGTAATATAATTATAATATTACCATGTGTTGTAAGAAGCAGCACATCAATTGTAGGGTCTGAGTTGAAATTTTTCACAATCTCGAAACGCTTTTCAGGTTCTACTGAACCATCAAGTCGCAGATAAGTGACACTGCACATTGAAACAAGACAGAACATATCAGACAATCATAAAGAGTGCCACCAAATCCAAACGTCTGCATTATACATCAATAAGAGAGTGTAGATTATCGTC
Organism: Stephania yunnanensis; assembly: GCA_039657365.1. Taxonomy (NCBI): domain Eukaryota; kingdom Viridiplantae; phylum Streptophyta; class Magnoliopsida; order Ranunculales; family Menispermaceae; genus Stephania; species Stephania yunnanensis. The sequence goes on from CM077591.1 coordinate 51,395,391, forward strand.
CATAAGATCGCAAAAGTGATGCATACGCACCCTTGGCAATAGGAAGTGTAAATTAGGTAAGCACTGAGAATTGACATTAAAATTTTCAAAAACCCATCTTACGCAAAAGCAAGCACTACTATTCTGTACATCTTTACCAAATCTTCACAAAAACCTACTGTTTCATGTTCATGCATTCAGAAAAACAATATTCTACACTACAATTTTCAAAAACCCATCTTACGCAAAAGCAAGCACTACTATTCTGTACATCTTTACCAAATCTTCACAAAAACCTACTGTTTCATGTTCCTGCATTCAGAAAAACAATATTCTACACTACCAAAAAAAAGAAACGAAAAGAAAAGCAGTATTCTTCTTCTAATATTGTTCATGCATTCGCAAAAGAAAAATGACATATAAAGATGTGAAATTTGAAATTCTACTCAACGTAAAAGAACATGAACAGTACAAAATATCAACGAATTCAGAAGTCAGCTGACCTTTTCATATGCGTCTGAAACAAATCTCTTTCAATGATATCCAGAAGAGCCTGTTCGAGCATGAATAATCATAAATGGAAAAAACTGAAAGCCCAAAGTACAGAACAGGACAAATAAGAAAGACAAAATTTACTTTGTGCTGTGCGAATATCAGGACTCTGTGCTGTCCAACACCAATGGCACTTTCAGAATTTGATGCATCTAAGCCAATTCCGCACTCTTCTAGTATTTCTTTAAGCGCAACTAATTTTGGTGAATGGTGAAGTTGGTGAAGGTCTGAAATAATATCACTTGTACCAGTAATAATATCTTTAAGAAGCTTTAAGGCCGAATCTATAAACTTTTCACCCATGACTAGCAATGGGTGACTGCAAAGCTTTAGCAAGTATTGAATTGCCTGCATTATAGAAATATATTTTTTTTAAAATGAAAAACCAAACCAGAAAATCCTGCAGCCATCAATATAAAAATAAAAAAAGTACATGAAATACCTGGAAGATATGAGAAGATGCTTTTGGTGAAGTGTTGTTTGGTTCTATGGTATCCGGTGATTCATTTGCTGTTACTAAAGTGGAGATATCCTTTTTTGCATCAGATGACGAAAATTGTTCATAAAGCTTTAACTGAACAGCACTCAAGTCACAGTATCTGTCCTGGATAATTTTCTCAGGTAGATCGGACAGGACTTCATCTTTCGTACGCCGAAGGAGGAAAGGCATGACCTGTTGTATGGAAGTGAGTTAAACATTCGCTGCCTCGTATCGACAATATAAGTACTTCAGGAATTACCTGCTTGTGCAATGCTTCCATAGCAAGTACCCCCGCTTCTGCATCCTTGGCAGAGCATTTCGAATCTCTAGATGCTAGAAGAGGTTTTCCATATCTGGCTTGAAACTGTAAAAAAAAAACAGAGGGCACAGCCACAATTGATTAATATGCTAATAAATATCTAAGATTCACATAAATTACATTGACAAGCCAATGAAAGATCCTCTTCAGGAATTATAGAGCTTTTTTCACAAACATCCTTCAAAATTTTGGCAGATAAGACTTAAACTTTAAATTCATGCTTATACTAAGACAAATATTTTTTTTTTATTACTAAGACGAACAACTTAAATTTGCAATGGAGTTCTTTTTAAAATAAAAATAAAAATAAAGTATTTTGATTTTATGCGATCTTTCAGTAACACCAACCTTTACATGGATGTTTAGTTTCCGAGATATCATGTAAAGCAATTAGGATTTAGGACTACCATGAGGATTTAGGTTTTCCATAAGCAGCACCATAAATTACCAAAAATTAGGGGCAGTTACAAAGTACAAAGAGTTCTGACATTAAAAACGAATATGCACAAGTCCCTATCAAACTCAAGTTGTAGCTCTCAAAATCTGCCCCAATTCATCTCCTCTGGCCCTAACCCATCTACAACCTCCAGGGAGCTTATCTCCGGCCTTCAACTACCTCTTGAGATTTTGATGGAGTTTTTCTAGAAAGATTTGTCTTAGTTGATGATCAGTTATTAAGACTCTAGTTTGAGGTTGAACTTGAAAAATTTCTATATCTATAATTATTAAATTTTTGCTCATATTGGAAAATTGAAAGTTGACACTCGAAGGCTCTTGAACTTCATATTACTTTTTATTCTATTTGGAATTTTGGATATTAGAGTTTTGACAATACAGAAATCTATACAAGTTTATAAGTATTTTCATTTTGTATCTCATTATTAATGCCATCATAAACTCATACCTCCTTTCAAAAAAAAGAAATAATAATAAACTCATTCCTGAAATTTCTATATTTTGATTATTACTATTTGTTATTTTTCTTTGAGAGAGTATGATAATGTGATTCATATTCATCGTTTCTACTAGGCCTTCCTAAGCACGCAAAAAAAGTATTTTGAGACAACTTTTATTTGTTACTGACAAAAAAGTATTATGCTTGTTTTAGGTCTTTCTAAATTGATTGTTTTGAAAAAAAAAAACTGTGAATTCTACTCCAAACAATGAATTTTTGAAACTATAACTAACACCACTTCAAGGTTTACGCATAATTACGCTTCACATTACAAAGGAAAATCACTTCAATAGCGACTCAAGCTATTACGAACCCTGTGAACAAGTGTTTTGCTTCACTGTTTTCCACTAAAATAATGTTTCCATCAGAAGAAAAGGTTTCAGAGTAGCCAAAAGACAGAAAACTTGGAAGAGAAAATAACAAAAAGAATTAAAAGCATGAAACCCACTTGTCGCTCAGTTCCAAGAAACCCAGGCATTAGAAAGTCGAAAAGAGACCATAGCTCCAAGATATTATTCTGCAAAAAAATATTAAACCAAGCTTAGAAATGATGCACACTTAAAGAACTCGCAATCAAATTACAATCTCAAAACCCCCCAATAAAATGAGGTCAATGGTAGAGACCTGAATTGGTGTTCCACTCAATATTAGGCGGTGCTCTGCTTTCAATTGTTTCACTGCATTAGTCACTTTGGACTTTGAGTTCTTGATAATATGCCCCTCATCCAAAATGCAATAATTCCAATTAAGTTGTCCAAGATAGTCAATATCTTTACGAACCACATCATAAGATGTTATGATGACATTATGCTTTTCAAAATGACTTTGATGAGAAATACGATCCTGGGCAGAACCAACGTACTGTAGAGGTGTCAACAGAGAAGTGTCAATATACTTCTCTATTTCATATGCCCAGTGTCCAACAAGTGTTGATGGACAAATAATTAAAGATAGAAGATTTTTTCCATTGTTCAATGCACGGAATTCTGCTAGATCAGATGCCACCATTGCTAATGCCTGCAACGTTTTACCCAGCCCCATATCATCACATAAAATCCCATGAAGCTTAAAGCGTCTCAAAAACGACAGCCAATTAACACCCTCTTGTTGATACCTGAAGATAAGAGCAACCTCTTTTAAAAAATTGCATCACAGCCATAACAAGCAAATACAGCATGAGACATAACAAGTGAATACAGCATGAGTTAAAATCAACAGAACCTGGCATACAAGAATATGTTCACTACTTTTACCAATATCAGCACAACTCGTGTTTCTTTTTTTCTTTTTTTTTTTAAGGAATTATATTCAAGAAGACATAAAAGGAATTCATTCAAATTATACAATAAATAGAAGCAAATTGAAATATACACTGAGCAACTCCAAGGAAAAACAAATCAAAGAATTTATTTGTGCATCCACCAAGAGCAATTCAGCATTATGGAAGTTCATGGTTATGCAGATGCAGACCAACATAGCTTATAATGTATTTGAAATGCTAATTCTCAGAGTGGGTAAATATAACAGATTTGAGTAACAAAATAACTGCCGCAGCAGAAAACTGATAGAAATAATAAATTTGTTGGTAAGAATAAATAACAAATAAACAAATAACTACCTTCTCAAAGTCACTTTCAATTCAATGGAAAGTTTGTAGTCATCAATATGAGAGTTATCGAGTAGTTGCTCCAGAAACTGTGCATCTTCCTTGTTTCTAGATATGTCTTCATTGAGTCCGACAGGTGGAGGAAGGCCTCTTGCTAATGGAAGGAGAGGCACAAGAGCCGCAAAGCTATGAGTAACAATTTGTCTAACTGCAGGGTCACTATCACTCATACAACGAAGGAGAGGCACTACTAATAGAGGAGCATATGGGACCAGCTCGACTCCTAATCCCTGAACAAGCAAACACAAAAGCATACCAGCACCTTGTCGCCCATAAATACAGGACCTGTCCCCCAGCATGGGTATTGCCTTCTCGATCACAGCTCCCATCATATTTACTGTCATCGACTTGGTCATTGTTGTAATACATCTTGAAGCAGCTAATCTGACAGCAACATGGGTGTGGCAGACACATCTAAAGATGCATGGAAGAAGTGAGAGTAATCTTGGCTTTAGAGTTTCATCAAGTAGAGGAGCAACAGAACGCAAAACCTGTAAAATGAAAAAAACCTCAAATGGCATGCCACTAAGATGCCTCAAAAGTCTATAAATTTTGGAAACCAAAGGAAAAGAAAAACGATTTGAGGAGAAGCAGTATTTCAGTTATAAATTCAGAACTAATTAACAAAGTTACAGATGCTGCCTACAGTTTAACATCACACACCATAACAAATTCCAGAACCATAGCCAGTTGGTTTTGAATCTTGTGGAATTAAAATTTTCTGAACTTCCCTGAATTATTTAGATTTTTTTCACAGACCAACTTAAGAATTAAATGGTTCTCAAAAAAATTAAGAATTAAATGAACCAAAATTTTACCAAAATTCATGGTGGCGTGAGGGAGAAACCACAGGTTTACAAATTTAAGTGTTAACTTGTATGTAACAAGATTCGACCAATGCCAATTTGTTTGAAAGATACTTTTACAGAATAAAAGCATAATAGATGATGTAAACCTATGTCTAGGAATGAATTCTAACTTATACCAAAATAACAAGAACGAAATTCTAAAAGTGACAAAACTATTAAAACTGAACTTAAGATTCTTTATTTTTAGGCATAAAGAAAGAAAATTAAAAAAATTATAAACATGTTTCTTTAATGTGCTTTGACAAATTTTGGATCTTACCAGCGCTTACATGAAGTTATCCACACTTTACTTTAGTGATAAAATTCTACAAAACCTACCTAGGTAGGATTAAACTTCCCTGAATTATTTCCGAATTTTAAGTGACAAAGTTAACATGGGATGCATTAATTAAGAGAGATTTGAATGGTTTGCAAAGCTCACCATCAATTGCACTTAATCGAGCACAATGGAAAAGTTTGATCCATGTAGCCGACCCCAGTTAATTTGGGACGGAGGCTATGTTGTTGTTGTTGTTGTAAGTGACAAAGTCATAGGCGAAATTGAATACTTGATCCTTGGTCTTGACTTGAGTGAATGAGAGGTCAGCATCAATAACAATTGTCCAATTTAACAGCAGAAAAATATTATAACAAATTTGAAAAGCAAAGTAAGACAATTTATGAATAAATTAGCATGAATTTGTAAAAGTGATCAGAATTCTCATTTTTGTTTTGGTAGGATCAGGATTCTCATTCATATCCTCACATAAAGCATCGCCTAAATGGAGGAGTTTCCGTGCCTGGAGGTCTTAAATTTGAGATCGCAATTAAGAGGTAAGTTATCAGGATTCTCATTCATATCCTCACATAAAGCATCGCCTAAATGGAGGAGTTTCCGTGCCTGGAGGTCTTAAATTTGAGATCGCAATTAAGAGGTAAGTTGTCGTCCAACACAATATAATTAACGTAGGAACATATGTAAGACCATTTGTGACATGGTTGAGTATACATTTTAAGCGCCACGAATCAAAGGCAGAGACACAAAAGCAAATCCATTAGTCACTAAGCAAAACTAGCTTAGAAAGAAAGAAAAATGTCAACTATCCACTCGTGCGTAATCCAGTCCATAACTTTGGAAAGACAAAAATGCAATAATAGTAGGAAAACTTTAAATTAGAAGACAAAGCAAGCAGGGAAAATAACAAGAAAAAGGAAAGCCCAATTCAATACGAGAAGATTTGTGAAATCGTGAATTGAATAAAGTTCAAATGTCGAGAAGATTGAACTAAGTCAATGGCTCAAGATATGAAGCAAAAAAAGAAATCATTTACAAACCTGTATATTATTTATCAAGATCTGGGGGTCTTCAACAGAGTCAACTGTTATTTCCGAGGGCGGAACACCACTTGGATTTTCTGGTTTAAGAACTTCAGTTAGGCAATCCCATAATTTGGGAACCTTCTCAAACAACGTAGCACCAAACTTCTTACACAAATGCTTCAATGCAAGCTCTGATCCTCGCCTAGTAATGAAACCTTCGACCCTTGATCGGTCCTCAGTACTAGCAGTTGAATGGACTTTCGTCTTCAAATTACTGGTCCCTTTTCCCAGAAAAAGCAGATCTTGTTCCTCAATAATCTCCATTGAATTAATTACTGCTGCGTGGGGTGTCTCCTCAGGATCCATATATGTCAAACTGCAAATATTCTTCACCAATTTGTCATTGGGACCTGGTCTACGAGCAATACACTGAGAAATAAGCTCAGCAAGTGCTTCGGCTGCCTTCTCTTGAAAATTCTCCTCCTACATCCATGCACAAATTATAAATTAATAAATAAATAGGTTTCTGAGCCAATAAATAAATAACTTGTACACATGTGCTAAAGAAAAAACTTAGATTATTAATCATACCTGTTCTCTTCTAATAGAAGCCATCAAAGGCAAAATAATTGGATTAAGTTTTGGAGGTAAGTCAAACATCCACACCACAGCAGCAGCAACAAGACTAGAAACAGTCACATGCAAATTGCTCTGCAGAAAATCCCAACACAATAAAGAAGTTTAAACCACATTATGATGTGTCAAAAAAGGAAAAAGATCCTTCTCAAGTCAAAATGATATGTAAGTAAGAACATGCCATTGGACCACGCTAGATATAACAGAACCAAAAACCAAAAAGATAAAAATAAATAAATAAATAAAATGGCGGTAGGAACTGACCAATACAGAAACCTACCAGTAGCACTATGCACTAAACTGGAGCATACCACTCATAAAAATGTTAATGATACATCTCGAACATAACATCATTAAAAAAATAAAAACTCACACACCTGAACACATTTTAAATACCCTGACGTCGTCAGCAGTCGCTGTCTCAAGGAATCCAAGTCGTCCAGGACTTGTTTTTCAACATTTTCCTTCCCAGACAATTGGCTGATTGGCAGTGAAAGTTTTGACGCAAAGTTGATGACATCATCAACACTTACGGTGTCAGGGTGAATTACATCAGCTGACATGTCCTTCAATGCTTCGGAAGAGTTAATTGTTGTGAACAACAGATTAGCCTCACTACGCATCTTTGAATATGTTCTTGAAAGTTCAGAATAAGGAAGTTGTGAATCTTTAGTAGGAAATGCAGGCTCGGTACAAGCTAACAACTCTAATAGCCATTTTCTAAGGCAATCAGCAACACCAACCTTAACATCTTGTGATCCAGATAAACTATTTAGATGAAGCTCTCTGAACCAAGAGACAATGATCATAGAAGCAACCTAAGAAAGAAGTCCCAATACCAGTTATTATGCCAAGAAGTACAAAATAATCCACACCAATTAAAAACAACAGAAAGAACGGTACCTGCCTCTGGACCCCAGATAAAGAGGTAAGATCCCTCCATAACGAGTCGGTCACAAAACGTAGAGATCCATGAGACAACTTAGACGCGAGAACACCTAATGCAGTTGCAGTAACAACACGTGTTTGAGTGACTGATTTTTCCCCATCAGAACCAACAATTATCTTCATCACACCTGTAGGAACAACTTCATGTTTATTCTGTATATTAATTCCTTTTCCACAATCAAAATCATAGTTTCCATTGTGAGTATTTTCAAGTTTTGCAGCTCTCATTTTAGCAGCAGCTCTAAATTGACTTTTCCGAGGGAGGGCTTCTGGCCAGAACATTTTTGTCACATCCAAGGGCGAACCATATGAAGTAGACGCAAGCTCAGTCCAGTCAGAGAAATAAGATCTAGCCACAACTTCCAGGTCAGTTTCAGGACCCTACATGATTAGAGAATGTGAGAATCACAAAATTAGCTTTTCTGAGATCTCATTAGAAATAGAACAAGTAATTGGAAACCTGAAGCAGTAGCCTCCAAACTCTGTCAGAACATTGTACAATCTCTTCATTTGCTTCTAAAAGCAAGTTCTGGAAAACAATCCTTAGTGCATCACCCAAAATAAAAGAGGGCCAGAAAGAGCAAGCAGTAGACTCGTACAATCTTTTCCCAGCTTCAAGCAGCAGCTCCTGTGCAATTAAATTTTAGCAAATTTGACAAAGGGCATCATGAAATCAGGTCATAAGTATACTGTGATACCAGCTATTCAATTTCAGAAATGAATAACATTTCCAGCAATCAGTTGTTCTAGGGACAGACATACATCTTCCTTTTACCCACCCCCTCACTTCCCGCCTTCTCCCACCTACCTCAATGATCTCCTTAATTTCAATAATTTTTCTTAAACTCTTTATTAACAATTTTGCACATTGCTTTCCCCTCTTTTTTCGCCTTGCTTCTAACTTCTTCCTATTCCATTTTGTAGCTCATGGAAAACCGTCCCTCAGTACAATTGTGAAACTAAAACTTTACAACCCTATTCCCAAAATCATATTTGAATTTGTCAATAGTTTCCAACCACACCATTTTTTGGCTATCATTTGCGTCTTATGTGGTGATTAAGTAATTCTTAGCATCATCACATGGAGTTGGGGTTAACATAACTTTTCTTTTTGATAAGTGACTCCAACATGAATAGAACTTAGGACCTCCCCCAACTTTTTTTTAAGCAAGTGATGCCTGACAGATCTCACTAGAGATGGCAGGTTAACATAACTTTCCAGCACTAAAAAGAAACAAAACATAGCAAAGCAACCTGAGTTCAACTAAAACAGTCAAGGAGAAGGGCAAAGACTTACTAAAGTGCATATAGCTGACTTGCGAACGGATGCAATGCTATGCCTCATAAACGGCCACAATCTTGGGGCCAGGGTTGGTAACATGTATGGATTTTCCTCAGACTTAATTCCTTCATTTTCATTAACCCCTACTACTTCATTCAGATCAAGACCTTGTCGTTCTTTCATCACCAATGAGCCCATCATATTTGGGATAATATGTTCCTGAGAATAGATTTCTGCCAAGAGGTTCATAACACTGCAACATAGAATAGTTCATCGTTTTAAACAAGCTTCTGGATCAAATTAATCACTAACTGTCAAAGAAATAAAGTGGTCAGAAGTCGCAACCAAGAATTTAAGAAACCAAATCTTCTTAATTGGCAAAGATGTTTATAGATTATACTCCTAAAAATGCAAAATCAAATCAAAGAATCGATATGAGAACATTCAAGAAGACAGAAAGCTTAAACAAAAAATAGAAAAACAACAAAATCTCAGTACCAACTTAGTTCGGGGCAGCTACATGGATCAACATTTTCATTCACTTTGTTTGAGTGCAGTGATATTTTGATTTGGTAATCTTTTATGATTAATGTATCCCGAATTTTCTACCCCTATACCTTCAAATTCCTTGAATTCCAAATTATTCCAAGTTAACTTTAATATATATATATATATATATATTACTATCAAATTGAATCAATATTGCATTTTCAAGCAAAGAATCAAGTGATCGACAGAATAATTTTTACTGGGTGGACGCATGAGAGGGTTCAATAACAGAGACAAAACCTGCATATACTATTTGTTAGATAACTATTTTACTTCATTCTTTTGTGCCTCCAAAAGTTTAAGTACTACTAGCATATGGTTAAATGGATGCCACACAGTTGAACTCCGGATCAGTTATGTCCTTTGCACTAACAGTCTAACACTACTCAACATGATAATTGAATTGGTGATAGTAGCAATAAGTTTAGTTATATGCCTGCTAGTAGATGGACTAAGGTCATCGAGGTCAAGCAGTATGTCCCACAAAAGCATAACAATGGAATGCAGCATCGGACCATTAAGAGAAACTATTGAAGCCACAGCAGGTATCAAAGCATCTGCAGCAACTGCTCTAACATCATCATCTGGGTCCTCCAAGCCAACTTTACAAGCAGGGAGCACTTGACCAAGCAAATCATGAAGCAAATCCTGAGACAATAAACAGGATCATTGTAACCAACAAAAAAGGGACCAATAAGAACAACAATGAAAGTAATGATAACAAATATTTTTGGTAGCCAGCAATTATAAACTAACTCAAATTGACCAGAATGAAAAACTCAATCAATGAGGAATTCACAAGCAAGGCCGAATGAGAATGACTGCACCACTCAGCAAGTTTTGGGAGAAAAAATAAACAATGAAATTCCATACGATTAATAATTTACCAAAAAATGGCACAAAACCAAAATCTACTTCTACAGTGACAATTAAAATAGCATGGCAAAGAAATGCAACTTTCATATAATTTGAATTACTTTGTCGACAGTTTAAATAAATATCTTACAGTAGTAAGCCAAGAATAATCTTCGGTATTGTCTAGATGTGGTACACATGCTAAGTCTTGTCAAAAAAAAAAAAAAATGGCTAAGGGCGAACAAGAAACCTACCCAAATTTCTCTAATCTGAACATATTTTAGCTTATAGTTTTTTTTATTAAAAATATAGACATTTCTTCACATGGTCTTTGAAAGAGAATAATGACCTATACCAGATGAGAGGATGTAAAGAATGATCAGCCAGTGCTTGAACAGCATACTAATTATGTTTAATATTTAAATAGTTTTTCATCATTAAATGATAAAGATTAAGAAGCTCTTCATGGCAGTTCCCAGTTTTTTTCTACCTCCATATTTCTCCACCACCATGTTTCTTTCTATGGAGGTCCAAAGCCTGTGGATATGCATAACACGTCCAATGGTACTCTCCTTGTACAACTACTCATTTATAGCCACAACGTATTGGCATCTACGTCAAGGTTCCAAACATTTTCTTTCAATAGCTTTTCTCTAAATTCTAATTGTTTGTTATTTTTTAAGTTCCACCACTTTGTTCTAGGATCTTGATCTCTTTTATTCATATCAATTCGTTATTTTAGGCTTTAAGCTTAATATCGAGTACTACAAATCTATATTGAGTAGTGAGTGCATCACCAGGGATTACTTTTCAATCTCTACATATTTCTCTATCCCTTCATCAAAAGAAAAAGAAAAACTATTTGACTTTTATTATGTTCATCACTAAAAGTAATCAAGTGTGACCCTCTTTTCTTAAAATTAGTATTAGCTAAGATTATATCGTATGCTAAAGAAAATTCTAAGATGGATTCTCCTTCATTTCTAGTACCATGACCAAATCCTCCATGGAAATTATGAAAAGATGGGCTAGCATTGCATAGTCAAAGCATACGATTTCATCAAAATCAATGAGAGCAATATAAGGTAGCCAAAATCAGAAAGCAATGCATAAATAAAGCAATGGCAAGGGATTAGAGTTTTACCTGTCGAACTGCAACTAAATACTTGATACCTAGCATACTGCCATGACGAATCTCCCACTCTGATCTAAACTGAAAGAATAAGAAGAATAAAATTCAGAGCATCCTCTTTTACAACTGAGGAATGAAAGAGGTGTATCGTGAGGGAAAAATGAATATTTTCGCAACCTGAAGCTCCAATAGATGTGAAAAATACCATAAAACATATCTGAACAAACCAGCTATACCTGCATTTGTAGCAAAATGTTGAGTGTTTCATGAACGAGAAAAGGATGCATGTACTTGAGGACAGCTCCCAGTGCTTGTGCACAAGTTTCTCTAACTGGAGCAACAACTTGATCTGAAACGTAATCTCCAAACCTGAAAAAATTAAGTTAACCATATATTTGTAATTAAGACCTCATCCAAAAAAAAAAAAACTTCAGAGATCGATAAACATTAACTGCAGGACAGGAAAGAAAATCACTACTGCTTTAAGACTAGAGGAAATGCAGATAAGTTAAGGGCACTGCCTTATATCATGACCTCACATAAAAAAAATATATATAAAAATAATTCATTGGTATTTTGAGACTGTTAAGATAATTCAACAAGAAAAACTGTAATTTGAAATGAAAGGGAAATAGAAAAGCATACCGATCCAATGCCAATCCACACAAGAAACGTATAGCACAATCCTGGAGAAATTCCCAATTTTTAATCCATGAAAGTCTTGTTAGATTGACAACTTTCATCATTTTGCAATTTCCAGAAATATCTTTCATTGTATTCACTTTTGAGATTGAGCGAGAATCAATTAAGTTCTCTTCAAATGTGTCAATATCTTCATTCGAAGGAACTTCAAGGTCATCGGGATAGATATGTGGCTCATTCTTAATTGACACAATGTTATGTACACCATTGACCTGCAAAGAAGTTGAGCTCGCTCTGCCATCCTCTAACTTCACATAAATATCTGAGCTAACGTCTCCAGTCATGGAGGTTGAATTATAAGTTAGATCACCTTCCAACTTTAATCTTTTCATGTCTGATTCAGACTCCTGTGCATCTTGTACATTCAGATCAAGGGCTCGCTCCCTTTTCACTGCAACCGCCTTTTGACCATTGCCCATCTCAAACAAAAAATTATTATTGGAGCACAAATCAGGAGAAACCACTCCAGCAGAGCCACCTTGATGCATTAAGATTTCTCGAAGAGCCATCATACTACCATGGCGCACCTCCCAAACTGAAACATAGCAACATCAGAACAAATAAAATGCAACATTAGTAATCATTTAATACATCGACAATGAAAATAGGCTGACAGAAGAAAACGATAAGCTTACTGGGATCAAACATGTCAAGAGTAAGTTGCTCCACAAAACTTTGGAAAGGCCACCTTCCATCACCATCATACTCAAAGCTTTCTTCATCTAGAACACCATTTATAGATGCCTACAAGAAAAAAAAAAAAAAACACAGAAATTGGGGCAGTTGTTAAACTCATGAATACAGGGTTTTCTTTATCAACAGCTTTACACATTTTAACCAGAGAATGGAAATGTGTATTCAATTTAATTGTCTTAGAAGTTAGTTTTAAGTAGCTATCATTATAATGTTTAGACATTCCTAAAGTATTATTCAAAATTAGATAAATCTTTTCGTGTTTTTGTGCATAATATATTTGTCTATTTGCTTAATGTTTTACATAAATCCACAATTCAATTCAATTCTTTAAACAAATTTATAAACATTTCTACCTTTGGAAATGGACTTTCTTTCAAAAGAAGGAAGGCTCATGCTCACTAAGGGAGTTATTAATGCTTTGCCTATCAGTACTTATCTCCATGTAAATAATTAGGAATCATTGCTAAGGACATCGAGAAGAGATTCCGGAGATCTTTTGCAAAAAAGAGATCAACAAAAAAAACTTTTCCACCAACTAAAATGAATGCCAGTCCATAAATCAGTAGCAAAAGAGAGGTTGGCTATTGGTAACATACATCGAAAGAACCAGGCTTTGGTTGCTAAATGGTTATGGAGACTACCAAGAGAACCTGGTGCACTTTGGACCAAGATCATCAAGAGTAGACATGGAAGAAGAAAGAATCACAGGATGGTGGGAGTGGCTTCATCATCCATTACCACAGCCAATGGAAGTTTAGTTTATAGATTTTCTTTGTCCAGTTCTTTCCAATCACTTTAAGCTTCAAGTGGGTGATGGTAATGAAGTTAGACTTGGCAAGGAACATGACATGAGACAAACACGCGACATTAGTCGGTTTCCCAGATTTATATAGAATATTATGCACAATGTAAACCCATTTCATTGTTTCCTCAAATACGATTCCCTTTCCTGTTAGGACCTCCACTTAACGAGACATCCATCAATTAGGAAAAGAAAAGAAATTAGCCATCACTTGGATATTTCGTAACCAATTAAACTTACGCAAACAGAGGGGGCAAATAGACTGGGAAGTTAGACTCATCCAGACACTTCACTAGCAAATCTTTCACCTTTCGCACTTAATGTCCTAATGAACCACCTATTCTGGAATTAGTGACATCATGGAATGCTTTCATTCCCGCTGAAATTAAAATTTTTGGATGTTGTGCCGGAGATTATTAACGGTTTAAACATTCTCCAACAAAAAAGTCCAAGGTGGCTTTCACCCACCATTGTTTTCTTTGCAAGAGGGGTGGTGAGAGGCTAAGGCATATCCTTCTTTATCGGCAATTTGCAAGGGAGAAGATGGGAGGAGTTTCCTATGGACAAAATTATAAGGCCATATATTTTACGTCATTTTCTTATGCTAAACAATGGTTGAGTCCAACTAATTTGGGATTAAGGATTTGTATTGTTGCATCAAAACAATGTCAAGCTCACGAGAAAAGATAGTCAAATTAGGCCATGTGAATGATGGCGACTTAAAATATCAAGATAAAAAGAAATTCATAGGGTTTTTTGAAGCTAAATACACGTAGGTGCAGGAATCAACCAATGGCCGAATGGGTGTCCAATTGTAAACTTGGTAAAGGATGTCCTTCAGCATATTGGTTAAGGAATTGAGCTCATATAATGTGAATATAGGGGATGTACAGAAGAGAGAGATTAGGAATACATGTTTACCTATGTTGGGTAACCAAGGAGATCCTTTTTGTATTCACCACACTTGCATAGATACAAGTCATACAATTTCCTCTCCAAAAATTAATCGACAGTTCATTGTCTTTAGCCATGCACTTTTGTATAAGCCTCGATATAAGAACCATTACTTTCATCATAATTGAAGATCATTTACCATTCACAACCACTAATCAATAAGAAAAGGGCCACAGAACTCAAACAACATGCTCAAGAAGGTTGACAAGAACTTTTAGGGAGATATAGAAATGGCTTTAATTAGAATAGGACAAAAGAGATGTCCAAGAGGACACCAAAAAACGTACAAAAAATAAACAAGTGAAAAGTAAAAAAAAAAAATCAAGAAATCATTTCGTAACTTTGAAAGAGATTATGCAACATAAATCGTACAAAAACAAAGGCCAGAGATAATAAAAATTAGTTTTCCTCAGAAATCACCATCTCATTAGAATAATAACGAAAGCCAAACATAGATTCCCATGAATGATTTTCATGATCTAAGAATCTGGGGTTAGATTTTCCAATAATACCTTGTTAGAACCTGATGAATTTGGCACTGTCGAACTTTGAGATGTCGATAGTTCAAACTCTCCATCCTCAGACCAGACTTTTGTTTGATCTTTTGCATTTATCTTAGCCTTCCTTTTCAGAAGATTCAATTCCCTTGCACTAGGCCTTTTTGAGCTGAAATTGGGAACCATATTTGCTACAAGTTGTCTGATATGGTTCCCATGCCCTGGTATAATATAACTATGGACCATATGGGAGTTAGGTTTGTTCTCAAGAAGATCTTCATCGGCAATCATGTCATTGACATCCATAAATTGCTCACATCCATTTAAACCTGCCTACGAGAAATATCATAAATCAGAAGTAGCAACATAAGCGACTGCATGAATCTTTGAACATGAGCCGTCAGTAGTATAAACACATCAAGCAAATCGCTGGGTGTCAACCGACAATTTGTCTAAATAATAACCACACACTAGGAATCTGCTTTTAGTTAAATGGTACATAATGAATGAAAAATAAATGTTTACATCCTTCGGTTCAAAATCCACGTCCTTTTCCAATTCAAAAATGGGTTAGTTTTGATTCTCTGTACAAACCCAGCTAAGAAACTTACAACTAAAGTCAAATCAATAGACATTGAATAAAAACTATTAACTCAATCCATAGATTTTTTGTTTATGAAGATCTTTCCAACATCAACAATTTTAGTCAACTTCTTAATGTATCACTATGAAAAGCATGAGTTTTTTCTGTCTTTTAAAAAACTGGAGCTTTTGAATAAGACTTGTCACCGTCATACATAACCAAGAGAAAAGTTTTCACTCTTCACTTTTTCTATCACAATTGCGGCAACTTAGTCAACAACAACAACAACATAGCCTCAGTCCCAAATTAACTGGGGTCGGCTACATGGATCAAATTTTTCCATTGTGCTCGATTAAGTGCAATTGATGGTGAGCTTTGCAAACCATTCAAATCTCTCTTAATTAATGCATCCCATGTTAACTTTGGTCTACCTCTACCTCGTCGAATTTCTACAGTTTCTATTGAGTCAAGTTTTCTAGTTGGGGCATTTGTAGGCCGTCTTTGCAGGTGACCAAACCATCGCAACCGCCCTTCCCTAATCTTTGTATCAATTGGTGCTACTCCTACTTGTCTTTGAATTTCTATATTTCTTATTCTATCTTTACGAGTTTTACCACACATCCATCTAAGCATCCTCATTTCTGCTACATTCACTTTATGTAATTGTTGTTGCTTTACCGCCCAACATTCACTTCCATAGATTGAAATTCATTTTTTTCATAGTTTTTTACAGTAAAACCTTGTTTCCATGCTGGAAAAACAATGAAGGGAACAAGCAGTTGGTTCAATTTTAGGTCTTTCATTTGTTTGGATGCTTATCTGAGATTTTGGTTCAACTATATATTTTTATTCTACTAGAGAAAATATGCAAAATTCAGTAGCATGGCTATACAGAGGACCTAAACAGCAGAGACATTATTTATTTATACTCATAATATACTTGATCCAAAATTCAACTTCGCCCAAACTTCAGTTTCTTAAAATTCAGAATTAGTTCTAGATCGTCTATTTGATCAGAGGAAATTTGGTAAATTTCAAAGACCATAGAAAAAACCGTATAACTTCACTTGAGCATTATGTACTTTAAACAGATTAGAATATACAATAAAATGATTAAAAAGTCTATCATTAAATTAGAAAATGATTGTTGTTCTTGAACATATTCTAAGCATGACAGATTTTTTAATAGGAAACCAAGTCGAACAATAAGATTTTATTACTAACATCACACTTTAGATATGTATAAACGCATTTCAAGTATTTTATATTTACTATGCATATGCCATCTTAATGTTTTTTTCTTTCTTTTTTTAAGTATATGACTTCGGACCTCATAGGTGGTTTTTTTTTTTTTTTTTTTCATTTCTAGCTATTCCTTTAAATTCATTCCTCAAACTTGTAGTCACAGTCCTTGGAGGTATCCAAACCACCGCAACTGCCCTTCCCTAATCTTTGCATCAATAAAATTCAAACGGAAGAACGAACAAAATTCAAGGTACCAACTATAGCACTAAAGCATTTACAAGTGCCCGAAGGCATCTACATATCCCTCTTTTGCTTTTCATTTCAATCAGTTCGGGGACGTTGCAGAGGGGAGGAAAGGGACACTGGTATATGATATCAAAGAAAATCATTGCAATGGAATCAAAGCTGCAATTCAAACAAGCATATATTAAAGTGCAATAAGCTGACCCAAACGGCGCCGAAGATTTTGCTTTTGGCGAGCTAATCGCTCTGTAGGGTTCTTCCCATTCTCATTAGCAATGTCATATTCCTGAAACAGATTGATTGAGTGAATACAAAATCAACGTCTATAGAACAAGGAGAATGCAACCAAAAAAAAAAAAAAAAAAACCTATTAGCTTTCAACTTATCTTGACAAGCATATGCCAGTTCTAAATAAAAAGGAAAAAAATACGACGAATGAACACAGTTTCAGATCTTACTATAGAATCAAATCACATCTCGTCCACTCCAAAGAACCGTTTAACAGAATCATATGATATTGCAAAGCACTTGAAACCAACCAAACATGTTCTCTCCATTTCACATGGCAATACCACTCACTACTCACAAGTCAAAACAAGCTGAAAGATTTCTCTCGGCATCTTACCAAAAAAATAAATAAATAATAGGAATATGAAAAAAGAAAAAGAAATTAAGAAAGAATAAACAAGACCGCATGACGTTTTGTGCATTACAAGAAGAAATCTCCCTTCAGATTTCTAGAAGAAATGAACTTAACATTTCGGTTTACATTAATGATATCAACCAATGTTGTGAAGCATCATCACCTTGAGCATTTTCGGCACTCAATGCTAACTTATAGGTAGGACCGTAAAAATAGGCACGTGTTTAAGTAAATATCAAAACGAATATGGATTTGTTAGAAAATAAAAGAAAAAAAAAACTAAAACTAATAGCGAGGTGAAAGCCCCATCCCTCCTCAACCCTAAATCCAAACAACCCTCAAAGCTCACTTCTTCCATAATAAAGAACACCAATTAGTCAAGCAAAATCATCTAGTAACTTCAATTTCCTTTTTTTTCTCCTACATCGGCAGTGCATTATAAATTTATAATTTTACCAACAGCAGATATCTGTATATTTGTCACATGAATATTAAGTCTTTCAAAGCAATTAAAAAAAAAAAAAGGAAAAACTGGAGAATGTAATTCATCCCTCTTACATTATAGAGAATAAACTCAAAGTATCCTCAACCTTGTTAATTGGTGTAATATTTATTTCTATGTAGGGGTACATAGAAATATCAAATATTTGTGTGTTATAAATGTATAGAATATGTGGCTTTTTGTGCATGAATCTTAATCCTTCTTATATTTACACAAATTTTATCCCTATGTAAGGATATGTGGAACTATTCGTGAGAGCAAAGTTATAACGATACATTGTATATAACATGCGACTTCTAATTCACATAAATCTTAAAGGGCCTCTAAGTAAATATTTTTACCGCCTTAATTGAGAAGCACCAAGTCTAGACAACACTAATATCAACCAACGACCAGTCTTTAGGGTTCTCTCCAATCAACTTTGGCCAAAAACACCATAATCTATACTAAATGAACTCTCGGAGAGAATTCATAGCCAAATCCTTAGTGCCAGAGACCCCCAAACCTTTTCTAACCAAATGAAATATGGAAATGACAGAGAAATTGCAAATCTCTTTCTTCTTTTAGTACATACCTACAAAAGCCTGCATAAAAAATACCCCCACGCTTCTTTAAGTTACCTAGGCAAGAATTTTAAGTTTCCCGCGATGCTTATCATAGAAAACCAGGCAAACTCACAATGCATGAAAAAAATGATCTACTAGAGATAGCATATCTTGCAAAGGAAAGCCCAACAAGTAGGAAAACACACGTGGCACATATGTGGTAGCATCTACCTTTCTGAAGCATCCATGTGATTGATTAGTCAAAGAACCATTAGCCAACTAGAGGATCGCCTCTTCATTTCTCGCTGTATGGGTAAATCAAATGGACAAGCATAGATCCTAATTCAACCCTTGAACTTTCTATAAGCTTAAAATGCCTGGGCACATAGATCCTAACGTTCTGCTAAAGAGTCGGGCAGTTTTAGTTACTAGAAGTTTATTAGCATGCACAAAAAAGTGGCAGATTGGCTTTCTGTAACACAAGAGTTTTAAGTGTTCAAGAAGGCTAGACAAACACTTGATGTTGTTCGCATTGCAACTGAGACAATAAAAGAATACAAAGGCACAAAAAAGGCTAGTGGAATCCTAAAGTTGACTTTGTGAAAGCCACAACTCAATAGATTTTATACTCCTTGATCATATGACGCTGAGAAATTTAAGAATAGATAAAGAAATTGGATTAATTTAAAAGAAAACAAAACATTACCAAATTCAGAGATAGGCTGATATAATTTTAATGAGCAAGATCAATATACAAGAAGATAAACACCTTCCCGAAGAAATGCATATGAATACCCCAAAAGCAGAAACTAAAGTAAATTGAAGGTCCGCAAGACACAAAGAACACGTGTTACCTGTCCTCCGGATGCCAAGAGAGCTCCAAACTCCAAGACTTTAGCAATATCAAAGCTGTAAACAAAACAAAGATTATGACAAAGAAATTCAGTTCTGATCACGGTGAAAATGATTGGAAGGAGTTATGCAAGAAAGTGGTTGGATGTATTTAATCACTCTCTCTCTCTCTCAAGAAAAAAAGAAAAGCTAACTCAAAACATCCACTTAACCTTCTGAAAGAAAGACCAGCTGCAATGTCTGGATGAGATTTTCTAAATGAAGTCACCACATCCTCAACACTAAAAGATATTCCAGCTTTTGATATCTCTGACTCAATAAATGAAAATAATTCATTTAAACATGTGTGCTTAACATTCTCAGAAATTGCTCCAATAGCATGAGCAGCAGCAACCCTTGTATCCCAACTTTTGCTACGAAGATACTGAGAAACCTGTGATTCACAAGAAACAATGATTTGGTCCCAAAAAGTTGAGAGGTGGCAGATATTCCCTCATAGAAGCTAACCCATATACTATAAAGTTCTTGCACAGTGCCTACAATCCAAGAAAGCAAAAACTTTAAAGCCACTAAGTATCGAATAGCTTAACCCATATTCCTTAAGAGAATTCCTTGTGTCAAATCAACTAAAAGCTAAAACACTGAAAAAAGAACTTCCCAAGCGTTTTAAAAAAAAAAAAAAAAAAAAAAAAACCTACACAACAAGGAGACAAACCCTTCATGTTCGAAGTAGGTGATAATGAAGAGGATTGCAAGATATCCTACTAAAGTATGATACATAAATACGTTTGAACACAAGAAGCATCAAATAAACCTTTTCTGTCAACAGAACAACAGTTCTTTAAAATAGAAACCGACCATATAAAATGACAGCAAAAAAGTTCCAAAGAGTTTTAAGAACTACAACTCAAAAGGATAGAAGAAGAACAAAAAATAGAGAACTATAGTAAGACGGCTTTTTTCCAGAGAGCAAATGAAAGTTCTAAAACCACCGTTTCCAAGTTAGGAAGTTCTTAGAAGAAGCGATAAAATATTTATTGTTTGATCAATTATAAAACATCAAAATAATTCAAGGGCAATGCATCCTCTAATTAGACCCTCAAACATCCCTAGTCACTGAAATAGAAACCAGAAATAAATAAAAAAGAAAAAAACAAAAACCTAGCGTCCATACTTTTATAGTATAGCATGCGTCCTACATCAAATTTCCTCCATCTCTGCCATCATATTTCAACAAAAATCTCAAAACTTTAAGGGAAGTTAGCTAAGTTTTTCAAATTTCAAACACAAATTATATGTAAATATTTTTTTAAAGAGATCCCTTAAACGACAACAACATAGCCTCAATTCCAAATTAATTGGGGTCAGCTACATGGATCAAACTCTTCCACTGTGCTCGATTAAGAGCAATCGATGGTGGGCTTTCCAAACCATTCAAATCCCTCCCAATTAATATGTCTCAAGTTAACTTAGGTCTACCTTACCTCGTCGAATTTCTTCAATTTCTATTGAGTCAAGTTTTCTCATGGGGGCATTTGTAGGCCGTCTTTGTAGGTGACCAAACCACTGCAACCACCCTTCCCTAATCTTTGTGTCAATTGGTGCTACTCCTACTTGTCTTTGAATTTCTATAATTCTAATTCTATCTTTACGAGTTTTACCACACATCCACCCGAGCATCCTCATTTCTGCTACATTCATTTTATGTAGTTATTGTTGCTTTACCGCCCAACATTCACCTCCTTAAAGCATAGCTGGCTTAATTGCAGTCCTACCAAATTATCCTTTTAACTTAGTAGGAACATTACAATCACAAATCACCATTGTTGCACCCTGCCGTTTCTTCCATCCAACTTGAATTATACGTATGACATCATTCTAAATATTACCATCATTTTGTATGATTGATCCTACTTATCTAAAATGGTTCACCTTAGGAACTTCTACTTCCCCTAATTTTACCACTCCATCATCTCGATGTCTAGTATTTTAAAAATCTCACAATGCATGCATTCGATATTCGTCCTACTCAACTTAAAGCCTTTAGGTACTAATGTATTCCTCCAAAGTTATAATTTCCTATTCACTCCATCTTCTGTTTCGTCCACTAAGACAATATTATCTGCAAATAACATACACCATAGTATATCTCTTGAATATGCCTAGTTAGTTCATCCATAATCAAAGTAAAGAGATATAGGCTTAAAGTCGATCCTTGATCCAGTCCTATCGTAACGGGAAATTCTTTTGTAGTTCCTCTAAATGTCTTTATACTCGTTACTACTCCATCATACATATCCTTAATAGTGTCTATGTATCACGCATGCACTCTTTTTCTTTCTAGAACCCACCAAAGAACATCTCAATGAACCATATCATATGCTTTTTTTAAATCTACAAATACCATATGAAGATATTTCCTCTTTTCTCTATATTTTTTCAACAATCTTCTTACAAGGAAAATCGCCTTCATAGTTGACTTCCTAGGCATGAAGTCAAATTGATTCTCTCATATTGTTGTTTATCTTTTTAGTCTATTGTCAATTATCATCTCCCAAAGTTTCATAATATGACTCATAAGTTTAATTCCCCAGTAGTTTGAACAACTTTGAATGTCTCCTTTGTTTTTGAAGATTGGTATTTCTCCAATCCATTAAACTTTAACGGAGATTAAATAATACAACAAAAGACCTCGCATTACGAATTGGAGAACGGGCATATTACCAGTACCCACTAACCAAACCCCTGTAACCTTTAAATTAGGAAAAAAAAAAGCCTAAAACTCTGGTGCAATGGTGCAATGCCTAATACACATACCCCAAGTCCAACTAATATAGATTTCTAACTAACGAACTTACCGAAGAACAGCTACACCCCTCGAAAGATTAAGAAATATTATCTAAAGCTCTCATCTTTGAAATGCAACACCTCTCCCTATGATATATTAACATAACTAACTTTGTGAAACCCCTGATAATACTCATAGACTTGGCAGGACACATTCACAGGTACCCATTATCATAGAAACGATTAATTAACAAAGCGATCGAAACCGGAACAATCACTCACTCACCTTCTTCAATAAAGAATTCAAGTCCTGCGGATGCGACTTCGCAATATCCCCAATTTGCCGCGCTGCAGCAAATCTGGTCGCTTGGGTCGAACCAGCTGAATTCCAATCAAGGAAACACACAAAACGCCAACGAAACGATTGAAACGACACGATAATCAACATCGAACAATTCAAAACTCAACAAACAAAGAATGAATGAACAATAAGAGAGGATACTGTCGAGCAAAGTGAGCAGGCGATGGAGGCGTGATGACTGCTGAGCCATGGCGCGATCGCTCGCTCTCTCATCCGAATCCAATCCAGAAACTGTTGAAATCGATTTATGGTGAGATCCAATCGGTCGAGAATATCGGAGAGAAATCAATCGAACGAATTGAACAAACAAATCGAACTCTCAAACCAGTGTTGAATGTTGTGCCCTAATTCGCCATTGTTGGTGTTCTTCGCAAATCGTAATCTCTCTCTCTCTCTCTCTCTCTCTCTCTGAATTTATAGTTGATTAACTTCTCGTATCTCTTCCGCCTTCTCCCTTTTATCCGCCAAACGAACCCTCCCTTTTCTATTCCTTCTCTCTCTCTTTCGAGAAGTTGTAGAATGACATGGACATGTCACGTGGTAAGACACGCACGCTCACAAGAGTCATTAAGGACGTGTGAATACACAAATCCCAACATATAACATCTAGGTCGAAACTGTATCTTGTGGTGTAATATTATTGTTGTCCTTCTAATTTTGTTTTTTTTAAGAAAAAAAAATGGAGAGTGGTTTTTTTTGGAGAAGTGTTATAATAACGAGGAAGTCACACCCAACTCACATCGTTTCGCTAGAGTCGTCTGTACGCACCTCGAGATATGAGCACACATAAATCTCGATGCATCACACGTAGGTCAAGTCGTGTGGAGAGCTTTTTGTGGGCTAATGCATGTTGGAGCGTAACTTCATACCCGTTGTCATTCTAGTATTATACTACCAACATTGTCAGACCCCGCTTAATTAGGCATCTGACCGGCCTAGATTACCTTGATCCACTGGTAACCTAGCAGCCTTAGCCTCACCATCAATAAATAATTAAAATATATCAGAGTTATTATCAATTATGACTCTTCACTAACCATAAAGAATTCAAAAGCGAATCTTGTACCTCTATATTTCGTAATGTTTAATTATTATATCCTTAAAGATCATTTCGGTTAACATCTCGGCCTTAAAAAACTTTCAACAAACTTGCTCAGCTTTGGTGAAAATGTCAAATGACTCACATTCCATCCATAACCATTTATATTGCATTAACAGAATCATATAATCATATTAATTTGATTAAAAGGCCAAAAACCTTAAATAAACATTACCTTGGCTCTAAATAATCTCAATCCGTCCCAAAACCAATCAAATCATTCCATATGATATTCTATTCACACGCGAGCCCAAAAACCTTATTTATATAATATATTATATTCAAAAACCATGCATACAGAGAGTTATGGGAGTTAGGCAAGTCACAGTGAAACTAGCATCTTTCATTTTCCTTTGTCGTCGTTGTACTTGTCATTATTCAATTATAAAAACTCGATAAAGTAAATCCCACACTATCCAGTACACCTGTGATAGCTAAATGCATAGTATTACAAGAATTTAAATGAACAATAATATCACAAGGAATTATAAATATACAAGTATGCAATCCATCTCGTTTCTGTTGACCGACCACAATGAAAAGACGTCTCCTCCAAAAGTGGTGGGTAAACAGTAATAAAGATTCATGAGTTTGAGAGGAAGTCCATCGGGAAGTCGAGCCCCCAACTCTCCATGGGGTATGATTTTCGCCAGCATCACAATCAAAATCCATCTTAAACAAGTGTCTATAATGATCAGTGACCCCAACTACAGAGCACCACGGGGTTCATCCCACCTAGCGCTGGCAATTTGGGTCATGAAACGATTAACACGACACGACACGACACGTAATAAACATGTCGTGGGTTTGGCTTAAGTGGGTCTGGGTCATAAACATGTTAACACGTTTATACACGGTTAATAAACGAGTCATTAACAACCGCTCAACTCGTTTATGCTAAAGAATAATGTATAAATAATAAATATTGTATAATAAATAGATTGATACAAAATTCACCTATTTGAATGCATGTTAATAGCATGATTTATTTATTTATTTATAGACATCTTTTATCATATTTTATTTTATATTTGAGAGGAAATATTCATTTTACTTTTAATATATTATTTATGTTTTAGATTTTATTAATAATTATTTATTAAGAAAAAATAAAACTTTTCGCCAAAGTAAAATTTAAATTTTTTTTAGATGATTCTTATAATTTTGTTTATGTTATTATTACGAGTCATTTTTGCTTTATTTTTAAGAGTAATAAAGACTTGAATGAAAAAGAAAAGTAAAACTAACGACTATATACAACCACATTATATTTTATTGGTTATTTAGTATGTTTTTTCGAATTTAATCATTTAGATATATTTTTAAAAAATAGTAACTTAATTATAAAAAGTTTAAATAAAATAAAATTTTTAAATATAATATTTAATAAGTGGGTGACACGATTACACGACATGTTTAACACACGACCCACTTAGACACGAAAACGATTAACACGATTAATAAATATGTCATGTAATGGGTTTGCATTATATGGGACACGACACGTTTACGACACGACACGTTTACGACTCGCCGATACGAATTGTCACCCCTAATCCCACCACACATATAGCTAATGAACCGAATGGGAGCTCCCAAAGGCCTCATTCCTCTCGTGTTCATGAATGCACGATCAACAAATATGCAGCGATAAACCGTGCATGCAATATATATATATATATATATATATATGTGTGTGTGTGTGTGTGTGTGTGTGTGTGTGTGTGTGAAGGCCATACCCCCATCTTACTTTGTAAGTAGGGGTGGGCAAACCGCGGTTTGGTGGTGAAAACCACCAAACCGCGACCAAACCGAGGGTCTACGGTTTGGTGATTTTCCAAACCGCGAACCACCAAAACCGCAACCAAACCGAATCGCGGTTTGCGCGGTTTGTGCGGTTTGGTTTCGCGGTTTTGGTGCGAGGCGGCGGTGGACGTTCGCGCGGTGGAAGGCGACGACGATGGCAATGGATTCGGCGGCGACGGTGAGACGGAGAGTGAGGAGGATGAAGGAGACGGCTGGAGTGAGAGGAGCGCCGGCGGGAGTGAGAGGAGAGAGGAGCGCCGCGGGAATGAGGAGAAAGGAACGTCGCGGGAGTGAAAGCGGAGAGAGGAGCACCGGCGGGAGTGACAGGCGGGAGTAAGAGGAGAGAGGAGCGCCGGCGGGAGTGAGAGGAGAGAGGAGCGCCGGCGGGAGTGAGAGGAGAGAGGAGCGTCGCGGGAGTGAGATAGCTATCGTTTAACTGTTGTCGATTGAGGGGGTCCATTGGCAAGCGAGTCATGGTTACTTGTTGTCTGCGACTATGAGCTCTTATCCGTACGCCGTCGATATCTCCCAATTGAGTGTACGTTGGGGGCACTTATCCGGGTCCGTAGATATCTCATAGTCGGCAGGGGTTAGGGTTGTGAGGCAAAAAGGGGGGGCTCGCCCTAACCCGAGTCTGCTGGCTTTTGCCGCGACTCAACGACTTTTTGGTCGGGACTCCTTGTTATTTGGCATCACTCATCGATGGATTGTTTACAGTCTTGTATATGGGAGAAACATTGAAGATGTATATGTCTTTCAGAGTAATTGGGGAGGCATATACATCTACATTGGGCGTGAAAGTACTATGCCCATATGTGTAGTTCGCAGAGCGTGCTCGCACACACATATGGAGGAAATATAGAAGATGTATATGTCTTTTAGAGTAATTGGGGAGACATATACATCTACCTTGGGAGCATCACTCATTGATGGATTGTTTACTGTCTTGCATATTCATGCGTTCTTTATTCTTTTCGTATATTTGCATGAATTTGACTGCTTTGGATATTGCGAAATGTTGTGTATATGTCCTACTGGATTTACTTACCTGGGCTCGTCATTTTTATATTTGACTGAGTGCAGAGCCGCAGACGAGTAGCAGAGTGAAGACTTTATAGCTAGGTGAAGTTTTGTATATTTTGTATTTTACTATCCTCTGATGATATTTACTGGGTTCCACATTTGGGTTTCCTAACTCCCTGATCTTTTGTTGAGTTATTGAATGTAGTCGTTGCTTCCGCTATAAAATTGTAAATCTCGAAAAATATTAATAACTATGTGAATTTACGTATAATGATGGATTGGAAGGCTGATTAGGCCTGCGTTGACCTTGCGAGACTGGCTCGGGGGTCCACGTGGGCTTAGGCCGGGCGGAGCCCAATTCGTGAAAAATTGGGGCCGTCACATAAGTCATAGTTGTTTCTCATGATAAGTATATATTCCAGTCCTCTGACTTGAGATTACCAGAGACTTCAACATTAGGAACACAGTGATTTGACACAATCAAACGTTGTCTTTAACTTAGGACGATTATAAAGGTTGTGATTGGTTCTTGTGTGAGCAATGCGATGAAGTTGTGTAATCGAGATAGAATTTGTCCCTCTCATATAAAGAGAGATATCTAGTGGATCCCTCGATGTGTTAGACTGTTAAAAGGCCTAGTCTAAGTGAATTGATATTGATCAATGTCACTTGGATGTTTTCAGTCTACCTAGAGATCGAGACTAGTACGATTGAACATGTTGGATGACAATTCCATGTCTTATGTTTGATCAAAAGGATATCGTGTGACAAAATGATGTTATATACACTATTGATTAGGTTGTTTCGATTTAATATTCGTACAACTTGGGTAGTCATAATGTCTTGCTAGAGGCCGCTTATGACTTGTATACCAAAATGTGTTTTGGTACACTACCAACGTTGTATGAGCCTATTGGGTCGCACACTAAGAATGGTTTTGCGAGATTTTAAGATGGTTCAGAAAAATGAATTTTATATGATGAAATTCATGACGGAAACGTCCTTGTGGTGTGTTACTGTCACGTGTTTAACTCTGGTATTTACTCGCATATGGTTTATTTTTCAGTTTTCCAAGTTATATGCTTTTAAATACCATTTGAATATTTGGAAATGCAAATTAAACTTGTCATTGGGGATTACTGTTTTTATTCTTGTACTCACCGTCCTTTTTATGACGGTGGGTGCAGAGCCGTCTACCAGCAGGCCGGGCAAGGAGAAGATCGGTGATTATCCTTGAGCCCGCGGCGCGTCACTACATCGATTGTAGGTCTTTTTTTGATATTTTGATTGTATAGTTTATATATGTCTTTCGGATACTTTTTGGGGTTGTATATTGGGTTGAGCATTAGTTCCCCGACTTGACTTAGACCATTTTATCGTTTCAATGAATTTTGAAGACTATATATATGTGATGGCATTTCCTGGCTTAACGTGTGTCGACATCCCCAGAGACTCTAACCCCGTGATTCGTGCACACCTCGATCAACGGGACCTAAATGCAACAACTACTTTTTAAATTTTCAAGAAATACCAAGTATGGATTGTCAAGGCATAGGCATATGCAAGGACAACAACTTATAGGAATGAAATGCCAAGTAAAATCGTCAATGGGTATACTCACACCAACAAAGTAAAGTCCTAGCTTTACTGGCCTCCCGATACACCAAGTCTTCAAAATTCATTGAAACGATAAAATGGTCTAAGTCAAGTCGGGGAACTAACGCTCAACCCAATATACAACCCCAAAAAGTATCTGAAAGACACATATAAACTATACAATCAAAATATCAAAAGAAGACCTACAATCGATGTAGTGACGCGCCGCGGGCTCAAGGATAATCACCGATCTTCTCCTTGCCCTACTATTGCAGTGGTAGACGCTGACTCTGCACCCACCGTCATAAAAAGGACGGTGAGTACAAGAATAAAACAGTAATCCCCGATGACAAGTTTAATTTGCATTTCCGAATATTTAAATGGTATTTAAAAGCATATAAATTGAAAAACTGAAAAATAAACCATATGCGAGTAAATACCATAGTTAAACAAGTGATACCGACACTAGGCTAAGTAGTAGTGATTTAGGTCTCACCCCGACCCAATAATCATATAGCACAAGGGACTCTAACCCAAGTGTTACCAGGGACTCTAACCCCGGTGTGTAGACCACCTCAGGGACTCTAACCCCGAGTGTCATACAATGTCAGGTAACGTGTGCCGACATCCCCAGGGACTCTAACCCCGTGATTCGTGCACACCTTGATCAAGTACGGGGCCTAAATGCAACTACTACTTTTTAAATTTTCAAGAAATACCAAGTATGGATTGTCAAGGCATAGGCACATCTACACCCCTAAACAAATAATGAATACAAGTCCTCTTAAACATTTATAAGATATTCACTAGCCTAATAGCATGCTATTTATCATTCAATTCACATTTGACACAACAAGAATATACATAGCATGGAATGGAATCAATGAATTAAATCAAATAAATGGATATCATGCAAACTAGACTCATCAAATGAGCACGGACACAAAGAAACACATGATATAAGAGTACAAAGGTAAATAGTCAAAAGGACTATGCAAGGACAACAATTTATAGGAATGAAATGCCAAGTAAAATTGTCAATGGGTATACTCACTACAACAAAGTAACGTCCTAGCTTTACCGGCCTTCGCTCTCCCGTGCCCTTTTCCTAGGTTCCTTATTTTGGTGTCTCATTAGTTCAAGTATAGTGAGTTTATTGTGTATCGAAAGGCTGACTAATACGTAGTTAAGTCCTGTGATGAGATGATTAGGGCTTAATTACGGGATTAGGCCGGGCGGTGCCCTAGATTAGGAGAGGGGCCGTCACAGTTACGCTTATACTTCTTTAAGTAGAGGTATATTTGTAATTTACTTAACCGTCTATATACAAGGGTTGTATAAATAGACGCTTTAAGTTACAATACACGTACGAAAGAAAAAAAGGCCGAAACTCTATTTTCGTTTTAGAAACGACTTAGAGTTTTTGGTATGCTCTGGATCGTTTTGGAGAGAAACAAAAGGTTTGGTATTCTCTCGAAGCTAGCACTTCAAATCTCGGCCGTAATGGAATTATATTGATCTAGGTTTCGAAATTGTTTTGTATCAATTTTCATAAAATTTTTAGGCTTAAGTATCAATTTATTTTTTGTATTATCGGTCATTTCGAGGTTGGTAAAACTTGCTATGGTAACCCACAAATAGTACACACGAATTGGATCGAGTCCAATTATGGTCAATCCATAATTCGATCCAATTATTGCCAATTGAGAAATCGCAATCCAGTCCAGTTCATTTATTTTGCTAGTTCGGCTTGATCCAATTTACTAAATGTGGATTGGATTGCATCAAGTTATGCAAATTGACAATTATAAATTTAGTATTTTAAATTAAAACTTGAGCAAATCCTTAAGAGTAAAGAAAAAATTTAATGATTGTCAAAGCATATCTAGTGAGATGGGTAAGGTATCACTTGTCAAAAGGCAATTTACTAAAGTAAAAATAAATAAATTATGATTCGTAAGGAAGATGTTGGATGCTAATTTTAATTCAAACATATTAGTATTAACATTTTCTATATTTATTTAATTAACAGCTTAAAATGTGTACTAAACGTAAGAAGAATTAACTTAAGTTTTGAATATTTAGATCTTGAAGTTTATATGAATAAATAGTAGATGAATTAGTGGTATAGAAACGCTAACACATCTAAATATAGTTCAAAATTTTTAAGAGTATATGTGTATTTATAATGTAAAATATATAAAAGTTAATTGGATCAAATTGCAGATTGAATCCGCAGATTGAAGTGTGCAATTCGCAATTCAATCCAATACATATGGATTGCAACTTTTATAATCTAATCCAATTTAATAACTTCAAATTATGATCTAATTAGAATTAAATGGACTGAATGGAATTGGATCTACAAATTTGCGGATTTCATGAACACCCTACCCACAAAGTACATGCATGTGGATGAGAGTCGTGTGATGCGCTTTGGGAAGCATGTGCATGGAAATGGAGTGAATCAGTGATCAAACAGGTGTGTTTACTTTTTAGATTACCAAATCATTTTCTTTGTAGAGATAGTGGGGAATGGTTGAGGGACTCGATTTTGCTAGTTACATGTAGTGAATCCTTTGGATTGGGCATTGAGATGTGGGCACGTGTCTCAAGGTGTATTTGAGGAGTCGCAAGTGTAGGTAGTAATCATAACTGCCTATTTTTATTTATGTCGTTAATTATCTTGAATTTATAGACGTGAACGCTAACTCAAATCTACGTGGACGCCGAGATAGGCTAAGACACACGAGAATTTAGGTATGATAGTTTATTGTGTGTTGGATGCTTATTTGTGGTGCAATTTATTGAAATATATCACATGTGTGTATGTTGCATAATAATAAGTGTGAGATTGTGTGAACTGTATTCGCCTCGATATGCATGTCAACACGGGTATCGGGTAGTTGACGGACTGAATATTAGGTCGGGGAAACTAAAACAAACAAATTACATAAAAATTGGTCAAGTAACTAATATGGAAGCTTTAAGTAAATAGATATGGGCTTAAAGCCGATCCTTGATGTAGTCCTATCGTAATGGGAAATTATTTTGTAGCTCCTCCAAATGTCCTTATACTCGTTACTACTCCATCGTACATATATTTAATAGTGTCTATGTATCTAGCGTGCACTCTTTTTCTTTCTAGAACCCACCAAAGAACATCTCTAAGGACCCTATCATATGTTTTTTCTAAATCTACGAATACCATATGAAGATCTTTTTTCTTTTCTCTATATTTTTCTAACAATCGTCTTACAAGGAAAATCGCCTCCGTAGCTGACCTCCCAGGCATGAAACCGCATTGGTTCTCTGATATTGTTGTTTCTCTCCTTAGCCTATTGTCAATTATCCTCTCCCACAGTTTCATAGTGTGACTCATGAGTTTAATTCCCCGGTAGTTTGAGCAACTTTGAATGTCTCCTTTGTTTTTGAAGATTGGCACAAGCGTGCTTCTTCTCCAATCCATTGACATCCGTTTATTTTAAAATTTTATTGAAAAGTTTTGTCAACCTAGTCAATCCAATTTCTCCTAAGCATTTCCAAACCTCTATGGGTATTTCATCTGGGCCACATGCTTTCCCTAGTTTCATTCTTTTCAATGCCTCTTTAACTTCTACAATTCTAATATTGCGTGTATAGTTTACATTTCTTTCTTGGTGTGGGTTTTCATCTATTATAGCATCAACTTGGCCATCATTAAATAAACTATCGAAGTAACTTCTCCATCTCTCCTTAATATCCTCCTCGCGCGTTAAAACATTTTGATTTTCGTCCTTAATACATCTTACATGACTTAGGTCTTGTTTTTTTTTATCTCTTAATTTGGCTAGCCTATATATATATTTTTTTCGCCATCTCTATTACCTAACTTTGTATATAAATCTTCCATGAAATTTGTTTTAGCTTGACTAACTACTTTTTTAGCTTGTTTTCTAGCTTCTCTATATTGATTGTATGCATCTTCATCTTGACACTTAGGTATTTTCCTATACATATCTCTTTTAGTCTTAATTGCTCGTTGGACATCCTCGTTCCACCACCATGTTTCCTTCTTCGGAGGTCCCAAGCCCTTAGATATACTTAATATGTTTGATCTCACCTTCCTTATGCAACTACTCATTTCTAGCCACATTGTATTAGCATCTAAGTCAAGATTCCAAACATTTTCCTGTAGTAGTTTTTCTCTAAACTCTACTTGTTTACTATGTTTTAGGTTCCACCACTTTATTCTAGGGTCGCTAACTCTTTTATTCATATTTTTCCGTTGTGTTAGCTTAATATCAAGTACTACTAACTTATGTTGGGTAGTAAGTGCTTCACCAGGTTTTACTTTGCAGTCTCTACATAGTTTTCTATCTATTTTTCTTGTTAAAAGAAAATCTATTTGACTCTTGTTATGACCACTACTAAAAGTAATTATATGCGACTCCCTCTTCCTAAAACTAGTATTTACTAAAACAAGATCATATGCTGAAGCAAATTCTAAAATTGATTCTCCTTCTTCATTTCTATTACCGTAACCAAAACCTCCATGAACTCTCTCAAACCCATCGTTACTTACCCCGACATGCCCATTTAAATCTCCTCCAATAAAAACCTTTTCATATAATGGTATACTCTGCATAAATCCATCCATATCATCCCAAAACTTGTGTTTGATGCTCTCGCTTAATCCTACTTGTGGTGCATATGCGCTAAGTATGTTAATTTTTTCGTCTCCAATAATTAATTTAACTAGAATCAATCTATCCCCCATTCTTTTAACCTCTACGACCTTATCCTTATAGTCATTGTCCACCACAATTCCTACTCCATTGCATTTCCTATCTATACCAGTGTACCACAATTTAAACCCTGTGCTTCCTATTTCTCTACTCTTTTCTCCTACCCATTTTGTCTCTTGGAGGCAAGCAATATTGACTCTCCTTCTAATCATGGTATCTACTAGTTCTATTGACTTCCCGTAAGTGTTCCTATGTTCCATGTTCCTAAACGAATTTTTCTCCCCTTTGTATTTGTTTTTCTTTTCTATTTCTATTTTGTCTAAAAGATCTAGTGTTCGTATCTATGATTTTGTTTTTGTTTTCGTTTTTGTTTTTGTTTTGAACTAGCTTCTTTACCCACACCCGTCCTTTGTGTGGGAACCCTTGCTCATTTTTCTTCACACCCGGACGACGATGTGAAGGGACTAGCTTCTTTACCCACACACGTCCTATGTGTGGGAACCCTTGCTCATTTTTCTTCACACCCAGGCGGCGATGTGAAACACACCCTTGCTCATTTCTCACTACACCCGGGCTCCGATGCAGCGCGTCGCTAGGTGGGAACGCCCCAACGTTTATATATGTTTGATCCATTTCATGAAAAGTGACAAAAGTTTTACGCTGGCTGTCAACCTATCGCAACCCTCCTCCTTTATCCGGACTTGGGACCGGCTATGTAGTGCATTGTTGAATGGAAAATACTAAAAATCGTAATTTGATTGAGTTAAACATTATAAGAATCATTTAAAAAACTTCTTTTTTTCAGTTTTTTAATTTGATTTTATCATACAAACAAAAACATTCTTTTCAGCTAGATAATTAATAATATTACTTCTTATTAATAATCTTCCTTTTCGCAAATTAGATTTAGAGTTTTAATTAGTATGTAGATCATATCGATTGTGGATCAAAATAGGATGATCGAATCTAGTGTGGATCGTTAAAAGCAATATGTTAAATCGCAATTCGAATGAGTTAAAAATCATGATTAATGATTATTTCAAAGTTGTCATTTTTAGTTCTTTACTTTGATTTTATTATTATACAAGCTCTTAAGGAGAAAATGTAAGCTCCCTTTAAGAGCTATCTTAATTTATTCTAATTACAAGTTTACAAAAAACAACCTCAATTTTACTAAAGTGCTATAGATACAATTAAATGGTCATAGTAGCCCCATAAGTCTAAGACATATATAGTAACTCATGTAATCTATTCTGATCTACACAACACTTTTGATTCAATTATAAATCATAAAATATAAACATACTTTCTTCCATTGTCAATAAGTTTAAGAATATTTTTCCCTCTCTGCCTTCTTCCATAATATCATTGTTCTTGATGGTGAGATCTATTTGGTTTTAAACATATCATATCTCAATAACCGTTTTACAGTTATTGGGTCCGTTTATTTTGAAGAGAGAGGGGAGGAAATTAAAACCCCCATACTCATAACATTTATGCCCAAACTACCATGAAGTTGTGGGCCAAAAACATAAATACATAACAATATAATATGGGTCACATATAATAGAGATTAATTAAGAAAAAATAATCTAACAACTCGTACTAATACAACTTCATAAGCAAGCTTACAATCCACAATGATCATGTAAGTTAGTATATAGACTGTATCAGTTATAGATCATAATAGAACCATCTGATCAAGTATGGATCGTTGTAAGCAAGACATTAAATCGCAATTCAAATTAGTTAAAAGCAACACCAGTCCTTTAAAAGTTATTTATTTTGTCTCGGTTAAAAGCTCATGAATATTAATTAGTATTAATTGGACATAGTAAACTCATAGATCTTAGGTGAATCATAACAAACCTATAAAGTCTAAATGAGCCTAATAATCTACAATGGGCTCACATAACTATCATAATCTATCATTGCAAAACATTGTTCCAATATTCATGTTTTTTTTTTTGTTAAAGTCCATGATAATTCTTCAAAGAGCGCCGCTATGGGCACCCCACCAATTAATAAAGGGACACCACTGTTGAAGGCACAAGTTGTTTACCAAAGGCACCCAAAAATTTTGAATGAAATCTCGAAATTGCCCCCAAGTGCACCCCACCACCAAATTCAAGAAGGGTTTGAGCATCTCCTCTATCAATTTGAGCATCTCTATGTTTGTCGTTGGGGTTTTCTTCCATATTCAGAGAGCTCGAGTTATTTGCATTAGGTACGTTGTAGGGCTCGGTCTTAGGTTCCAATCTCACAGGAGACATTTTTTCGGCAGCTTATAGGTATGTTTGAACTTAATTTTGATAGATTATAGTTCGATTTTTGTTTGTTTTGTGTGGTTCGTCTGCTAGGTTAGGCAAATTTGCGAACCCATTTTTCTTGGCCACACAAAGCAGAGAAGATGCTAACGATCTCGGCTAACCATGGCTGAAATTTAAGTTTAAGGTTAGTTGCACTTAAAGTATAGGTTACATAGTAACAAGAGACACATTATTGTCTCGGTTAACCATAACCGAGATTATGCTTGGCAAATTTGCGAACCGTTTTTCTCGGCCACATAGGTTAGAGAAGATGCTAACAATCTCGACCATTGTTAGCCGAGATTTAAGTTTAAGGTTAGTTGTGCTTAAACTCTCTATTACATAGTAACAGAGACACATTGTTGCCTCGGATATCCATAACCGAGATTATTCTTATGTATTATTGTTTTAGGTAGTGTAACACTGCAATTACTCTCGGTCACCACACCACGAGAGTAATTCAAAGTGTATAGTTGATTTCCTTTCGGTGATGTACAACCGAGAATGAAAATATTTTCTCGGTTGTCCATTACCGAGACTAATTGTGTTATCTCGGGTACGCGTTCACCGAAATTCTAATTGTTTTCTCAAACCTGCTTGACCGAGACTATAGAAATGGAAGATTTTGTTCTTATTTTTTTGAATTTTACTTCTGTTTCTGCTCCAAGCGCTTACATGTTGTAATCTTATCAAGTATGACTCGTTCGAAAACCCCGGTGACTAGGGAGGAGGTTGGTGTTGAGGTGTCGAGGGGTAACAGTGGGCGAGGCGGCCGGAGACCCCCGACTGCATCTTATCGGAAAAAGAAAGAAAATGTAGATGTGAAGGGAAATGGAAAGATTGTTGGAATTGTGCAAAGAATGTTCAATTGCATGATGAGGGTTCCAACATTGACACGAGTCGATAAAAAGATCTTGTAATTGCCTAAGGCGAAGATGAGGCTCATGCATCAGAGTCTAGTAGTAGTGACTCATCAGCACCGATAGACACCACTAGTACCGATCGTAATGTGGGTGGGAGTACTAGTGCTAGAGGTGGCCATAATGAAGGAGAGTCGCAAGGGCATATGGAAATGTGTGCTCCTTTCCCTGGTAGTCCTTCAGATGGATCATTGCTGAAGAGCTTTAAAAATCATGTCGCATTAGCGATTTGGATTAATGAGGTATATAAAGTCTCATTGAATGGAGTACTTAAATACTTATGGTTTTCATATAGCTGATGAAATGTTTTTTGTTGTTGTAGGATCACCCGATACTCAAGTGTATCAATCATGGTGCTCGGATCCAAGAATTGGACTTACAGTCGTGCCACCCTGACATCGAGGGCCTTCGGAGGATCATCCAGCAGTCTGGGTTGAATAAGCTGATAGACTACTCATACCGCAAGGCTAACAAGGAGGTTTTATATGCCTTTGTGGAGCGGTGACAGCCGAAGAACGAACAAATTTCACTTACCATTCGGTGAAATGTCGATCTCCTTGGAGGATGTGAGCATTCTCCTGAAGATTCTTGTGACGGGCAAAGTGGTTGTAGTTGAGAACTTTGCAAGGTACACCAAGGAATCTCTCTTGGATGCGATTAAGTTGGTGTCCAA
The DNA here is from genome assembly GCA_039657365.1 of Stephania yunnanensis. Lineage (NCBI taxonomy): Eukaryota > Viridiplantae > Streptophyta > Magnoliopsida > Ranunculales > Menispermaceae > Stephania > Stephania yunnanensis. Next base: position 51,432,478 of record CM077591.1, read on the forward strand.
ACTACTTGGGGTTAGCATTCAAGATGTTGAGGATGAAGTGAACATCAGCAAGGGGCTCACAGTGCGAAAATATTGGTTGAAGAGTCGATGGTGCCCCAAAGCTGGTTAGAGGAACACAACTTATCCCCCTGTAGAATGCACAACCTGGGCGTACTTGTTGTACTTACTTTCTTGCATCCTTTTTGCGGATAAGAGTGGATCTCGGGTATCTATTGCGTCGTTGAAGCTTCTAAAGATTTGGATGACATGGGAAAATATGGATGGGGTGCAGCTGCATTAGCCTACTTGTACCGACACTTAAGGTCTGCCACCAGAGTACAAGTATCTCAGATTGTCGGCTACCTCACATTACTTGAGGTATATTTTTAAATCAACTTACATTGTTTTATGAATAATTAGAATTACGTTTTGCATTTTCCTACTAACTAACGTTGTATGTATTTGCAGGGATGGGTGTACGATCATTTCAAACTCGGGTTCACCACATCCAATGCAAAATATATGGACTACGTGCAACCTCGTGTCTGTATATGAATTAAAAAACACGAGACCGTGATGAATATTGACAAGGTTGAGTCCATTAGGAGAACGTTGGACAAGTTGCGACCAAGCGAGGTGATTTACTTAACAATATTTATTGAATTCCATTTGCTTATTTGAATGCTCGGAGGAGTTCCTTGGGATTTTACTGACCGGACTCGTCATCCATTTTCTTATGTGATGATCGAGTGCAGATCCGAGTACAAGTAAGGGCAAGGGGATCTTACGTGACTACCTCTGACTGCCTACCGTTGATGATTACTTGCACGCGTGTTTTTATTTTGATATTTTGATTCGTTTGGGAATTGTACCTCATAGGGTACGATTGTTTACTTCTATACCGAATACTTATCAGGGTTTTTCCACAATATGATTTGTTAAATTGATTATTAATATGTTCTTGCATTTACGTACAACTTCCGCTACATATGTCATTTATACGCACAAGTGGATGCGAATTTCGAGACAAGAAAAGGACGGGCAGGTGTCGTACACGTGTAGTAGGGCCGGCTGGCAAAAAGTACACGTAGTCACGTCACCCCTAGGCGGCGAGGGTCGCCACACATTCAAATCTTCATATGGTTGTAAAACAGTGTTACCTCGTTATCGGATGATGTGAAAACGTAAGAATCGATACACGCCCGACAAACAAATACGTGACTTTAGGTTAGAGACTAGAGACCAATGTATTGGGGTGCCCCAAAATTTGTTTGAAAATGGGTTATGAAATTGGAGAGAGTTTATATGAAGGGGCGATATAGTCATTTACATCAAAGTGTAATTTAGAGGGGAGAATGACAAAAAATGGGCGCCTTCATTAATTTGTGGGGTGCCCCAAAATTTGTTTGAAAATGGTTTATGAGATTAGAGAGAGTTTATATGAAGGGGCGATATAGTCATTTACATCAAAGTGTAATTTAGAGGAGAGAATGACAAAAAATGGGCGCCTTCATTAATTTGTGGGGTGCCCATAGTTGGCGTTCTTATTTTTTTTTATCAAAAATAATAAGAAGTCACATGGCACTAAAGATGTAGGTTTAATGTGTCACGTGACAATACAAAATGTTACTTTATTCTCATTAGAGTTGAAGTTTATGACATGGCGAAAGAGTTGATGATATGGAAATGGGCATGCCACTTGCAAGATGTTACTTTATTTTCATTAGAGTTGGAGTTGATGACGTAGTGATTTAAATTTCTATATTTAGCGAGGCTTAATGAGGTTTTTGGATAAGTAAGGTAGTGGGGTTTTGAATAAGGCTACATATTGAAAATGTCAGTGGGACACCTGATGAGTCGCTAATTATGTAATTATATATAATTTATTTATATATTTTTTATTATTAAGTCTTCAAAATACTAACCTAATCATATTTATTTATTATTTTCAGGGTTAACATATGGATTGTGCGGTTGAATTCGGAGCAAAAAATGTACCCATTCCAAATTTCATTTTGATCGAATGATTTGTAGCTATCAATTTATCTCACGGTAATAAAAATATAATGTCCTGAGGTATATTAAGATTCATTTCTGGTTAATATTTCACCGACCAATCCTTCCTAACTCACATCTTTATTGAAAAAACTTTTTTGTAATTAGGAAGTATTTATATGCAGTGATCAAATACTAGAAGATTTGTCTTGAGACATGAATTGCACATTTGATTTAGAAATGAGGAGCTACTGAGCAATACAGTAACACACTTGTTCACACAGTGTACCAAAGCCGCGGAGATCTTCCTCGAGATCTGTACACAACTCTCTTCCATTAATTCGGTCTGCCTATAAGCACAACAGCAGCTTCACCCAATGATCGCGTGACCCGTGTCATTTATTCTATTCCTAATATATATCTACCACTATAATAAAATAGGGCCGCTAAGGGCACCCCACCGTTTAATGAAGGCACCCAAAGTTTTTGTAAAAATTTCAGCAAAATTGGAAAAGACTATTTTGCCCTTGTATATATAGTGATTCAAACCCCACAAATCATTTTGACAAAAAAAAGGCACCCCACCACAAGGTTGAACCACAAATCCACATTGCGTTTGGCGAGCGTCGATCGATTCTTGCGGATTGACATCATCTGACAGCAATGTAACAATGTTTGACAACAATTTGATGGTTTTTTTTAGCTGTTTAGTTGTGTAAAACCGTGAAAATGATGATTTATTTGTCAACGTAGGGTTTGGTAATTTCTTCAAATCCGAACTTGTTTCCACTATATAATGTAGGATTGTACTGCTACTGTGCAAGAGGAGGTCGAACTCACGAAAATTTTGCAAATTTATTGTGTTTTTTATACGGTTATCCGAAGTTTATGTCGATGTGCGCGATTGTTTCGGCCTCGCAGGACCGAAATGTATAGCAATGTCTCAGTCATAGAGGACCAAGAGGTGTAAGTAGATCACGGTATGGTACGACCGAGAGTACTGAGTAATTCTCGATGTGCGCGATTGTTTCGGCCTCGCAAGACCGAGAGCCTACTCTAACCCTCTCGACAGTGTACAATCGAGAGTAGGAGCAAATTCTCGGTTGTACATCACCGACACCACATTACCTATCACTAATTGTAGCTCTCGTCATGTCTCGGCCGAGATAACTAAAGTATTCTCGACCATGTGTAACCGAGACACTGTGAACTCTTCCGACCTTCGTGGCCGAGACAGTTAACACACTCTTTGGCCTATGTGGCCGAGAACCGCGATTTCCCAATTTTTTTAACCATTCAACAAACCGCCACACACACAATACAACTACTCTACCAAATGTAACTTCAAACGATCGATTTCACGCAAAATTTGTGTGTTCGACGATCTTCAACCGAGCCCTAATTTGAAGACGAAATCGGCAAACACCCCGAGCCTACAAACTGCAAAAACCTCCTACAACGAAGGAGAAACACACGGAGACGGACGAAAATGACGATTTCGGGGTATCCTCACAATGGTCGGTTGAAAACAAATGGGTTCTTTCACTAGGAGTTCGGTGGTGGTAGTGGGGGTGGTGGGGTGTGAGAGGTTTGTTCGAGGGGTATTTTGGGTATTTCGAGTCTAATTTTTGGGTTCCCCAGATAAATTGGTTAGTGCCCATATTAACTGGGTGCCTTCATGAAATGGTGGGGTGCCCTTAGCGGCCCTCTAATAAAAGAGTCAATATGAACCGAATGTTAAAGGTCTACATTACCCTTTTCGCTACATTCATATGATTCCTACAACACACCAACAATGCAAACTTGGTCATCTCCTTAGTTATTTCTATTTAGTTATTTAGTGTCCTGTTTCATCAAATCATAGTTTTTTTTTTTCGTCTTATATATTGTGCCAAAAGATATTAGTGGGGCCCGCATAACAATTTTAAATTGCAAATTTAATTGACGAGGTTTGCTGACTTTATTTGCTACGTCTGTTTGAAATTCTGCAAGTTGTGAGTGTCAAGAAAAACTTTTCTTTTATTCTTATTCACAAAAATTGTTACGAACGGTTCTTTTAATTTATATCTATTCACTTAATTAATCATGCTTGTAGTTACATTGATTTATAAAAAAAAAAATTAAATTTTATAAGTATTTTTAAATTTTATTTTAAATTTGATAATTATATACGTAGTGTCTAAGTTTCACGTGCACCACACGTGGGGAGCACGTTAAGAAACTACCTCGCTCAAAACTTTTATTTTTTTGAGGCACATCTTTAGTGCTTATATATTGCTAGTTCATGTTTCAAGACTTTTTATTCCATTTTTTTTTCCTTTTTTGATCTATTATATTAAAATAATTTAATAAGTCAATTTTTTTTTTTCTTTTTACAGTAATGTTTTTTTAAATCCAATGGTAATTCTTCAAAATGCGCTCAATAATTGTGTTGTATACGACGCTTTGAGAGCTTGTAAGTTCTTCTCTGTTAAAAGGCTGCACTCTCATTTTCTAATAATTCCAAATTAATTGAAGATTGTTACACGGATCAAACTCTTCCATCACATCACTTTCTCTAACGATCACATAATCAAAAAAACAATTACTCATTTGCCGTTGGTTTCATAATTTCATTGCACACAAAATCTTCAGTTAGTACTTAGTAGTACATAAAATCAGGTCTCATTTTGCACCAAAAAAAGTTGCACTCTTGCAATTAAGGGTAGGCAAACCGCGGTTTGGTGGTGAAAACAACCAAACCGCGATCAAACCGAAGGTCTACGATTTGGTGATTTTCCATTGCAACGGATCAAAATTACATTCAGTTTTCTTTTTACAAAAATTGGATGTGTAAGCAACCCCCACCCTGCACCTTTACTATATAAATACAATTTCAAAGTGAGTACCCAAAAAACATGTATGAGAGAGCAACAAGTATGAATGAACCAAACATGAACTAGATCTAGAATTTTACAATCTGTACCACTTCCAAATCTCGATCACAAGCCGCGGCTCATGGAAGGAATGTCACAAAACCAGAACTAGGCATTGAGGGATGTAAATGGGATTGAAAGAATCAACCAAGGAAGAAGCTTTTTCTCGTCTGTCACTGGCCTCGACTTTCTTGCAGAAGCAGTCTTGCCCTGCTCTGAATTTCAGTAAGCAATCCAACACCATTGCAACAAGGCCCAAGTCCTGGATAATAATCGCAAATGTTTTATCCAGACGATTGTCGTGTGGTTTCACTTTGGATCCTTCTCTCCGTCTACCATATACAGCCTCGAATTCTCTTGACTTGATTGTAGCTTTTTGAAGTATTGACTCGGGAAGCCCTGAAACATAATATTTTCGTGAGAAAAAAGGGACAAATGATTTGGAACAAGAACATTCGTTACATAATTTAGAAGCTTCAAACATCAATCATCGATCAAACAGTTCCGCTGCATTTTTCACCACCAAACATTCTACTGCATTATGGGACATAAATTTAGGATTGACACCATTCACATAAACCATGCACGCCTACTTTTCAAAACAAAAGTTTCATGTAATGCCGTTATTTTATGCGCAGAAGGCCACAGAAGATCAGTCCTGATCACACAAAAACTGCTTTGAGAACCACAGATTTTTTTTTCTAGGCAGTGTTAGGTAGCCTCTACAAAGAAAAGAGGTTACTGAAACCACATCTGGCATCTATCAATGACCCCTATCTCTAATAGATCTCTAATAGAACTAGATAATATAACTCCCACAAAGAATAGAAAGAAAAAAAAAAAAGACTTGGTTACTTTAGAGCTTAAACTGTAATAGTTTGCTACAATTCCAGGCTCATGGTGAAGAAGAAAGAATATGAGGGCAAGTCAACACACATCATGACCAATGAACTAGTTCATCAAATGGCAGGTCGCAGCTACTGTAGGACACTAAACCATCAAACTTACATAATTTAATCTCAATATTCTCTGCTTGAAAAACTACTATTCTACACAACATAGAGACGGAACACCCAATGGTGTAAACTTGATAAGTTTATATGGCCGGTGCCTGCCTATCCACACAACATATCCATTACCGAGTGCATTTTTGGCATGCACCCTCTGGTTCATGATCATGAAATCAGAAAACAAGACTTATATTATCATTCTGTGCATGGCGCGACACATTGATTTCTAACAGAGCAACTGAAGATTGAAAGAAGCATACCTGCTAATCGCGCAACATTAACACCATAACTTTTAGGACATGCACCGGGAGTTAACCGGTAAAGAAAGGTAACCTCCTCCACACCACTAGCTCCTTTCCCAACTTGGCATGCCATATGACGTAAAGAAACCTATACCCATAAATGATCAACATTCACCACCATTCTGCAGTGTAATTGAAAAGTGGCAGCATTGAAGTAATTTCCTCATCTTCTATGGACTTGTCCATAAAGGAAAAAATGGTACCTGAGAATCATTCTGATAATCTACAGCTAAGCGGTGATAATGAGTAGAGAACAAGCCTCGGCAATTTATCTTGCGAACAAAATGTTCGAGAACTGATTCCCTGGCCGAAGATAATTAAAACAAAGCAACGTGCGATGAGCTGGCATTTATGTGAGGTGATTGATAAAGTACCGCTTAAAGGAAGAGTTTAGAAGCATGATCAGCTTTGAAATAAAGTCAACACTCACGCAATGGCTTGCCCATCTGACGTTGATGTTCCACGCCCAAGCTCATCCAATGCTACTAGTGAATGACGAGTAGCGGAAGACTGCACAAACCATTTGAGAGGTGTCAGTCTTGATAAAATGATGTGCCTACCAATGCCACAAACAAATGTGTTGTCATATAGCAAAATTTAAATTCCAAAACAGACGCGCATCTTTCTTTCTGGAGCTAGTTAACAAATATAACACTTCTTGGACAGACAATAACTAAATCTAAATTTCGCCGCGGCATTCATTGATAAATCATTTTCTAACGACCATCTCATAAGGAGAGGAAAAGTAAAAAAGGAAGTGTGAAAAAAGGAACTGATATCAAACAAACTATTATTTTCAGGCAACATGGTCGCTCTTTGACATGCGATTGAGAAGGCTTACCAGCATTGATGCAGTCTCCTTAAGTTCAGTTAAGAAAGTACTTTGACCAGCCATAATATGGTCTCTTGCGCCCATTCTAACAAATATTTGGTCAACAGGAGATAGCTCAAACTCTTCAGCTGGGACGTCTGCGCCAAGCTGGCAAAATAATCGAAGGTGACAATAATTCACAAGAATAGGAAATATGTGTTAAATGCATGAGCAATTAAACCAGAAAGGAGCAAACCTGAGCCAAAATCACACACATGCAAATTTGGCGAATAAGGGTTGATTTTCCACCCATATTTGGGCCAGTGAGAAGAATAAAACTGGCATGATGCGAACCACCGATGCTAACATCATTGGGAACAAATGTACCCCTGCCTAATGCATCACTTCTAAGTACAGGATGTCCTAATGCTTTTGCTGATAAACGAGGAACTTCACTTGAGCTAGGAGCCTCCAAGATAGTTGGCCGGCAAGAAGGTCCTTCATAATAGTCACTTGCAATTGCTAAGCTGATCAATACGTCTAACTCTGCAGCATAATATTTCCCAGATTTACTAATGCAAGAATCAAAATTACTTAGTATTTGTGGATATTGTTCACCACATGAAAGTAAGTTCTAAAAACCTAATATTTATTATGGACAAAAACAAGGCAAAGACATTCTCGGAATCCTTGCAGCTCCAATGAAAATATTTTCACAAACAGCTCCGTTGTTGTAGGTAATGTTCATACCACTTAAAAGTAAGTTCTAAAATTTAAAATTTATAATAGATAGACCGTAGATGAAAAAGATCCATCCAAATCCTTATTTACAATTCCATTTGCAGAGGTTTAATTTCCAAAAGGGAATTGCATTAACTCGCTGAAAATAAGCTAATTGGTTTGCCATTACTTTTTAGCTGCAAGTCCATCTTACATATATAGAAGTATTGTACTCATGAAGGCAATTGCTTCTGGGATTTCTCGTCCACACGTTGAAATTGACCTTGGGTTCCTAACTCGCTCTCTAAAATTCCAATTTTCTCTTTTGGCATGTCATGGCACTTACAAACCTAACAGACCATCTCAAATTCAATTTGTATTGAGAAACAAACCTGGGTAACATTTTCACACGCGGCAAGATCCCCAGTCTCGTTGCCGATAAACTAGTCAAATATTAAATTACTGATGACAAGAGAGTAACATCGGGCTTTCATTTATAATAGTTTACCTGAAATTCCGGAAACTAGGTGCCTCCACTTTAAATGATGATCGCAGAAGCTTCCGATCATCCTTTGTAGAATGCTTTTTAATGACGCCTCCTTCTCTGCTTCTGCTAGAGAAAGCTCTCCTAACAATTTTTTGATTTGTGGAGTCCAATACCTGGAAAATCCCTGCATTTGCCAGAACGCAAGGACAAGCACATTGTCAATCGAAATATAGCAATGACCCAATAGACAATGAGATCCATAAGACCTCCTATTAGCAATATCTAATTCTACCAGGTTCCACCTGGTTCAGTATTCAACTATCTTTTTGGCTATCGCTATACTTATATGCCAAGTGTTCAGGATATGATACGTCTCCATCACTCTCTATAAAACACTTTTCCCATGGAATAAGAATTCCAAAAAGTGCATATGGCACAATAAACAAGGACAAAACTATAAAATACTAGTGATTCACGCCTACAAGAACATACAGATCCAGCTACTAGCCTACCATTGTCCAACATGTTAGTGTGCTGAGTTTAAAGAAACAACAGCAAAGTCTCAATCTCATATTAGTTGGGATCAGCTTCATGGATGCTAATTTTCCATTCCGCTTAATTTAATGCGATAGATTATGTAATTTGTTAACCTTTTAAATCTTTCATAATTTATGATTCCCACATCAACCACGTTCCTTTACACCTTCAAACTCCTATAGTTTCTAGGGCATTAGCTAGTAGTCATTGGATGAGTTCAAACCATTGCAACTACCATTCTCTCATATCTATATACTTCCTCCGTTGGGCTTACTCCTACTTTTATTTGCATCTCTATATTTCTGATTTTGTCCTTATGAATCTCACAACACATCCACTAAATCAACCTCATAATATTGTTTATTGGCAACTATTCGCTCTGTTAAGAATCGAAATCGCAGTGACGTAATGGAGTGGAAAAGCAGACTTTATTGCTGATCAAACCCAAGACAAAAAGTACATCAACAGTAAAAGATAACTATCCCAGAGAAAGAGACACACTCCTCTCACCAGACTCAAAGTCACCGCTTAACAGAGAAAGTAATCCCCCTCACATAGTAACACTATCTACCTTTTATATCAACACCCCACATCCCTATCATCTATACAACACCCGGACACCCTGACTTAGCCAACATCATTGGACCCATCTTAGCCACTAGAGGTGGAAGGCCCACTTGGGTTAACAGCAGTGGAGGGAGCGGTGAGGCCCACGTCTGACCCACTCTTCTTACTCTTCCTTTGATACACCTTCGAGATCAGGGGCCTAACAACACTCCCCCGATGGACAGCCACCTTGTCCTCAAGGTGAAATGCAGGAAAAGACTTGCGGACATGACGCACTAACTCCCAAGAAGCATCAAAATCTGGTAAGGAGGACCATTTGATCAATACCTCCGGACCCGCAGCTAGGCAACGATAAGCCAATATATCTTCAGGCTCACAGAGAGAGTGATGGAATCAGGGGCCAAAGGAGGGAGGATGGGGGACACTGGAATGGACCCAACGACCTTGCGGAGCAGAGAGACATGAAAAACTGGGTGAATGGCAGCTGCTGTGGGAAGCTCGAGACGATAGGCAACCGCGCCAATGCGCTCCAAAACCTTGTAAGGGCCGTAGAAGCGGGGGCTGAGCTTCATGTTCGAGCGACGCGCAACCGTGTGTTGGCGGTACGGCCGCAACTTCAGATACACCAAATCACCCACGACAAAAGAGAGATCACGGCGGTGCTTGTCGGCTTGCTGTTTCATGCGATTCTGGGCCAAGAGCAGCGTTGATCGCGCAATTCGGCCAGGGCGCGGTCACGGGACAGCAAGAAGGAATCCACATCCAAATTCGTCGGACCCGGTAAAGACCCATAACGCACCACAGGAGGCGGATCGCGGCCATAGAGAACCTTGAAAGGTGAGCAGCGCAGGGAGGCATGGAATGAGGTGTTGTAACAGAACTCCGCCCAGTGGAGCCATTGTGACCAGTCCTTCGGGCGTTGATGGATAAAACAACGGAGGTACGTCTCCACACAACGATTCACCACCTCAGTTTGGCCATCACTTTGAGGATGATAGGCGGAGCTGCGGTGCAAAGTAGTGAGCTGCTGCCGAAACAATTCACACCAAAAACGGCTGAGGAATACACGGTCGCGGTCAGACACAATGCTGTTAGGGAAACCATGAAGGCGGACAACTTCCTTGATGAATACTGATGCCATGCCCTTTGTCGAGCCGAGAAGGGATGGCGAAGGGGCAAAAATGGGCAAATTTGCTCACCTGGTCGACCACCACCAAAACCGAATTAGCCCGTGGGAGACGGAAGACCCTCAATAAAATCCATGGATATATCATCCCACACTTTAGCCGGAATGGGCAATGGTTGCGAAGGCCACTGGTGAAGATCTCATACTTGTTGCGTTGGCACACATCACAGAAGCCACGAAGGAATGGATGTCACGCTTCATGCCCGCCAAAAAACTCGCCGCAAGACGCCTATAGGTTTTGAGAAACCCGCCGTGCCCCAGGGAGAGGAGTGGAAATCGGACAAGTAGCTTGGACTTGAAAGCGAGAGGTAGGCTGGTAAGACCACCCGACCCTTATAATGAAGGAGGCCATTGAGAAGAGACCAACCCTGGTTTAGCGGAAGCATTTCGGGATAGAGAAGCCTTGAGTGCATTGAGAGTGGGATCGGCGAGACTTCTGGTCGATGAGAGAAGAGTCGGGCGGGGATGAGGCGACAGAGAACCCAATTCGGACACGAAAGGAAACGGGACGAGCATCGGCACGATTTGTCGCACCGGGTTTGTAGTGGATATCAAATTGGAATCCCGAAGTTTGACCAGCCACCGCTGATATTCAGGGGCCACCGCTCGTTGTTCCAACAAGAATTTCAAACTTCGCTGGTCCGTGCGGACAAGGAACTTTCGACCTAGCAGGTAGTGGCGCCATTTCTGAACGGCCAAGACGATGGCCTTGAGCTCCCGTTCATAGGCGGACTTAGCCCGTGACCGCAAAGACAAAGCCTGACTGAAGAAAGCGATCGGCCACTCGAACTGAGATAGCACCGCACCTACGCCTATGCCCGAAGCATCGGTTTCGACCACAAATAAGGCGTTAAAATCTGATAGGGCCAGGGTCGGGACAGCCTTAACGACAAGTTTCAATTGATGTACAGCGAACGAGGCTTCATCGGACCAAAGGAAAGAGTCCTTACGCAGCAGTTGAGTGAGAGGGGCAGCGATCTTGCCATAATCGCGCACAAACCGTCTGTAGTAACCTGTTAATCCCAAGAAACCCCGAAGCTCCCTAGGAGTGGTGGGCAGAGGCCATTGATCCATAGCGCGCACCTTATCCGAGTCGGCCTGTACCCCAGCTGCGGATATAATATGCCCGAGATACTCCAGAGAAGACTGAGCAAAACAACACTTCTTCAAATTCACAAAAAGAGAATGTGTTTGGAGAATGGAGAGAACCTGATGGAGATGGTGACAGTGGTCGGCCATAGAAGAACTGTATACCAAGATGTCATCAAAAAATACCAGCACACAACGGCGAATAAGACTACTGTAGATGGCATTCATGAGAGCTTGGAATGTAGCTGGGGCGTTAGAAAGACCGAAGGGCATGACAAGGAACTCGTAATGGCCCTCGTGCGTGCGGAAAGCTGTCTTAGGGACATCTGAGGCTTGAACTCGAATTTGATGATAGCCCGATCGCAAATCCAATTTTGAAAAAATGGAGGCGCCATGCAGCTCGTCGAGCAGTTCATCGATGTTGGGGATAGGGAAACGGTCTGGTACTGTGGCTTTGTTCAAGGACCGGTAATCCACACAAAAACGCCAGCTCCCATCTTTTTTCTTTACTAACAAGACCGGACTGGAGAAAGGACTGTTGCTAGGCTGAATCACGCCTGTTGCCAACATCTCTTTCACCAGCTTCTCAATCTCCCCCTTCTGAATCTGTGGGTATCGGTACGGCCTGACGCGAATGGGCTCAGTGCCATCTTTCAACACGATGGCATGATCGCAAGCTCGGGGTGGCGGTAGACTGGTAGGTAGCTGGAACAGATCGCCAAATTGATCCAAAACCCGCTGGACGCCGGCGCCAACCAACGGTGCAGGGGAACTCACTGAGGGGCGGGAAAGATTGAAACATTCCACCAAGAACCCACCGAGAACCGTATCAAGGGAACGTTGGATAGATTTACATGACACAAGTGCGCGATGCAAGGTTGGGTCGCCCTGAATTGTCACGGCCTTGCCCGCGTGCACAAAAGAAAGAGTTAGTCGCTGGCAGTCGATGGTGGTAACCCCTAAGGTGGACAGCCACTTAACCCCCAAAATGATGTCGTGGCCTCTCATACCGATTGGGAAGAAATCCGCGGAGGCAAGTGAGGCCCCTGGAAAGTGATCGGAATAGCCTTGCATACGCCCGAACCCGGCAATCTCGCCCCTCCTCCCACAAAAACTCCATAAGCCGCCGTAGGATCCACAGGGAGATGCAACTCTTGTACCAGCGCTGGGGAGATGAAGTTGTGGGACGCCCCGCCATCAATCAGAATAATCACCTCTCGGCCTTGCACGCTCCCCTTAACTTTGATAGTGTGAGGATCGGGCCCCCCATGAGGCATGAGCCGACAACTCAATTGAGGTGAACTCGTGGCTCCTCGCTCCTCGGACATTTCTTCGGACGGAGACTCGAGAGTAGCATCGCTCGGGTCATCATCAACTAAGAGCACGTTCAGGACCTTCTTTGCACAACGGTGGCCCGCATGCCATTTGTCGTCGCAACGATAACATAGTCCCTGCTTCCGACGCGCCAATGCCTCCGACTCCGTCGTCAGCGCTGAGCGTCGGTGGTGGCGAGTGGGGTGCCAGACTTCGGGGACGAACGTGGGCTGGTGGACGAAGATGAAGAGTGTTGGCTTTTGGTTTGCAAACCTACCGACGTTTGGGCTTTATTTGTAATGTCACGGGCTGGACTAGGGAAGGAGTGGCTAACCCATTGGGGGCCTCTGCTGTCTCCTTTGGAAATGGGCCCGGCTTGAGGTAATTGGGCCTTGCCCCTGCCAAGCCCAAGACCTCGCTTCTCCAAGCTTCTTCTCCAATCGCCCTGCTCGCGCCACCACCGCCTTTAAAGTCGCCGGCGGCTCCACCATCATCTCGACGCGTAAACGATCCGACAAGCCATTGATGAAAACCGCTATCTTCTGTCGCTCCGTCAACCCCTCCTGATGCAACAACAAGAGCTCGTAGCGCTGCCGATATTCATTTACTGTTGACTCCTGTTTAATGGCAAAAAACTGTTGGCAGAGATAGAGTGGGTCGCCGGCGAACCGAGAGAGAGTCGCGTCGTTCGATCCTCCCAAGACTCGAACGATTGAACCTTCTCTTCCGTTTGGAACCAGATCTGAGCCGGCCCTATCAAGCAGATCCGCGCCGCTCGGAGTTTGGACAGCTCCGACATCTCGTGCAAGGCGAAGTAGTGCTCCGCCTGGTTAAGCCACACCAGTAGATTCTCCCCATCACAGGTCGGCATCTTGATTTTTCGAACCTCGGGTCCCGATCGATAGGCCAGGGCTCGCCGATCTGAACTCTCCGCTGTTAGATCGGCCTCTCCGGATCGCAGATCTGGCGGATCTAGTGCGGGAACACCCCCTTGAGGTCTAGCCTGAGTCGCTGAGCCCGATTCATGCCCACGCGGGAAGATCTCTTCCACCCGCCGTGACATATCCTGGATCTGAATCTGAAGCTGTGACTGGGTGTAGATCTGAGCCTGAAACTCCGATCGTAACCCATGAATCGACCCCTCCAACTCCCTAAGCTTGCTTAGCTCCGCCTCGGACAAAGAGCATCCATGCGATTGTCCGCTTCGGTCCCATGAGTGCGATGCTCGATACCGGTGTTAAGAATTGAAATCGCGGTGACGTAATGGAGTGGAAAGCGAGACTTTATTGCTTGATCAAACCCAAGACAAAAAGTACATCAACGAGTAAAAGATAACTATCCCGAGAGAAAGAGACACGCTCCTCTCACCAGACTCAAAGTCACCACTTAACAGAGAAAGTAATCCCCCTCACATAGTAACACTATCTACCTTTTATATCAACACCCCACATCCCTATCATCTATACAACACGACACCCCGACTTAGCCAACATCATTGGACCCATCTTAGCCACTAGAGGTGGAAGGCCCACTGGGTTAACAAAGAAGTGGAGGAGCGGTGAGGCCCACGTCTGACCCACTCTTCTTACTCTTCCTTTGATACACCTTCGAGATCAGGGGCCTAACACGCTCCCATAAGTATGGCTAGCGTAATTGCGATCTTATACAATTTTCCAATCAGTTTGATGAGGGTGCATCAGAGTCATCAGACATGTATCACACTTGTCGCACTCCACTTCTTCAATCCAACTTGGATTTTGTATGTAATGGCATCTTCAATATGCCCGTCCTTTGTTGATCCTAGTACTTTTGTGTACCCCTAAACCCCGAATTTGAAGATTCTAAATAATTACAAGAGCGTCTCATAGATTGTGTTAAGAACACTGTTTAAACAAAACTCCAATTCTGATCACTAAGCTTGGTGAAGTTTCTCTTTGATAACATGGTAAATTTATAATTTCTTGATGATTACCATTTATTGTTATCATTCTATTATCCATTAGTATCATAAATTATTAATGAGGCAGTAGAAATAGATCTCCAACGCCTTCCATAAAACAGACAATGTTGACCATTAAGCACACCCTGACTTCAAAATTTCTTCAATCCCAAGAAACTTAGAACCTTACTCTACCACTTCGTTTCAAACTTCCTCATGTAATGCACATAGAAACTTCAAAAGACAAATGTCCTCCCTCACAGTTTACTCATCATTTCTTCACCCTTTTTGAAAAAATCCCCTAGCTTTCTCTCCCTTGTCAACTTTGATCCCCCTCACCCTAGTGTGAAAACTATCTTCCTTTCTAGTTTTCAATATCGTTCTTGCTTATTTACTAGTAATTGTTCCCTATTAGAAGGGAAGAATAAAGTCAAAGCTTTCCTGTATAAAACAAAGATATAAGAATATCAATGGCAAGTACAAAAATTCTTAAAGTCAAAACTAATTTGTTGCCCTGTATAAAACCAATTACACAGTTTACAGCTTATAAGTAACATGTTTCGAGCTGTTCAAATTCATACCATTAACTTTGATTACTCTCTTACTTCAAAAGTTATCCACTTAGGTTTATAGTTTTTTCTTTCTCAAGCAAAAAAAAAAACAAACAAACAAACAAAAAAACAAAACAAACAAGTGTTAAGCATCGTTTGAATACCAAACTTTGATTACTCTCTTACTTCTTAGTATGTTGAGTAACTACACTATTCATTAGCACCACGCTTGGGGAGTACATTCACAAGAATACCACTCAAATGAAATTGGCAAGGCTCGCACAAGCATGTGGTTAATTAGATGGACATAGAACCTCACGAAGGCCTAGGCTACAGCATTTTCATCTTTTGAAATGAAAAGAGTTCATAGGAGAGTACAGAACTCATGGTCAAACTTCAATCCTCCAATTTTTCTAATATAGCTACCTCACCAAGACAAAAATCTGAAATGATAAGTAAAATCATGACGATTGCTTATTCTCAAAGTTCAAACAAATGGTTATATAAAAGAAACTAGTCAAAAATGCTCATTTTCTATTTAATGTTTAAGCTTTACATTTACCGGATAACAAACGCAATAATGTAACTGAGTTGTACGACCCAACAGGCATTAAGCTCATTCCTTTAAATTCTCATAAGATTCTAAGAAATTCTTGAAGTTTCATGATTGAGTAATTAGAAATTTAAGTACTCTGGTTTAAAGGTTTTAAACAATCTAGCTGATTTAACAAAGATTCATGCTACTTTATATTGAGATTCAAATGTAAATAGTGATTTACATTATCATTTTGATAAATGAGAGTAACTATATAGACCTATAGAAGAGTGCAAAAGTTCCATGCATAAATATTAGAGCTTGACATATTACATTGTTCTCATTTCAATAATGAAAATTGAAGATCTTAAAAGATGTCGCTAACCCAACCAGGGGCAACAGGACAAAGTTACAAAATCCAATTGGCCTACATTTTTTATATGCTTTTGTGGCATGACTTGCACTTGGTATGAACTAATTTAGCATGAACCAACCAACAGAGTAGAGATTTTTTTAACATGAAGATATGTTTAAGATTTCAATACTTGTGGCATAATCATGGAATAAATGTATAAGTAGTAGGGACTAAGATCTTAAAATCTCAACTACAATGCTCCATCAGTCGCAACACCTTCACCAGTGGAAAAATGCCAATGAGTCGAAGATATTAAAACGACAGCAATTTTTTTTGAACTAAAGCAAATGTCCAGTGTACCATGTAATATAGTACCACAATAAATGAAAAAAAATATATATATATTTGCACATATGACCAATGATAGGCATTTTAGCTTTTGTAAAAGCACCATATCGATGCACGGTTAGGATATGAATACATGTGGATGTCAACTAATAAATTGTAATGGGTATAAAGCTCAGAGAACCAAACCTTGTTTCTGAACCATGTTCAATATCAGCATGATGCATGTAAAACTTTAATGGTAACCGAGGTGTTTTTAGTTTGGTTGTTTCATGCTCTTGTTCTTGCAAGGAACCTTGGTTTCCTCCATATTTTATTTTCCTTTTATTAATGTGAGATGATGGTTTTTCTTGATAAATAAAAAATCAGAAAATTTTGATAAAATTCATGGTGATTACTCCTACAAATTTCTTTTCAGGGAGATATTCCCAAACCAACCTTGATTTAAAAAAAAAAAAAAAAAAAAAAAAAAAAAAAAAAAACCTACCAATAACACAGTATCAAAAATCAATGTCCCTTTTGTACCTTTTTGGAAGATCGTAATTCATAATCTCGAGGAATACTCCCACGTAAGCTTTCAGGTACTTCTAGAAGGTAAACATCCTTTCCAACTGTAACGTAAGTAATCTATGACCAAAAAAGTATAGAAGTCAGACATAGTGCAAAAACCTTAAACCCGGAAGGAAAAATATCAGGAAACAAATGTTACATGTAGTTGATAAAGAAAAATAACACAAAAAAAAAAATAACAACAACATAGCCTCAATCCCAAATTAACTGGGGTTGGCTACATGGATCAAACTTTTCCATTGTGCTCGATTAAATACAATTGATTGTGAGCTTTGCAAACCATTCAAATCCCTCGTAATTAATGCATCCCATGTTAACTTTGGTCTGCCCCTACCTCGTCGAATTTCTACAGTTTCTATTGAGTCAAGTTTTCTAGTTGGAACATTTGTAGGCCGTCTGATAAAGATCCCACATCTAGGCCTTATAGAGTTAGTGGGAATAAGATAGTATAAATAGGGGTGAGTGAGTAAGATTAGGCATCTTTTGAAATTGCATTGTAATTGGGCACTCTCTGAGTGACTTTGGTTGAGAAGGTTTTAAGACCTTTCTCTGGGGTTACCTTCGAGTTGTGATCGTTGTCATTTCTCTTAATTCAAACAGTCGATATTGGTGTTCTATCAGTGGTATCAGAGCATTTCAACATGATTTGGATGGCTCCAAAGGTAGACTCCCGGGTCGATGTGTTGGAGGCGGAGATGAAGAAGACGGAGGTATCCATGGGAGAACTCAGATCTGCTGTCAAGGCACAACGATCCACCATGGAATCACAGTTTCAAGCCTTGTCCCAGAAGTTGGAGGCGCTGTTTCACCAGCGGATGGCCAGTGGAGGCGAATCTCACCAGTTCGGCGGAACTAGCGGTGCTAAGGACCCAGATCCACCCGATCCAGGGGGTACAATTGGAGTCTCTGATGGACGGGCGACTGGATCGGCGAGATATTCCTTACGGATCGGGCCCAAATGTAAGAAAGATCAAGATGCCAACGTGTGATGGGGACGATCTACTGGTCTGGCTGAACCAAGCTGAACATTACTTCGCCTTACACGAGATGACGGAGGTGTCAAAGTGCGGCGCCCGGATCTGTCTGGGAGCGCTCGATCTGATTACAGAACGAGGAATCGGAGACGCCGTTCAACAGCTGGACGGAGCTGCGAGCCCAGTTATGCCGACGATTTACGGAGGCCAACCCCTTATACCTTCATCGCCAGTTCTTTGCTATCACGCAGGACACCACAGTCGCCGAGTATCGGAAGAGGTTCGAACTTTTATCGCTATACACTAAAGGGTTACTGGAGGCGTACGAGATTGCAGTGTTCGTCAACGGCCTCAAAGATCGCATCCGAGTGGAGATGTTGGTTGAGCTCCCAGCGACGTTACAGGCAGTGGTGGAGAGGGCCGAGCAAATCGAGAAGAAGATCAGTGAAGGAGATGGGTTGGGTTGGGCGTCTCTTATTGGGCCCAGTGCCACACCAACTTGGGCCTCCCCAACAAATCTGAAGGCCGCCCACCCACTTCACCCACTTGGATTTCCCACACCATTTCTGGGCCCACCAAAAGCCCATTTGTTCACCAACAGAAAACTAGTTCTGTTGTGAGTTCGACTACCAAATCCAGTCCCACCTCGTCAGATTCGTCAAGCCCTAGCTCGTTTGCTGCAGTCACGCCTCATGTGTCTCCACCGAAGCTCAAGCGATTGACCGAGACGGAAGCACAGGCTCGCCGGAAGCTAGGGCTCTGCTACCGCTGCGATGAGAAATGGCATGCCTCACATCGTTGTCGGCCCAAGGCGCTGAACGTGATGTTGGTAAACGATGACACTAGCGATGAGTTCAATGAGTCACCTCCCGAAAGCCCGGGGGAACAAGGGGAGTGCGCCTGAGTGGGGTGCCCGAGTACTTGTGAATATGTGTCGGTCTCCTTTTGCACTCTTGGCAGTACACAATAGGTGTTTGTTCCCAATAAGTCTATGTTTCTAATGTTCTTCAATTTCCCTTTATTTCTCTTTTTCTGTCCACCTTGAGGACAAGGTGGATGTTTTAGGAGGGAGTAATAATAAGATCTCACTTTTAGGCCTTATAGAGTTAGTGGGAATAAGATAGTATAAATAGGGGTGAGCGAGGAAGATTAGGCATCTTTTGAAATTGCATTGTAATTGGGCACTCTCTGAGTGACTTGGGTTGAGAAGGTTTTAAGACCTTTCTTTGGGGTTACCTTCGAGTTGTGATCGTTGTCATTTCTCTTAATTCAAACAGTCGATATTGGTATTCTATCGCCGTCTTTGCAAGTGACCAAACCATCACAACCGCCCTTCCCTAATCTTTGACATCACTGTTTCAATATATGAACTTAGAAATAAGAGAATAGTGTTTTTATTTAAAATGTTTATAACCAATAAAGTGAGGCAAATTATTGATCCAGGCAGATCTATCACAAGCAATACATAAAGAGCAAGCATATTTTGGTAGATGTATAATGGATAGCCCTCTAAATTTCTAATTGGTGCTTCTCATCCACTTAATTGGCATTGCTAACTGTTAGTCCCTCATCAATTTTTCAATGAAAATGGAAGATGCACATTGAATCATTCCCTTCTCATCCATGAATAATGGTTAACTACATAATCCATCCCACATCCTTTCACTCGCCACCTATTATATATTATATTAATATAGAATAAATAGCTATCGAAACAAAAAATATTCTCAATTATTAAATCCCCCCCAAATATCAGAGCAGTACTGGTATGAAAATTGTTTTGTCTAATTGAACTGATTTCCCATGAACAAAAACATAACTGAATAGACTGTAAAGGAACAAGGAAGCTTCTTACTGATGATTCCCCAAGTACTTTCCGTTGTTCCTTCAGATGTTTCTCCAAACTAGACTCAACCTCCCTAAGTGTTTTACAGGCAGAATCATAGTCTGCATCAGCTCCTTCACGTGGTATTATACGTCCAGAACTTTCAGCTTCTGTCCAATCAAAAGCATCCTTAAAATGACTTATAACAGAAGACATGTCTGGAAGACCTTGACCTGCAAAGGTTCGCACATGTGTAATACAGAACAGGTTTCAGCAGAATGACAAGTTGACAACAAATCTCAAGAATACCTGGAGTTAATAAACGATAGAGGAGACTAGATTCGACATCCTTTGTGATTGCACTAAAAGAAGAACATGCTCTGACCATAAGTTCACAACCATAGAGAGCTGTAACAAATTCTTGGATATGTTTCTTAGATGCATCCTCATAAAGAACTACTTTATTTGCATTCCTCCCATTAGCTTCACTACATCCATCCAAATAAAATAAATGGATATAAAAGAGTTTGAGGATGATAGGTGAAATAGAAGGAAAATGTCATACTTTAAAACATATGTAATGTTACCTGCTTGCAAACAAGCGTGCAAGCAACCTTTCCATATCTGGAAGCTTCACAAGCTGCTTCCTAAATTCAAGCACAGAAGGAAGGGCTTTGCCCTGGAATAGAAGATAAGCATCAATACAAGCAAATTGAACTTTCTTTGCTTCCTTCTCTTTTGAGTGGGGGTTAGGCACTAACACAACAAACATAAAAGCTACAATAGTAACTAAGATATTGGTCCATCATGAATTAAATATCTGAAAACCTGGACAAAAAAATTAGGCAATGAACTTAAAACAGAAAATCAAATTGTGCAGTATGAAGATGATAGACGAATGAACAAAAATATAAAAAATAAAGTCCATTTCCATAGCAATAGGCAACTCCTTAAGTTTGCTACATCTAAAAATATCTCAGGTGCAAGAATGAGATTATTGGAACCATCTGCTTCTCCAAACAAAATCTTGGGTCTTCTACCACAGATTCTGTATTTTAGTCCTTAATTCGAAAACATTGATTGCTTAAAGTGTAAAACAGAAAAAGCATCATCATAGTAAAATTTCTTTGACAATGAAGGCAAAATCTGGAGAAGTTCATTAGTAGGAAATGCAAGAAAATACCACATGTGGCGTCATGATCACTATGCAACAATAACTGCAGCCCCAAAGCTTCAGTACCAAATTATGTACGATCATAATACATAATGCAGAATGTACAAAGAGAACTGGCATCATAAGAAAGTAAACAGTCTGTTTCAACTTCAGAAGGGCTCTACCTTAAGCTACTAGAGACAGATATCTCACTAAACCTGTCTGTCTAACGTGCATTATAAGAATTCTGAATGACACAAAAAATTACATATAGAAAATTGTTAAGCACTTCATTTACAGCTAATTAAGAGAAGCCAAATACAGGCACCTAGAATACATATACATAAATAAAACTGGCATTGGGATTGGGATTAACAAATTCATAAGGTATCTTTTATAAGACAATTATAAGGCATTTTCAGCAGTGTTACTCACTTTCAAAGCTGCAACAGCATCCTGGCGCTCCCTAATTAACACAGTATGAAACAACGGTCTGGCAAACCAACTCTTTAGCAATCTTTTCCCAAATGCAGTTACACAGTGATTAAGTTGTTCATACAGAGTTCTACATAAAATGTACAAAAATGAAAGAGTTAAAAGAAATAAATTTAAAAAGGCCAACACATTTTGTTAAAATGGGTGCGCATGCGGCTATATAGTTACCCCGAGGATCCTCCATTTTTGTTGTTTTCTAATATCTCCAGATTCTCGATGGCAGCTGAATCAAGTACCATATATGGTTTCTGTGTAATATCATGATGTCCCAGATGAGGAAGTAATTCAAATTTAGCATATCTAAGTAATGTCTCATCCAGAAATGCCTGTCTCAGGTAGAAGAGGCACCCTCCAAAAGCAGAAAGAGCAGTAGCGCCATGTTTGCCCAACCTCACTAGCTCAGATAAAACATCTGGAAAGCACTTTAAACCCTTCTCGGGACTGCTTGAAATAAGATCGCCACTAACAACATTTTTAAGTGACCCTGATACGGATTGACCCTTGAGATGTCCATAGAATTTCTTGACCTCATCAACAGTCCTGTCGGCATCCCAGAATTCCATTATAGGAACCAAATCATTGACTAAAGGATTTCTTGTATGTCTTAACAAAGCTTTCTCGCTCTCAGGGCAGAGCACTCTGGCTGGCTTTATGATTTCCACAGGCCTTAGCTCAGACAGCAATGAACATAACAAAGTCCGATCTGAATCATCAGAAAACTATAAAGAAAAAACTAATAAGCTAAAATAAACAGCTCAAAGAATACAATAATTCGTAGATAGGTAAAACACACTAATCCCTAGGGATAAATATTTAAGAAGCTAATGAGCAGACACGCAAAGTTAAAGCCTATAAAGAAATATAGTTAAAATATAACTGGCCCACAAACTTACAAGCTGGAAATTGAAAAAAAATGACGACCAGTTCTTTAAAAATAAATAATCCCAAATAAACATTCACTGCCTCTTCCAATCCATAAAAAAATGGAATGTTCACGCATACTACGCAAAAAGATAAACCATAATTCATGCATGCAACACAAATAAATGAATATAATTGGTATTATTTAGTAAATGAGAGAAGAATCAGCACAACTAAGCAAACAATGGCAAAGATAAATACTAAGCTTGCAGCAAATAGTTGAAAGCAAAAGTAGAACTATCTATTCAAACAGCTGGCAAATGTCTTTGCATGCTGCCCGGATAAATATCGGAACTTTCTACCACAGCCCATGGCCTGGGTACTTGTCACTTTCATGATACAAATGGTACATATATATTTCCAGAGAGATTACATGGAGCAATGTAACAAATACACAACTAATCAATTTGTTCAAGAAGATGAGAGAAGGTAATATTAGATGGTTCCAATCAAATGGGCCCCCAAAAATGCAGTGCTGCTAAATGATAACATCTTATATTTTACAGTCACATGCACGCATGCACATAACAAGTCATACAGTTCTCTCCTATATTTAATATGTTTTCAGGAAAAAAAATATAAGATAAAGTACACAGGACTACCTGCCCAACCATAAACCTGCTCGTAGAGACATCAACCACACAAACACCAATAACTAGTTGGTTCTCAACAACTTCAAAGCTTTCTGTCAACGCAAGTATGTATGAAGTGTCAGGACAGCTTGCCAGAACCTCTCCCTCGGTCAGTGTTCCCTTTGTCACAATGGCACATATTTCACGTTTCACAACCTAGAAAATAGAGTATAAGTTATACATAATGGACCAAGTTACATGAATACATAAATAAAACAAAAAAGCAATGGATTGCATTTTTTTTTTTTATTAAGAAAACTCCTTGGACACCACCCGACCACGACCCTACTCCCACTTAGGGAGACTAAACCCACAGCCTCATATAGAGGCGGTACATATCAAACTAGTTCAGCTATCCCTTAGTTGGTAAGTTGCATTGAATAACTAAACTACACAAAACAAGTGCTCATCACATCCATCAATAAAGCAACCCATTTACAGACGGTATAACCAGATCGATAGTACTCTTTGGCTTCCTAAAAACGAGGATTAAAAACATTGCATCATTAAAACCATAAATCACTCTAAATTCTGAGAAGTTCTGAATTAAATGTTCCAGACCAAGCAAGCATCAAGCGCAATTAAGCACCAAGAACCCTTCCATACTCTTACTTATCTTTGGGCAATTACTTGAAAGGCAAGATGAAAGAGAATTTATCAAATTACATTGATTCTTGATATTCCAAAACTAGGGGATTGGTATTTGTTGCATGCGTTCCTTTGCTTTAAACCATATGCATGTGGGACCTTGTCAGAGTATTTTCATGCGTAAAAGAAGGGGTCAAGGATGCCAGACCTTTCCACAGTCACATTATTGATGTCCATAGCACCATTCTTTACCTATATATAGATCTTCAGCTTTCCCCTAGACAGCTTTCATACCCAGTAAATGGCTGAAAGAAAACAACCAAGAAGCAGTGCAATACTTCACAGAGCTATTACTAGGGTTCAGGTTCACTGTTCACTGAATAATTACTTAGCCACTTAAAATAAAATTCTAACCACTGTAAATTGTTATGCAAGGTCTGCTGGACCAGAAGCCCTTTGCTTGGCAGTTATAAGAAAAAAAAAATGTGACTGCTAATCATGTGAAGAACAGGAAAAAACATAATATAAGTGAGCAACAAAACTCCTCTATAAGTAAGGGAGTAGTACAAAATGTTTTAGGTAGAAAAGCATGTTGATGGTGGCATGGAGAATTTAGTCAATCAGTCTATAGAGGAACTTTCATTTTCCATACCGGAAAATGGGGGAGAAAGGTCCCAAGTCTATTTTCCATTCTTAGAAAATGGGCGAGGATTGCGATAGGTCAACAGTCAGCATAAAACTTTTGTCGCTCTTTATGAATGGATCAAACAAATGAGTCTATAAAGAACTTTCTGATCACAGAAATCTAGAGCAGCTTCCCGGCCACTCCGTTATACATATTTCAAAGACGTGAAAGTAGGGTGGGGGAGAGAGTGGAGAGAAGTAAAGAAGAAATGTGATAAAAGAGTCATCCTACAAATTCTAGACCATAGCTGTAATGATACAGCAGCTAAACCACTTTTCTTTAGCAGCTTGCTCAACCTCTTAAAATCATATAAGAGAAAAACACAAATGTAATCATGATTATACTAGAAAGCATACATAATTACAAAACTATGTTCACAGGATTTATGAGGGTAGTAATAGACAAATTATCTCAGAATCAGAATCAATATTGTTTTATAAGGTTTCATGTGTCATATGGTAAATCAATTAATATTCAAATGTTACAATTCAAACCAACCTTATCCTTTGTGCCCATCTCTTTACGACGAGCGTCAAGCTGTTCAGGAGTTTCTGTCTGCTCAACCACGAGAACTCGAAAACCCTGTTGTACCAAGATGCCTCAGCTCATTAACTGAACTAAAAGTAAGAGACTAACTTTTGGCTCATCAAAGATGTACAACATGTAATAGTTCTTAACATATGCTGAACTAAACAAGAACCAAGATAACACATTAGACCAAGAACCACTAAGTAGACGTTATTTCCTATAAAAAGAATGAACCACTGAGTAGCCTTTATTTCCAAGAGTATACCTTTCTAGCCAGTTTCTCAAGATTTATCGCAAAGTTCTTTTCTGGAAATCCACAATGAGGTTGCTCTCCCTAGTCACACAATCAGATCCCCAAATTTTACATTAGTAGGAATTCATAATTCAACATGCTGCTACATGAGCAACTAATTAAAGGAAGAGGAATGAAATAATAAGCGGTATAATGAGTGTCAAATTGCAGTATCCAGCAATCTATTCATATAGAGTAAACTGTGATACATTATTTATAATTAACAATTCCCATAAAATTAACCAAATATAAGAAAACAAGAGGAAATTTATTGGTGCAAAGTCCTCTACCAAAATTAACCAGCTTGAGGTATAATTAACACTTCCCACAGTACAAAATGTACAAGTCAATAGTAATTTTTATTAAATTTTTTATTGATAAAATAATTTTAACAACTTAATAATCAACTTGTGCGAGTTTTTGCAAAGTCCTCTTTCATCTTTCTTGATATGAACATTGTCCTATCTCTTATGTATAAAGTGTGCCATGCCCATCTGCTACGAGTCATGTCACACTGTGTTTGCTTTTCCGCCCCCAGGAATAAAGTTTCTCTTCTATAGCAATAAACAAAAATATAAACAAATTTAATATATATCTGCTTCAGGCACCAATGTTTACCTTCAAAATACAACTTAAAATAAAGGAGCAGACATATATCTGAGAAACAATGTTTAAAGACTAAATACTGAAATGAAAGAGAAATCTTATACACCTTCATGTATTGAAGACCAAGCTCTTTTGCCGCTATATGTGCATCCATTTCAAATAATTCATAAAATTTGCCCATCTGCTCGAGAAAAACAGGAAAAGGTGAAGTTAGGAAAAGATGGACGTGTGAACAATGTTTCTGGTAGCCAAGTTAAATTTAACTAGATGCATTAGCCTTAATACTTCAGATAGGAAATCAATGTTACACCTTGAAAAATAAAACCTTGTCCATATGTTTTGATTTGAACTCCCACCATTGTCTCTATAATTCAAGAAAAACACCAAAATATTTGAACGTCAATAAATAATCAATGAAATGGTATGAACGACAACAACAACAACATAGCCTCAGTCCCAAATTAATTGGAGTCGGCTAAATGGTCTGAATGACACTGCCAAATAATTATCAAAAAGAATTACCTGCCCACCAGTCAAACTCTTTAAGAAATCAGGAGGCAAGTATAGAGTTCTTGGATCAAAGTCAACATCTCCAGGACTCCTCTTTTTAGCATCTCTCCGCTCCCTGCAACCAACAAATTCTAATCCATTATAAAGAACTAGAATATCCGAGACAAGAACTGAGGCATGAAACATATTTAACTGCTGAAGTTATTTGGATGAACTCAAATTAGAAATGGAAGTTCTTCGGAACAAACAACTATACATGGAAAACCAATTTATTTTTGCAGTAAAACATCACATGCTCTCTCATAATGGTCTAAACCATCGAGGTTTTTATTTGGAAAGTTATGAAACTCCAAAACAAGTTCTTTAACGTTAAGGAAGCCTTTAAGAACATAGAATAGCAACTCCTCTTGTACTTACACCCCAAGGAACCAAAATTTCTCTGCTTCTCGCGCGCCGAATCTTTCTGTAGCGTCACTAGTCAGCATACTATTTATTGGCTGAGTCAAGCATCCGCCTGCAATATGACCAAATTCAGAAATCAGATAAAAGTGCACATAGCTTCACATAGTTCAATTTCTCTCTAGCAGTTAATTGTGATGGAATCATATTAGCAGTAGGAACAAAAAAATAAACAAAAGAAACTTATTTTGCCCTTTCCTCACGTTGAATCCCCAAAAAATCTTCAACGAGTACAACCAAGCAAGTAATAACAAACATTCCCATAAGCCATAATGGCATTCAGATTTTTTAGGGACATCACACAAAATTAATTTGACATTCGGCTTTGGTTTTGTCATATAGTTTGATATATATCATCCATTCCCCAATTGCACAGCATGAAAGTTCAGGTTTCAATATCCAAAATTTCCTTTCCAATACAGACATAACTCATTTTTAAAATTAGCATCCAAAAACATCGATAAAGCCTCAATCCCAAATCAGTTGAGACGGCCACTTTTTTAAATTAGCATTCATTGGCAGAATTAAATGCTAGTTTCGCTTACGGTTCAATTGGTTTGCAAACACTAACATCATGAGAAATCTTTAACTTACCCTCCTTCCCATTTCCACTACTCTTGTTCTTTTTAACTAAACCTGGCTTCTCTTCACTTAACGACTTCCGCTTCCTCGACCCCAGACTCCTTTTGCTTGCTTTTTTCGAACTTGCCGGACTATCTTCACCCTTTTCTTCTTCCTCCTCCTCCTCCAAATCCATCTCTTCAGAATCCTCATCAACAGACTCCTTCTCCATCTTACTCCCCCAATCCTCATCCCCCGAGTCGTCATCACCGTCCCGTCCACTCTCTTCTTCAACCGCATTTTCCTCCTTACCCTCCTCTTCTTCCATTACTACCATTTTCTTCGAAACCGATCTCCGCCTTCCCCGGCCACCTTCATTTCCATCCTCATCGTCTTCGCCCTTCAAATCCTTCAAAACCCTATCTTTCTGTCCAGACATCTTCCTCTTCAACCTCTTAAAACTAGTCACAGCCTCCTCCACCCACTCAATCCTCTCCCTTCCAAGCTCCAACCTTTCCTCCTCGGCGTCGTCGTACTGAACCAAATGCTTCCCCGAAAACTCATCAAACACCTTCACGACCCCCTCGTACCAGCTCTCATCCAACGGCCAGTACACCCTGACCCTCCTCCCCACCACCTCCTCTCCGTACGCTCGCTTCGCCGCCGGTTCCGGCGTCTTCGGCGAACCGCCCTCCTGCGTCGGACCGATCACCAAAACCGCCTTCTTCCGCTTCGATTCCGAAGACGACGTCGAAGGGGTCGTGGAATTGGGGCTGGGGCTGGGGCTAGGGTTAGGGTTAGGGTTTAGAGGAGTGATCGAAGATGACGGAGGAGGAGGAGGAGGAGGAGTGGTGGTGGCTTTGGTGAAGAAAGATGTGATCTGTCGCTGCTGGTTCACCAACGGAGATCTGCCATTGCTGTTGCGCCGCGAAGGAGCCATGGCTAGAGAGAGAAACTGAGGTCTAGAGAGAGAAAGCTATGGAGGATTGTGGAGATGAAAATGCAGCGAAGCTAGGGTTACTGTAAATCAGTAGAGAGAGAGAGAGAGAGAGAGAGAGTAAAAATGGCGGGAGTTGAGGAAGGTAAATCGCGGGAACGGCGTCGGTTGGGATATTTGGCGGGAAGGTGGACAAGAGATGATGGCTTCACTAACACCATTACCTTTTGTGAC
The DNA here is from genome assembly GCA_039657365.1 of Stephania yunnanensis. Classification (NCBI taxonomy): domain Eukaryota; kingdom Viridiplantae; phylum Streptophyta; class Magnoliopsida; order Ranunculales; family Menispermaceae; genus Stephania; species Stephania yunnanensis. Next base: position 51,461,085 of record CM077591.1, read on the forward strand.
TCATTTCCTTTTTTTTTTTTTTTTTTTTTTTTTTTTTGTTCTTTGATGACTATTAAGGGAGTCTTCACTTCTAATTAAAGTTCGACTAATCTCACATTAATAAGAGACTTAGAAGGCACCCCTACTAATAATATAAATACAAAAAAATAAAAACTACAAATTGAATATGTCACATCTTTTTTTGTGTTTAGATCACCCGATATTCAGATTTAACTAACTACTTCGAGTTCGAGCCGAGTCGGCCTACTAAAAGGTAAAAGTTCTTACATTGTTGATTTTTGTGTTTGAAGAGTCTCGAATTCGAGATATCATCTTAAACAACTCTTGAAATGTGAAACCACTCCAATGACTAGCCGTTTGTAAACCCATCACATCTTCTTTATTCATTACTATTTTGATTATTATAGCAAATGTGTGGTTTGAGCTTTCGGCCTACTAATTGTTAAATCATATCTCTTAGAGATTTCATATTCTACTTTTTAATATAATTCGAATCGATCCACGAGATAGACGTATTACAAAAAAGAAAAATGTTAAAATTACAACGGTTAAGTCACACTTAGAAATAATATAAAAATAGAGTCATCTAGACCGCTTCAACCTTACATGTTATGCACAAAAAATTTGTATTTACCCACATCTCGATACATGATTAGACGACTTTTATAACCGATGTGACTTAGAGAGGGTGAGGCGGAGCATTTTCCAGAAAGGGGTGCATTTATAGTTGCAACTCTTTGTATATGCGAGGGTAATATCGTCTTTTCGTTTCTTTTCGTTAGTAGAAGAACGAAGCGAACATGAAGAGTAGTAGTAGTTCGTCGTGGTCATCAATGGAGGAAGAGAAGGAGGAGGCGAAGAAGAAGATGAGAGGAGCAATGGCAATGGCGGAGTCGCAATCGCAATCGCAGTCGCTGGGATGGCTGACGGAGTCCTCGATCATGCCGAAGAAGCACAAGGCCATCAACGGCGTTGGCGCATCTTCGATCCTCCAACTCAAAGCCCAACTCTACAAGTCCCAAGAAGAAGCCAAGTCCTCGAAACCACCATCTTCATCATCCGACGACCTCCCCTACCGATCTGTCGCCAAGCACAAGCCCCCTCTCCGTCACGACCTCTTCTCGCACAAGAACTCCGGCGTCGACTCCCGCGCCCACAAGTACGTAACCCTAACCCTAACCCTAACCCATTCAATTTTGATTTTCCGATTAGGGTTTTTCAGTTGTGCCTATGCCTCATTAGGATTGAATCGATGATGCCCACTTTGGCTTGCTTACTCTAATGAATTTTGTTTTTGTTGTTTCGATTTCGATTCTATTAGGGTTTTTAGCTGTAATTCTTGGTATGCCCATTTTGGTTTGGTTTAGGGGTTTAGGGGTTAAGGGAGTTGAATGCCCACAAGTACGTAACGCGTTCTCTTCCCCCTTCAATTTTTATCGACTTTTGTGGAGCAATTTGTGAGAAAGATTTGATTTTGATTTTGATCTGGTTAGGGTTTTACGCAAGACTTGCATTTAATCATCATGCTGTGCAATGGGGATACTTTCATACTTCTGCTGAGCCAATTCTGATAAAAAGCTGATTTTGATTTGATTAGGGTTTAAAGCAAGACTAGCATTTAAATTCATGCTGTGTAAAGGGGAATACTTTTGCTGAGCCAGTTGTGAGAAAAAACTGATTTTGATTTGATTAGGGTTTTAAGAAAGACTAGCATTTAATTCATGCTGTGATGTCCCTAAAAAAATCTGCCTCCTATTATAGCTTATGAGATTGAATGATATCGCTGCAATTTGTCGGAGAGGGAGTGGGATTGGAGGTAGGGTTATGGTTTAGAGGAGAAATTGATGTGGGAGAACAAGTGGTGGCGTCGTTGGTGAAGAAACAATTGATTTGTTGCTGTTGGTTTGCCAATGGAGATCTGCCATTGCTGATGTGCTGCGAAAGAGCAATTGCTGCGATCCCGAGGCGATTTCCCAAGCCTAGGCAAGGCGGTGCCTAGATGATGCCTAGACGGACAAAATAATATTTATTTAGAGGCCCCCGGATAAGTATTTATTTATTTATAGGCCTTTAAGTAACACTAAATGTCTATTAATCAATGTGATTCCTATTCAATATATACTTCAAAAATACTAATAAGTCTTTAGGTCCTTGTGTAACATTAATTGTGTTTAGATTTTGTTGTTGGGTAGGTATTCTTATAATCAAACTTCATTGTAAATGGCTCCTTCAAACTTCTTAAAAAATTATTTAGAAGGACACCCCCGCCTAAGCTACCGCTTAGAATGATTTTGCCCCAAAATGCCTAGGCAATGCTTCACTAGAATTTTGGGTCTTTTGCAATGCAAGTTTAAATTTCTGTTTCGATTAGGGTTTTTTAAGCCTACACTTTTGGAATTCCACAGATGAAACCCTAACTCATGTTACCCGTCATGTCCAACTTACTTTGGTTTGGTTAATTTTTTTGAGGATTTGAAATGACAAAGCCTCATCTACAAATTAGTTAGGGATTCAAAAGCTCAGACAAATTTGATTTAGGGTTCTTTGGTAATGTTAATTGGGATCTTTTGATAGGGCCAGTTAAACTCCACCAATGCAGAACATTATATGCACTACATAGCAAGTCCCAAGTCTAAATAAAGGAGGAAAACTTCAAAGCTCATTTTTTTTCATACCTAAAGCCTAAAGGGAGGTTGTGATAGGTTCACATCTAACATAAAACTTTTGTCACTCTTTATGAAATGAATCAAACATATATAAACGTTGGGTGTCCCCACTTAGCGACGCGCTTTAAATGATTTGGAAAGCATGTCATCAATTGCACCAAATCAAGTGCAATGGAAGAGTTTGATCTATGTAGATGTAGCCGACCTCAACTAATTTGGGATTGAGGCTATGTTTTTAGGGCTAGTTAGATTTGTTAAAGAGAGTGATGGGCGTCAAAGGGATGGCTTTTAAGTTTAGGAATTGGGGATACATGCTTAATGGCTGCCTATAAATGTTCTTGTTCTTTAAAGATGTTTTTTTTTCTCTCTCTCATGTTTATGATCTATTTCTAGTATCAGTGTTATCATCAACCTTATTTCAGTTTTCAACCTAAAACAGCTAAATCCTGGCTTCAAAATTAATCAAGCATTCAAATGATGTGGGAAACATTGATTGCTTTACTTTTCTTTGTTATTTAAGGAACTCATGGTGATAAGTGCATAATAAAATTTCAGGGACAAGCTTGAACTGAAAGCCTTGCAAGATGGATCATTAAGTTATGCAGCATTGGAGAAAAAGGCTGAATTATATGATAAATTGGTGAGAGGAGAACTTTCTGATGAGGAAGAAAAGGAGAAATACTCTGTGGATTTTTTCCGCAAAGGGCTTGAAGAGGATCAGTCTGAGCAGTCTACTCGTCGTAGTGATTCTTATTCAGAAATTCTGCAAGAAAATGAAAGTGATGATACCGCCGAACTTTTTGATGCTAAGTTGGAAGGACCTGGCCAGACTGCTGCTGGAGTGGATAAGGATGAATACAAGCGCTTTGTAAGGTATGTTCTCTTTTAAATAAATTTCCTCTTTACTTTGTTTTGTTGTTAGACTTCTCTATTTCTTCTCCAATGTTTTTAGTGATCTAACAGTGATTGTAGTACTTCTATATATATTATATATTTTTTTAAAAGATTGTAATTGATGATTCAGTCGTAGATTCTCTCTGGTGAGACCATGTTGTGGTAAAACATTTTGACACGAGAACTATTAAAAACTTAGCTCCACAGGAATATAGTTGTCACTTGTCAGATAGAATGAAGATTTGCTTTGCTGGTGACTTGGGATTGTTTCTTAGAACCTTTAGATTGCATTGAAGCATGAAGTTTGAGCTCAATACTTCAAGAGCTGGAAGAATCTCGACAAAAAGATTCATAACAATTACTTTAAGGATCAATAGAAGATTAATATTCCATTTTCTAGGTGAAGGGACTAATCACGTTCCTTCACGGAAGGACTTTATCGTGACTTGACTACTCTCTCTCTCTCTATATATATATATATTTTTCATTTTTAAGTTTTATCTATTGAGAGTTACAATTACAAGTTTAATTGTCGTGTTTGTGGTTCCAATCTTTGTATTGTGATTTCTCTCAGGGAGGTTCATGAAGAGGCGAGCCAAGCAAGGGAAAAGGCATCTGCTCTCAAGTTGCGCCGTGAAGAGCAAGCGGCAGCACGCAGAGAGAAACTAAAACAAGCCTACCTCAAGAAACGATTAGAAAGCTTAAAAGCAGCTGAGAAAAAAAATGGACCATAACTCAGAGATGGTGGCTACTGCATTTTCTTGGGTGCCCCACAACCGGCCTAGACAAAACAAAACAAAGCTGGCTTAACTCAAGTTACAAGTAATCAGTTCAGCTGATGCTAGAGATTATCTGATTGGGCAGCAGAATCGGAATTAACACTTTATGATTCACAGAAGATGATGTGTTTGAGTGGCGCTGGCTGTCGGATCTCATCTTCGGATTCTTTCGAGTTGACTAATCCGTTTCATGGATGATTTGAGGCTATTGAATTGGAAAGTGTTAATTCCTGCTAATCTGAGTGGATCATGCACACACCCAAAATATAGTAACTTCTCCAACCTAATTAAGCAGCAACTCAAGTCTCTATACTCCCCCCGCCGCTGCCACCGCTGCTGGAATGCCTGGAGAAGTCTCATTAAAACTCATTTTGCTTACTGTTTTGCCTTATTGTTTTGCTCCGAAGACTTGAGTACGGTGGCGATGTTGTTTCAAAGCTGCTGGTTCCAAAGGTAATCTCTCACGGTACTGAATGTGACTAAATCTAGAGTGGTCCATGCTTGATTCCTTTAACATGACAATTTTATGTAGTACTAATAAAAAGAAATCATATTGGCTTATCAAATTTTTTTTTATTTCGCTGTATTCCGTTGTATATTGCAATCGAAATAAATGGAAGCATTTGATCTAGGTAGCTGATTTCAACTACCATGAAAACGAGGCTTCATATTGATGTGAAGGGGTCTTAAATTGATGAACTCGTGTACAAAGTTGTCATGACACAAAAATGTAAGAAACATTCTAAAAAATAATACAAGCTCAGTAGCAGAAAAGTATCCGAAGCGATTAGTGTTAATGATACAAAATTAAGCAAAAATGCATCTATCTAACAACTACAATAACTTCCTTGAAACTGAGGATACAACAATGTATGGTGTCAAGCTCTAAGCAGCCAACTTGATAAGATCAGGAGTCAAATCTCCACTCACTTGGCAAGGATGATTTAAAAACTTTCATCAATAATTTTTCTCTTCTCCCAATCTTGAATGGCCTTTTGGCTCGATGAACGCCCAACTTAAGCGCTTCTCGACCTTCCCCCACAGCCTTTTCTCTCACGGATAACAGTAAAGATGTTCCTTGGGGACTGATGTCGGTTTTCTCAGTTCCGGTATCAGTTGTTGCTGCATCTGCAAAGTCTTCCTTTAAATGCGCTGAATCTTGAGTTTGTTGTTTGTCAATGTCATAGTTTATGGATTCCTCTTCAAATATCTCGTCGTCGTCAATGTTGTCAGTTCCCCACCATTTATTGGTAGCAGTCGACAAACAGTTCGAAGGGAAACCGTCTTTAAATTCATCTAGGGATGCTAGAAGGTCCTTAAGGCTGGAGTGAAGGTTTTGATTTGACCCCCGGACTGGAGCGGCCTATTTCCTTCCTGCTGCATCATATTGGTTGCTGTGGCGTTCATGGAATTCGGTACCTGGCCTTGAAGTTGAGCAGACCTGAACATCATAAGAACGGGAGAAGATTAGGAAATGAAAGTGATTGTTGAAGGAAAAAATAATTGTACAAAAATGTATTCCCTAGAAGCAAATTATATTAAATTTAATTAAACATGAGGAATCTATGATAACTTTCCTACTGCCTAACAATTCAAGACACCCTTTTTGTTATTATTCATCAGTTCGCATAGAATCATAAATCCGTTCCCCGGGTTGCCTTAAGACATTTTTCGTTTCAAATGATGATCAGGCGCCTGTATAAGGTGGACTACTTGTCCTCCCCATTGCTTCTTTTACTAAAATCTTTTCGGTAAAAAGAAAAAAAGAAAAAGGTCTTCTGTATAGATTGTTAGAGACGAGTAGAAGGATTCAATGTTATTCAAATGAAACCTACTACAATAGCTAGATTGCCTAAAACTTCAATGTCAAATGGGAATTGTTTTCCGAGAGCTTACTGAATGGGATAATGTTAAACTCATCTTCTAAGCATTTATAAAGGTCACTTCCTATACATTCATCTGTCTAATTCAAGCAAGCATGAAAAATCTTCTATCAGAATTCTTTCCCAGCATCGATTACGAGATCCATTAATCATGTTTCTCCTAATTCACTGTTTCTAAAATGCTTTCTAATTCAACAATGAATGATTGGCAAGTCACTTTCAGACAGACAGTTATCCTTCTTTTTTGGATATCAATCAGCTAATTATTATCAACCAATGAATTGCTCAAAAAACGTTAGAAACATAGGCTTTACTTGTCATAATATCACATTTTCTTTGATGCATTCATTTATAGTTTTGTATTTGTGTTACTAGAATAAATTTATCAATTATTGGCTACTTTATTTCCTAGATCGTTTAAGGCTTACCCAAGTATGGAAACTTCAATTTCGCCTTATAATTCACCCTCTTGATAATTGGAATTAATTCGAAGAAGTTTAATTGAGAATTTTGGTAAAAATTCGCTAACTTAGAGAAGTTTAAGAACTTTTTATTTAAATAGTCGATAAATTAAAACTCATTTCATGAGATGTCAAAATAAGCACAATTGTGCATTTATACCTAAAATCTTAGAATTTAATGGTTCTAAGTCAATTTTATTGGCACTACTCATGCATAATGCATAAGGTATATCACTTTTTAGTGATAATAATTACACTAAATTTGATTCTCTAACCATTTTATTAATTACACATTCACATAAGTAAGATTAAAATGATGAAACATGCTTTTTTTTATATGGGTCAGTATTTAAAGCAAAAGAAAATAACCATTTTTTGACATTATACATCAATAAAAAAAAAACTACAAAGCATTGTAGGGATGTGTGTGCAAAAGTGAAACTCGATGCATACATTGAATCTTGATGCAAAATCAATGGATCACATGATTGATGTAGAGATGTGTGGACAAAAGTGAGTCACTCTCGAATTCTCAATAACCCCAAAAGCCACCATCAATTACAACCCTTAACCCTTCCGTCTCCTACATACTTATTTGATTTTTTTGACCGAAAAGTTTGCAATTTCTCATTGTTTTTAGCAATCCATATCAATTTGAATCAAAGTCGTAGATTTTTAACATAAATTTCGGCGAAGTTTTGTAGTGAACTTCGTTTTGATCCCTTCAACCTCGATAAACTTTGCCTAAAATTCAGCTAATTTTATTGAATTTTCTTTCCTTGGTCGCGTACCACTCATGGTGTAAATGTTGCTTGACAACAATGTCGAAATGCACAAAGCAAGCTTGCACCCAAATAACACGAGGCACAAGAAACGAGTACATGCAATATTTCATGTGGATGTACTATTAATTAATAGTAAAGTATCAAAGGCAGAAGTTTGATAAATTATTAGTGTTCAAACAATTCCCTATCCAGAGCAATTATAGACTTGAGTTCTGTTCCATCAAAGTCTACTCCCACTTACCATCTTGAAAATTGAAAGCCTCCCGGATCTTAATTATTAGCTTCCACCTCTCTTTTATTATCAATACCCTCACGTTCAACTAATGGCTTTTTAAGTACTTCATCAAGGCAATTTTTTAAGCACACATGGAACGAATGCCATAACTGCATTCATGGCCATTTCCTTTTTCATATGCTTGCCCATGCACTTCAGATGCTAATTAACTTGTGATTTGTGAAAACTATAAAATTGTTGATAAATCAAAGCAAATAATGCAGTATTCTATGATAAAGATAATCATTAATAAAAAGAATATAAACCAGGTATGATATCACCGATCATGTTAAAGTGCAAGAAATTTGAGTTCTGTGACATGGCAGGAATTCAGGAAACTTATTCCATATCTCAAAGAAGGTCACCATCATCCATGCTCTTGCCAATGGAAGCACTGGGTTACTGGGTATTATTGTGCTCAAAACAATAAAATAAGAAGGGAAGTGAACTCACAAAGATGTTGAAGAAGACAAATTTGTTGCAGAATCATTTTTTTGTCTAGATGCCAGCTCCCTTTTTCTTTCTCTGGCAGCATCCTTTTGAATTTCTTCAATGCTTTTTCCAGCAAGAAACTACAGTAATAGACAAATTTAAGCAGATTGTTTAAACCCGTCAAGGAACCGAGTGGAAGTAGTCAAAAATCTAAATATAGTGGAAGGCTGAATTACTAGTTTCTACAACTTAAGTATTTTAGGAATTGAGAAAATTATGGAGAACACTTTGAAAAAGAGGTGGAAGTGAACATCACGGAAAATGCTCACAGTTATGACAATCGCAAGAATTTATGAACGTGAATCTATTTGTTTTATTTTTACTTTCCACAAGAAAGCTCATCTTTTTTTTCGAAAAGTTCTCGTGAATTTGGATGTGGCTCTACATGAAAGCATCAATCAAAGACTTTACGAGAATGTCAATTTTACTTTATAGAGTCATGGGAAGATCAACGTAGTGATCACGAGGATTAACTCATCAAAACAGATAAGAATGAAGAATGACCAGGTGAAAACGAGAATAGTCTACCAGAACTAATATCTATACAAGGTTCATCCTGAGACCAGTCAATCCTTTTGGGTCATTTTAAATCTTAATGGTTGAGATAAATACCAGCTAGAAACATCCAGACACTTAACCATAGAACACTAGAAATCCATGGTTAAAAATATATATTTATGAGTAGCTATCTTCATAGTGTCTGAAACATTAATGATCTTCTCAAGTGGTTACAACAATCATGTCAAAAAATTGCAGGGGTCAAATAGAAATCTAAATCCATATACAATGCATAAAAATAATGAGAAAATGTTAATTAGGCTAGCTATCAGAATAAAATAAAAACTTGATTTTGAATCCCAAATAAATAGAATTGTCGCCAAGAAATATTGATATGCTAAAAGCCAAAGCCAAAAATTCCTTACAAATTACCTTACGATAGGGCCACCTGACGATGCCATTTTCACGGCATATTCTCTTTAAAACACTGGTGCAGACACCTGAAGATGAAATAGACAAAGAGGAACATATTTCTTCAAAATTTGCATCATATACTGTACATGAACATGCTATTTTTGTTTCTTTTCTCTGCTAACTCCTTTTTAATCTTTTGATTAAGGTTAGGGTAGAAGCACAAGAACAAAGGAGGAATCAATCATGTAGTACAGAAATTTCACTCAATGGCACCCATGAAACTAAACATCTGCGTGCTTCATAGTAAATTCTGTAAACAGCACAATGCAGGAAAATCCTCAATTTCATCAAAACAACACTATATAAGAAATGATGGCAATAGGCTTAGCTCACTTAATTCTAAAAAAATGCAGAATAGTAAATGGTTTGAAATCACAGCAATGCTGAGCAAAAAGCACACAAAAATTAGTTTGGAGTTTTGGTGTGCGGAATATGATATCAGTTAAGGCTTGCTTATGAAGTTAGTTGGAGTTAAATTTGAAGAATTTAGAGGCCTGCATTGTAGGTATGAGATTTAATTTGACATTCAACATATCTCCAGATAATAATGAACAAATCAAAGCAACTAAAATCAATGAACAGTGGATGCATTGCACCACAAACAAGCAACTGTAACTGTTACACTTGTTTCTAACGTTGTCACCCAAACAAACAAGCTTGTAGGTAAAAAGATCAATTAAGGTCTAGACTTATCAGCCTCATCAACAAATAGAGCTTGCAATTCTCTATTGTGCTCATTTACCAAAATACATTATCTCAACTATTTGCTCCTACCCATTACGAGGACATCACAATCACAACCAGTTGTCACAATCAACAACACTAGTTCATTCAGCCATATAAGGATGAGAATCATGAGAATCAAACACACAACACACCCGTAGCAAGCAAAACAAAGTTAGCAAAAACTTAAATCAATAGCAACAAAAACTCTTGGCTACCCAAGCCTGCAATCTAGAACGACGTTTGATATCACCAACATTGTTTAACCAATTGAAGCTTTTAAAATCAATGAAAAACAATATACAGCAAAGAAAGAAACAACAACAACAACAATATACAGCAAAGAAAAAAAACCACGCCCGCCATTGGTGCCGAATACCACATGGCAAACAAGATCCCAAGTCCGGGTCATATAGAGTTCGTGAGAAGGAAATAGTATAAATAGGGCATCTTGGAATTTGAATGTAATTGGGCACCCTTGTTGTTTTGTTATTGATTAAGCAATAGAAATCGAGAATTCTACAACCTCAATCCTAAATTAATTTGGGTCGGCTACATGGATTAAACTCTTCCATTGTGCTCGATTGAGTGCAATTGATAGTGAGCTAAATCAAGAATTCTACCCAAAAAAAAAAAAAAAAGAAATCAAGAATTCTATCACAAACCCATGGAAGTTCTCTCAATGTAAGCTCCAATCAGCCCCATAACACAATGTAATCAGAACCAAAAATCTTCACACATTCTTCTCAAGATGCAAACTTTCCACCAAATCACACACTTTGAAGCACCCCCAAATCTCCACAACAGCAAAAGATCATTTTTTTTCCAAGAATTCATCACACAAAACACTGATCACACAAAAAGGGCCTCATCGGCCAAACCCCACAACCAAACCACCAAATTTCGCGAATCCAAGAAATGCCCAGAAAGGGAAACTGACCAAAAACGCGATCCAAGCTAGAAAATGAGAGAGAGAGTGAGAGATTACCGAGAAAGGTGGCTGCGTCGGCTATGGGGACAGAGAAGTGCTTGGAGATGTCATCGAGAGTGAGAGCCGAGGAGGACCCGTTTGGGTGAGAAGTAGAACTTGTCATTGTTGGGTTTTAAACCGATTTTGATGCGTTGTGAAGACCGATTTTTTGTGAATTCGAACGCGCCCAAATCAGTTTGGGAGTTGGGACGAAACCCAACCTAAAAGAACTAGTTTTGGGTTTTAAGGGACTGTTTGGCTGTTTAACAACTCACGTTTGTTGCTTTTCCTTATTTTTATTTTTATTTTTACCCCTTTTCAACTTTTATTATTATATCGTAGCATTTTTAAAACTTTTATTTAGGGTTTTAAGGGAATATGGATGATCATGCATGTATACCAACATATTATGTAGTCATGTAACTTGTATTTCTCACTTAATAGTACCTCCACTAGTTTATGTATTGTCATGTTACTTGTAACTATTTTTAATGTACACCAACTCTTCCTTGTATTGTCAAATTACTTGTAATGTGTTGTATGACATGTGGTGTATGTGTTACTTGCGCACATTGTATAAAATACATTTATTATTATCACCAAATGCCCTATATAAAGGGTGTCAACCTCATTGTAAAAACACACCAAGTTGAATGAAAACTTCTCATTCCAATTATCTCATTTCTTCTATTCTCTTTCGTAGTAGTAGTTTGTAGTAGTAGAAGTTCTTAAACTTATATTTCCTTCTCTAGTTCTTAGTAAGTTCCAAATCAATTCACAACATTTTTTACCATTTTTCAACTTTTATTATTATATCGTAACATTTTTAAAACTTGTTATTATATTTTAAGTCACAACTCTTGTTATTATATTTTAAGTCACAACTTTTTTTTTATATTGTTTGATTAGTATCTTATGTCACTTTTTGTTGGGTTTCGAGGTTCATACGCAGCGAAAATTACAAAACGATTTTGACAAAAACCCCAACAGGATCCGAATCTAATTCCATTAAAAACGTTTAAACCATGAAAACTTAATCATACATCAGTCGCAATATACCTTTCTGAAGGTTGATCGATCTCTAAGGTGCTGCCAACGACGAACGCCCTCTACCGGCGGTCCACACACGAACGGCGGCCGAGATTTGAAGTGCTAGTTTCAAGAGAATACCAAACATTTTTGTTTCTCTAAAAAACAATCCAGAGCGTACCAGAAAACCCTAATTCGTTTCTAAAACGAAAATAAAGTTTGGGCCCTCAATATTTCATACGTGTGTTCTAACTTAAAGCGTCTATTTATACAACCCTTGTATATAGACGATTAAGTAAATTACACATATACTCTTGCTTAAAGAAGTATAAGTGTAATACACCACAATGACGTTTCTGTCATGAATTTTATCATATAAAATTCGTTTTTCTGAACCATCTTAAAATCTCGCAAAACCATTCTCAGTGTGCGACCCAATAGACTCGTACAACGTTGGCAGTGTACTAAAACACATTTTGGTATACAAGTCACAAACGACCTCTAGCAAGACATTATGACTACTCAAGTTGTACGAATATCGAATCGATACAACCTAATCGATAGTGTATATAACATTCTTTTGTCACACAATATCCTTTTGATCAAACATAAGGCATGGAATTGTCATCCAACATGTTCAATCGTACTAGTCTCGATCTCCATGTAAACTGAAAACATCCAAGTGACATCGAGCAATATCAATTCACTTAGACTAGACCTTTTAATAGTCTAACACATCGAGGGATCCACTGGATATCTCTCTTTATATGAGAGGGACAAATTCTATCTCGATTACACAACTTCATCACATTGCTCACACAGTAACCAATCACAACTTTTATAATCGTCAGGTTAAAGACAACGTTTGATTGTGTCAAATCACTGTGTTCCTAATGTTGAAGCCTCTAGTAATCTCAAGTCAGAGGACCGAAAAATATATTTATCATGAGAAACGACTATGACTTAATCCATGTGATGTTCTCATAGCGGGTTGGTCCAGTACTTTGTTCCCTAACAAGTACTCGTGATCTTGATTCGTATCCCTATACGTATAATCATCTTATGATCATCAATCAAGACTCGCACTAGTCTTAATTCATTATAGTTCCTAGTATAATGATCGACTAGGGACATTTATGATATTTTTGTAAATACTCATTGATCTTATTATAATGTAAACACGCAAACTAATTATAATAAACAACAAATGAAATCATCTATTTTAATTATTAACTAAAAGTATTCATAAAGACAGTTAATATATTGACCTAGGGCATATGTCCCAACACTTTTGACTTAAGTTTTAATGACAAATATTAGAATGACATCCTTAAAATGTACAATACCACCCTTACTCAGCGTGTTGTGCGCTATGAGATGCGTAAGTCCGCTTCTTGAGATGCACAATGGATGATAGATGTGAGGCCTCCGTGCATTCTATTGCGTGTGCATGGGAGGTGTCATTATGACATTTTCCAAATTTAATTACGTGGCACTTCAATAATGAATTTCAATAATAAACTTAACAATTATTTTAATAATTATGGACGATGAGGTTGCTTTTAAAATTCACTATTTAAGAGCTACCTCATCAATTTTTGAGTTGAAAGATGATATTAGATACAAATCAAACAATATAGAAATATTATGATACAATAACAAATTTTAAATGTTATGATATAACAATAAAATTGAAAAATGTTATGATATTTTTATTAATTTGGCTTGTTTTTATTTATTTTACTTCAATGGAAGTCGAACCAATCACCTCATCAAACATTTGTCTTTGGCAAGTTATTGTGCATTATCCATCTCACCAGAGATGCTTTGAGAGGTATTTACTATACTTTCTATTTTTTCTTGTTAAATCGAGTTAGGGAAAGCATTACATTGACAATTTTACCAAAGAAACTACTTCGACAATCACAAACCTTTTATCAGTTGTAACAATTTTTTCCATAAAAAACTTTTTTTTTTTTTATTGCAGACATCAAGCAAAAAAAAAAGTGTTTCAAAAGTCTGGTTGTGGTGATGACTATTAAGTGACTGACTTTTGACGCCTAGTGGGTGGAGACCTTTAGATAAGTCTCGATATACATGTGCATTTGTTTCGAGGTGTATCTAAAGAACCCTCTCGACTAGGTGTCAAAACGGCCACCCAAATATTTTTATTTATTTTAAATTATTATTGATCATTCATCAAGGAAAAATAAAATAAAATAAAAATCACACATCAAGATTTTGCAAAGACAAGTAATATTCATATATATATATATATATATATATATATATATATATATATATATATATATATATATATATATATATATATTCATGCATAAGTATAAGTTGCCAAGCTTTGTGCCTACATTTTTCTTTTTGTTAGTGGCATTGGGATAGTCTCATCGACTGGCTAAAATATAATATTGAGGCTTAAATGAGTGGAGTTGACACTTCATCTTGCCTTAACATTTTAGAGTGAACTTTGCTTACACTCTTAAGCCCATGCATGAATTAGTCACCCCACTCTCCTCATTTTGGGTTGGGACTAATATTACAAAAAGCGAACATGGTATCGGAGCCAATGAATGGCTTAAGCTCATTGCCCAAGGGCTTTGTAGACATCCAATTAAAATAGAGTGTGTAACATGAAGTTAAAATGGGCTAGCTAGTAAGTAAAGATAAAGCTAGACTCATCCTCTAGTTGTGATGGACTGCGGTAGATCTAGTTGCACTTGAAGGGGGAGTGTTGAAAATCTCGAGATAGTCTCACATCGACTAGTTAGAGTACAATATTAAAACTTATACGTGTGGAGTGAACACTTCATCTTGCCTTAACATTTTGTAGCGAACCTCACTTTCGCACTTATAGTCCATCACGAACTAATCACAACATTCTCCTCACCTTGGATTGGGCTCAATTTTATAAAAATTGAACATTTTTTAATTTCTCAAGCATGCTCATGCCTTAATGAAATCCATACAAAAAAAGGTTGCCATCCCCGTCCTAATTTAATCTTTTTTCTTTATAAGTTTATCACATGATGTTCCCCGTTAACCGCGCCGATGAATCTTTAGTGTATGGGTTTCATATAGAGACAATCCTCCAAATCTATTTTTAATATTGACTTAATTGGTTGAAACATTATAACATTTCACAACTTTTGTTATTATATCATAAAATTTTGAGATTTGTTATTATAATCTAATGTTTATAAATTGTTTAATTTGTAACACTTTAATATAAATTTAAAAAATCACTCAATCACTCATATTTATCAAAATGGTTGTTAATTTTATGATTTAAACTTATTTTTTAAGTGTTATATTATCAAATTTAAAGTTTAATAGTAGTTTAACATATAAATTTAATAAATTAAAAAAATTAAAATACAGTAACTTTTTTTTAAAAGTTAAGATATAATAACAAAAGGTGCGGAAAGATTATATACTTTGCCTTTAATCTTTTCAATCAGCCTAAAAGAATTGGTTCCGTACACTTTACACGCTCGATGGCGGCAATCGGACCATCCAATGACCAAACTTTGATCAAAATGCTTTCGTGATATTCTGATACATACAATTGGGACACACACTTGATTGTAGGAAGTAATTCTTGCATCGATGTTTGCTTACTCGTAACTCGATGTCCATCAACTAGCACAAACAACTGCGTGTGAAAATGAAGTCAGATTATAGTACTAATCTTTGATCTCTCTCTCTCTCTCTCTTTTCCGTTACAGTTACTTTTCATGCTTTTTTAGGGTTTCAGTGTTCACCATTCAAACAAAAAAAAAAACCTAAAATCTCTCTTCGTTGATTGATTGATTGATTCTTCATCAATGGCGGAACAACCGAACTTCATCGTCAATGGCGGAGACGGCGATCGGACGGCCGAGAACGAAACTCTCGGTGTTGAAGGCGATGCCACCAAGCCCTCAGATCAGGATCGCAAGATCGAAGAGCTCGAGCACGAGAAATCTGAGCTGATAGCCGATAACGAGACGTACAAGGACCAAGTCCAGGTTTTGACGGACGAAATCGATGTATTGAGGCGAAACGACGCGGAAATGAACCGAAGAATGGACGAATTGAAGATCGATTACGAGAAATACGAGGAGGACAAGAAGGCCTTGTCTGCGATTGCTGTTCAGGCGGCGAAGCTTGAAGGAGAGGTGTTCCGGCTTCAGAGCGATCTGATCACGGCGATGTCGGAGTCGGAATCGACGGCGGTGGAGCTTCGGATGGTGAAAGCCGAGTACGAGACTCTCAGACAGATGTACGCGGAGAAGGAGTTGAAAGTTCGGAGTTTGGAGCAAGAGAGAGCGATGCTTATCGTGGGCATTGATCGCGAGGCCGAGAAGGCGAGGCAGGCGATGATCGACAGCGAAATGAGGATTCGATACTCCGAGGACAATGTGTTGGTGATTGAGGAACTAAAGATTGAGAATATTCAATTACAGAGTGATAAGAAAAAGAGTGAGTCTTTGATTTCATCGTTGAAGGAAGCTTTCGATACGGTGAAAGAAAAGGCGGCGAGGTTGGAGAGTGAAATCAAAGAGAGGGACTTGAAGGTGAACAATGCAGGTGCTGGGAAGGGATTGGAAGGCTTGGAATTTCCGTGGCCGGTCGCATTGGTTTCGGCGGGAACTGTTGCGGCAGCAGCAGCTGTTGTTATCTACATTGGGTACTCAAAGCAAAGATAAAAAGGAGATGGCGGAAGCGGTTAGTCGGGACCGAGGTTTTTCTAGTTTTGATGATTGCTAGTGATTTTTGTTCTTGTAGTGTTCAATCTTAGTTACATAATAAGCACTTATGATTCGGTTACATGTTGAAATTGAAATGATTTTGAGTGTTTTAGTTATGCAATTTGAATGCTTAAACTTGTTTGATTTCATCATGTGCACATGAGCCGATTTTTCGCGGGGACTTGTGCTTTTTGATGCATCATGATATTTACATCTGTGTGTGATTGTGATCGATTATTTCTTCATTTTATGTCTATCTTTGTGAATGTTTTGAAGTCATTTATGTTGTTATTATATTATAACTTGCAGGCTCAATCATCCTAAACAAAAGATCAGACAATCAACTCATTCTTCCTTTATGATTTTCACTGGCCTTCTTTGAAATTTTGTTATTTGTTTGGCTGATTTTATAGGTTTGAAAACCTCTTACAATCAATTCTTGTGATAGAGTTGAGGAACTCGAGTAGGCCGAAACTAAAAAACTCACCAAGTATCATAAGATGATAAGGGATGAAAAACGAAAACAACCTCAATCCAGTTGATGCTTATTTTTTACTCATCCTTAATTATCTTCAAATCATATTTCTATTTCTATTGTTATATTTTAGCTTCCTTCTCAGTTTAGTATCTTTTTCGATGCACACGACTCATAGTAATACAACTTTTGGACTTAGAAATGGAGCTTTTGATTTTGGAGCCTACTAGTTTGAAAATCCCACTACACGTTGATTTATTCTCTTCAAACACTGTTTCAGTTTTTTACGAGTTACGAGTCATATGAATCAAAAATATAGCAAAATATGTTTATTCCAAAGTTTTAGTTCAATGAGAGTGCTTCATCTATTGCTGTAGTGGCGAGATCATCGCTCCTTTAGTGACTGCTGGACCTTATTTTTCTTTTTGATGAGAAACCAACTTATTGCCCCGCAAACTTGCACTACAAGAGGGGACTCGAACCCTCTATCTCATCCATAGGTGACCACACACCAAACCATTGAGTTACCACTAGGTTGATGGCTGCTTAACTTTAATTTAGGGAGTTCTTCCTAATATTCCCATTTATTCCAAGTCCTATAAAGGATAGTAAAACGAGATACCTTCATTGATTTGTAGTTGTGTGCTTTAGAACCTTAGTTCTAAAAAGTTAATGTAAAAAGTTCATGAATTTTAATGCCTTGTAGGTTTTCTTTGCTTGAGGCTTCCACTGCTGATAGTGGAAAAGAAATCATAGCTTTATTGATGTTTGCTTAACCTTCATTTTACCTAGTTCTTGCTGTTATTGTAAGCTCTGTTTGGAAAAAAAGAATTGTGGAAAGTAATGTGTTTTTATCACTTCTATTGTCCTGCTACTGCATGGCTGTATTTTAGAAAAATCTAATGAAGCTTATCCCTTGTGGTTTAATGAAGCATGACCAGTAATTTTGCTTCGGAAACAAAGTCACGAAGTTCTAGTTTTGTCCCCCTCTTTCTTTTATCTCATTATTTATGGAGAGGTCTAAGTCGTAGAACACCAAGTTATTATTGTAGAGGTTATGTGTACATGGTAGAACTGAGTGCCAAATCTTTCTTAGTCTGTAAGCTACCTCACTAGACATGCCCTAAAGTTATGATACCATAAAAACTATTGGAGGTGGTTAGAATAGCAAATTGTAGGAAACACATTTTCTTTTTTCTTTTTTTGTCAGTTTTCTTAATTCTTAAAACTAGTCATTTGGAAATACTTACTTTGAATATTAGTGTAGTTCAAGCAATGGATTTATAAATGATTCACTTAATTTTCTTGTCGATGTCTATTTATAATTTATTGGTATTTGATATCTAGAAGTTTTAATCGCTTGTCTTCCCCGTTTTCAATTTTAACACCATACTGTTGTTTTCTTCCCTAAATGTGACATACTCAGACTCTAGAGCCATTTGTTTATTGCATTCGATGACAATTGATTATGCTTAATTTGTGTGATCTTTCCTAATGCGAACTTCTCTAAATGCAAATGTGCTTTTACATTTGGAAAAAAATTATTATTCATTTTCAGATTGAAAATGGGGAGGGAAGCCCCAAGCTCATTTTCCAAGAATGGAAAATGGAAGAGGGTTGCGATAGGTTGACAACCAGCGTAAAACTTTTGTCACTTTTCATGAAATGGTTAATTGGGGACTGAGGCTATGTTGTTGTTGTTGTTGTTGTTTTCAGATTGAATTCAACTCTTTTAATCGTATGGTGTTTCATTTTCCATGCATGGCATTTCTATGCATCTTCGAATTAAGCTTTCTAAGGATGTCTGGAATAATTAATAAACAAGCAATACCTGATCTTGAAAACAAGAAGAAAAATCTTATGCACCCGTAGGCACACTTTGCAGCTGAATTAATGTACACCCTTTGGTGTAGCATGTGATTGTGATATAAGGCTCGATGGATGTGCTTTCATTGCAGAGAAATCAATGGTTATGGAGTTAAAAGATGTTGGTGAAAAATTTTCTCTGCATTGAACCATGATATTCTGGATGTACTAATGAATTATGAATTAATGGAACTATCAGGCTTTAAAAAAAAAAAAAAAAAAAAAAACCGAGCAATATACTGCAGGAAAGTCTTCTTTTTGTGTGGGGAAAATGATAATTATTCATTACCATATGGTTTACTGAAAGTTTATGTTACTGCATCATTCTGCTATTTGTGCTGTACTAGTGGATATGGCATTGTTGAAGCTTGGAAGGAGAATGCAATCCCCATCTCCACTTATGGCGGGGCGGGAATTTCCCACTTGAAATTTCCTATTGAAAAAATTTTGACCCTCCTTCCCCATCCAGCGGGGATTCCCACCTCCATCACTATTTCACATAATATCTAAAAAGCAAAACATATTTTTTGGTCCTTGAACTTTGAGATTTTTATGCTTTTAGTCCCTGAACTTTTATTAATGTACGTTTTGTCACCGAACTTTCATTTTTGTACATTTGGTCTCTGAACTTTTGAGTGTTTTATGCTTTTGGTCCTTGAACTTTGAGTTTTTTTACGTTTTTAGGGGTAATTAATTTTTTTTTCGGCTTTTGTTGATTGATGTGAGTCGTTTGGCCTAGTAGTATAAACCACTTTACTCTTCTTGACTAGTCACACGTCACTTTTACTACCCACATTGTCGGAATTTAACACTTTAAATGGTGGACTGACTAAATGTAGATCTTTATGAAAGTTAAGGATCAAATGTGTAGTAATAATAGTTTAGGGACCAAAAGCATAAAAAATACAAAGTTCAGGGACCAAATTATGGGTTTTGCCTATCTAAAAAAACAGATCAAATATATTATAGATTCAAAATTAAAATCATTAAAAGTTTTTTTTCTTCACAATTATAAATCGGTTTTTAAATTTTATGTGAAGCATTCACGGGGAATACAAGATTTAATTATTTTAATGCAATTTACACCAGGAATATTCAGGATCTCCATATGGAATTCCAATTGGATATCACCTTCGATGGTGAAGATGAAACTCCCTTCATCCCCGACCTCATGGGGGCTAATTGGTGGGTAATCCCGCTTTGTTGGGGGTGGATCCCGCGGCCGCCCCACCTGCATCCCTATATCTTCACATGTACTGCGTGAAGTTCAGTTAGGTTAGTGTATGTTGTTGCAATGACAACACTGGCTGTTACTTTTGATTAACAATTTAACATCCAGGGCATCTCCATGCACAGGCAAACAACCAAGAATACATCGAGATGTGTGTGTGCACAGATCTTGATATCTGTTGGAAAGATCCCAATCATAGTGTAGCAAATATATGTATCAAAAGTGCCTTAATCACTTTCCAATAGGTGCAGGGATGGATGCAGCCTTCCCCTTGAGGGAGCTAAATTTCTCTCCCCAAAAAAACTCTACTCAAGAAAATGCTAACATGACTTGTTTATCACACAGAACTGTTGTGGTCCTTTATATACATTTCGATACGAGTATACACATATTTCGATGTAAAAACCAAAGAACGACCAAGTGTCAAAAGTTGGTCTATTAATAATTTTTTCAAATTGAAAATCAAAGACCTAAGGGGGCTAATGAGAGATTTATTCAATGGGTGATGAGGCAAGTTGGGCATATGTGTACATAGTGCAAAAATTTGAGAGCAACAATGTGTGTGTGTCCGCCCCCGGATAGGTGGCGATTCCTCTAAAACAATAAAGCTTCAATCTCAAATTAATCGATCAACTATATCTATATATACATGTAGGGATGCAAGTGGGGCGAGGAATGCAATCCCCATTCCCATCCCCATTCATAGGAGGGCGGGGATTCCCCGCTTGAAATTCGCACCGGAGAATTTTCGACCCCATTCCCCATCCGGCGGAGATTCCCCACCTCCATCACTTTTTTACATAATATCTAAAAAAAAGATCAAATACATTATAAATCTGAAATTAAAAATCATTAAAAGTTTTTTCTCCACAATTATATGTCGATTTTCAAACTTTATGTGAAACATTCACCATACAAAAAAGGAAAATATAAGATTTAATGATTTTGATGCAAGTCCTACATGAAATATTTGGGATCCCCGTGGGGAATCCCCATAGGGATTCTTTATGGTAAGAAGGGATAATACCACCCCCGCCCTGCCCCACCCAGGCAAGGTGGTGGAGATGAAATCGCCCCTGTCTCCGACTTTGTGGGAGCTGGTTGGTGGGGAATTTCCTCCCCATCAAGGCAGATCTCTGTGGGGAATGGAGATCCCCCGCCCCCATGCATCCCTATATACACGACTATATAATTAAAATGCTTTCTGAACTAGTTAATTTTATTAGCGACTACGTCTCTTCAACTTATTTTATTTTATCTTCGTTAATGAGCGCAAAATAAGTAAAATATGCATGAGAATTGAAGAACGACTTACATTTTTGAACAAGAAAAGTAAGCTAGAACGACCTACTTTTGCGACAGAAGGGAGTATAACCTAAGGCTGCTATATAGTTGCAGAGATCGAGATTGCATACTTCCACTCACCTAGCTAAATTGGTTTCAAGCCATCATCAACTGACTCTTCTTGCTCCTCAACTCCCTTGCCACCACCAGACTGATCAAAGTCCCTCCACACATTCACAGCAATGCACTGAATAGGATTATCCACCGGCTCCGCCGCGCCTCCCCCCTTCAACACCTCGCAAAGCATCACCGCCGCGCTCCCCATTGGTTTCTCCCTTGTGGAACCTAACTGTGAACATGCCATTCGACGTAGACCTCGGCGTAGGGGGCCTCATTTTTGTGATGTGCTTCACATTTCTGAGGCCCTCTGCTGATATTATTAGCACTTGCATTTCTGTCAACTCCTCTTCCTTACTGTCTGCCTTGGCCTTCCTTGTTAGGTGGTGTTTGTTGGTTGTGTTGGTCATCTTAATTTGGTCACTTGGTGGTGGTGATCGATCAGATTAACTTGGCTTGTGCAAACAAAGCTGCTGCTGCTACTGGGGCTGGTCTCTAAGGGCAATTTAACTACGCTTGATATGTACTATATAGGGGTGGGGCAAACAAAAAAGGTTTGGGGGACATGGTCTATACATCGTCTGCCCCTGATACACCTCATTATACATGCACGACTCAAGAATCAAAGGCGGTTGGGCGAGTGCGTATCGCAGCCGAGTCCTACTAGGGGGCACCGCAACATTTTCTTTTAGAGTATATTTGTTTTACAAACGGACATTTTTTTCTATTTGGACCTACGGGTTTGGACTTTTGGTTTCCCATATAGCATCCGACACCAACCACATCGATTAATCTACACTTTTGTACTGTCAGATCTCGTACAAGGGCGACCCTCCCAATCAAACCTAGGCTTCACCATTCACGAGATTCAAACTCAAGACTTCGCTTGTACTTTTTTTTTCTAAGATTGTAAAATAATCATGAGATTTCAAAATGCATGGTTAAATAAGAAATGCCAACAAGGAACTTTATAAGAAAAAAAATTTCTCAAGGTAAATAATCCCAAACTCGAGGTGGGTGAGACCACATGGACGACAACTTCTTCCAAAGGAATCTATCAGTGGCTCCATACCAAAGCCTCGAACTCGAAACACTGGTTAATGATGGAGTGACCCGACCCTCATACCATAGCCCCCCTGGGTGCCAACAAGGAACTTTCACCTATAACACAAGATATTACACAGACAAGACAATTGAGCTAGAATGCTGACACTAGGGGTGGCAATAAAATAGGTACAGGTCCAGACACCTCCCCTTAATAACGACTAAAAATATTGTATAGACTCCTTTTTTTGTCCGCCCGTTTTTGAAACATTCAAGACTCTTTTTTTGTCCTTCCCCGTTTTTTAATATACCTACGTAGCAACTTCGACAATATATCAAAAAATTCAAAAAGGCACCAAAAATTTGAAATGCAATAAAAAGGTGTCCTAGACTCCTAGTAGCAAATTAAAAATTTCTTCTAGCAGATCATTTACCAGTACAGTATCTAAAGATCAGAAAGTATGCTCTCCAACCAACATTTTAAAACAGTAGAAGATTTAGCTATTGTTCTGATACAGTAAAATTATGAAAAGGAGCCTAAAAACTCCCATATTCGACAATAGCTCATTTTATCTCATAATCTAAAGACCAACACAAAAAGTAACAAAACTTGAAGAACAGAAATTTTTCAGTAAAGCTAGTCAGCTCAGGTTGCTAACTAAACCACCGTTTCTATCGCGTTTATAGTCTATCCATTTAAAACTAGTTTCATATGCAAGGATGTAGGAGAAAAAAAAATATAAATGACGAAATATACTGATCATCCATATTGGTAATAACATAAAGCCTTATCCTGACTAATAACCATAAAGTTGTTTAAATACCACAAACATGTATCTGGTGATTCTGGCCCTGGATCCTTTTCAAATCTGCGAGAGGTTCAACCATTTGAAGCCGGCTCTTCCATACCCATCTGCAGTACATATTGTTTCGCATGTCTGCATACCAAAAGACGGCATTACAAAATGGTTGAACATAATTGAGATACTAACCAATACATTACGCTGTAAGAGAACGTGAATAAAAAGGTTACTCATGCGCATAGGAAGATACATAATTTTCCATTAGTAAAAAGGTTTACAAACACAAAAGCCATGAAAGGAACAAGACATAGAAAAGGAAAAAAAAAAAATTGCGAAAGTTCCAATAGGCTCTTCCCAATTTCGTCTCCACTCTTCGCGAGTGCGGTCGAATGATTTTCATTTGCTAATAGTCATTGCTGCACAACTTTTGGTTAACTCCCAAATCTACAAAGTTGATTTCGAAAAAGATTCCTCAGTTCGTGACCAAATGCTCCATGATGATGCAAGGTTCACGAACATTCCATGCCGTCTTCAACTCTTTATATACGATGGAATATTTACTTGTTGCCCTCCTTCCTACCACAACATCAAAAGAATTATGTGTGAGGTTGTTGTGGCGGGGGGGAGGGGAGTTTCATTTCTGAACTTTTTTTTGGTCCCAAAAACAAATTTCCTATTGGGTTTAAAACTTCTTTCCAGCTGATCAAACGAAGCTTTCTTCTCACATGCAACTTAACATAGAGGAACTTTCACATCGCCAACTCAGAAATGATCCATATTTAGACACCTAAATGAACAAAGACTAATAAATATGACTAAGAGAAAATCTACATGGAACCTGACATCTCAAAGCTTGCTGCTTTGGGCTTGTGCGCTCAGCAATTCAAGCGCGTTATGCACTATTTATCACACAGCTCATATAGAAAAAGACAGCTCGCCATGCATTGCATAGGGCTGAGGCCTAAGGGTGCACAAAAATTCGATTCAGTCCAATTTAGGCTACATTTTTTGTACTATCAAGTTACCAACTTACTACAATTTGAGAAAAAATTGAGAAACTTTGATTCGGTCCAAATTATCCAATAGAATTAGCCTCTAATTCAATCCAATGTGCTAAGAAGTCAATCAAATACAATCAGTGTCTGTAAAATATAATTGAATTTATAGATGAAAAGAAAATGTGTTAACTACAATTGGAGTAAGAAACTCTAAGATTTGACCTCAAAAACAATAAGACTACGGTTTCATATTTAAAACAAGAGCAAAATCCATTAAATAGAATATTTAATCTTTGTTCTTCAAATCTTCTTGATCAGCAGTTGCCTTTGATGAATTGGTGTCCTTTAGATATGTCGGTGATGTCATGCACCACATTTTGACACCCAATCCAACAAACACCAATGTGTTTTAAGCGTAAATATTTAACAAGTACTATTTATTGGAATGAACTGAACTACCAATTTTGGTGACGCAATCCATAACCTAACCTATCTGATACATGTCAGTCCAATCCAATCTACATGGATAAAATTGTGTTAAGCAGATTTGCTAATTTTTATGCAGCCTTTTGAAGAACTCTCCCACTCTAAGGAGAATGCTCGGCTTAACCCACTTTTGATGCCTAGTTGTTGTGGGCCATTGGATGCACTTCGAAACACATCTCCATGTAAAATTCAAAGGACCACAACAACTAGATGTCAAAAGTGGATTAGCCAATCATTTTTCTAAAACTAACACCCACATATATAAAGATCTGGCTCAAAGAGCACAAAAAAAAAAAAAAAAAAAAAGAGGATGAGCTAGCAAAATGAAATGATAAAAAGCTAGACCCATGTTGGAACTTGGAAGACCACTAGCCTGTAAGGTTGAACGCGTACAAGCCCAAGAAGAAAAAGCTCAAAAAGAACACAAGCCCAACATAAAAGGACTTTTGGCATGATTGACACATTTGAGATAAATATTCTTTGATCAAACAAAATTGTAAAAATACTTAAAAACTTTACACTTATGGCTGAGGTGGAGCCACGTAGGCAAGAGAATTCTTATGGAGTCGCTAAAAGCACACACTCATTTAATTTGCACACACCACTAACCAATAAATGATCAAAATAACTTCACCTCTTTCAAACACACCATCTCCCTCAAAGCCACTACCCTCCACCGACCACCATTGCCTACCGCTATCGCCGTCTCCGTCGCCTCCCGTCTTCCTCTCTCTCTCTCTCTCTCTCTCTCTCTCTCTCTCTCTCTCTCTCTCTCTCTCTCTCTCTCTCTCTCTTTCCTTTTTCCCTCTCCTCTCTCCTCTTCCCTCCTTGACTTAGATCTCGACCAGATCTGTCGGACGGAGGTCTAGGAAGGAGGGAGGAGGAAGGGAAGCGGAGGAAAGGAGAAGAAAAAAGAGAGAGAAAGGGAGGTTGGTGGAAGCAACGAGAGGCGTCAGACGGCAGCCGCGAATAGCGGCAGCGGTCGATGGAGGGTAGTGGCTTGGAGAGAGATGGTGTATTTGAAAGAGGTGAGGGTATTTTTATCATTTGTTAGTTAGTGGTGTGTGCAAACTAAATAAGTGCGTGTTTTTAGTAACCCCATAAGACTTCTCTTGCTTATGTGGCTTGCCACCTCAACCATATATGTTAAGTTTTTAAATATTTTCACAAGTGTGTTAGATTGAGAAATATTTATCTGAAGTGTGTTAATCATGCCAAAAATTCCAAAATAAAAACAACTAAACTTCAATTCCAAATTAGTTGGGGTCGGATACATAGATCAAACTCATCCATTGCGCTCGACCTAATGAAATTGATGGTGTGCTTTCCAAGTCCTTTAAATCTCTCCCGATCAATGCGTCCTAAGTTAACGACGGTCTACCTCTTCATCGTTTAATTCAATTTCTACTGAGACGAGTATTCCATCGGGGGCATTAATTTGTTAGGCATTTTGGAGGTGTCCAAACCATCACAATTGCCTTCCCTAATCTTTGCGTCAATTGGTTCTACTCCTATTTTTCTATGAGTTTTTGTGTTTCTTATTCTATCTTTACGAGATTTAATACAAGCTCACGATAACAACAACAAAAAAATCACCAGACCAATTGGACTAGAGGAGTGTTGGAGATCAAAGAATAATCCTACATCGACTAGTTGAGAAGAAAGATAATAGGTTATAAGTTTAGAGGGAGAACTCTAACTTGCCTTAGCATTTTGAAGAACCTTCCCACTCTCAAACTAAAAGCCTACATATACAACTAGTCTCTCCACACTCTTTAGACTTGGATTGGACCTTACAAACAAAACTTAACAGGGCCACGCACTATATCTTTCCTCCATTAAGGCTCGTTAGAAATTTTTAAGATATAGTGCGTGGCCCTGTTAAGTTATGTCACATCCAAAGAGATTCTCTTGCTACAACAAATTTGTTCACATGTATTTGTTCGGGCTCAATCTATTGCATGTACAAAAGTAGTATAAGAGTCGTATTGTACTTTCAATAGGGATTATAAGTGAATTGAAAGCAATGAACAAGCCTTATACTACTTTTTTGCATGCAATACAATCCAAGTTTAAAAGTGTGGAGAGGCGAGTTGTAATGTGGGCTTTAATAGCTTAAGAGTGGGCGCATATCCAAAATGCCAAGGCACTTTAAAGACTTCATTCCAAACTCAAAAGCCCTTTATCTTTCTTCTCAACTAGTCAATGTGGGATTATTCCTTGAAGTTCTTTTTATCTTCAACTGTTTCCTCTTTCCGTAATTTGATAGGGCCACTCAATCCCCCCTGTTTCCAAGAAAAGACCTTTCTTCCCACTTTTTTCATACTCAAACCTTGAGTTGCTACTAAAATTTTGTAACTTAACTCTGAACTTCTATTTGTCCATCCTTTCATAACCGTTTTTTTATATGTTCCAAAGAGGTCCTCTTCTTCGACTCCTTGAATCAAGAATTAACTTAAACTAAGAGATCTTACTAGTAAGATACCACACGGAGTGTCTTTCTATGGTTTTTTTTTTTTTTTTTTCATTCATATCCTAAAAGGACATCAAAAAGGCTTCTTCTTGAACCTCTCCATCATGAGGAACATTCATTAGTTTATTCCCTAAGCATTTTGGAGAACAAAGTCCTTTTACCACTGCACCAATAATCCTCCTTTCTCATTGGTTTCTCCTTGTCTTAGATAAAGAGTTTACAATGTTGTTAAGGCATCACGAATACAAAAACCATTCATTCATCTAGGTCATTTGCACCCACAGTACTTAAGCCATGCATCAGTTTCATTAAACAACAACAACAATATAGCCTCAGTCCCAAATTAATTGGGGTCGGCTACATGGATCAAACTTTTCCATTGTGTTCGATTAAGTGCAATTGATGGTGAGCTTTCCAAACCATTCAAATTCCTCATAATTAATGCATCCCATGTTAACTTTGGTCTACCCCTACCTCGTCGAATTTCTACAATTTCATCTTCCCACTTTTCTGTTGCACAAACCTCAGCTGCACCATCAAAAACCAGTTCAGACGGTATTGCTTATCCAGTTAATACTGTTGAACCTACAACTAATAATAATGATAATGTCAGCTTTTCAGATTTCGCTGATTATCATATTAATGTTGTAACCATTGAAGATCATGTAGACGATTTCGTCATGGATTATGAATTGCTTAAACAACAATTCTTAACCCATCCATTAAAACCTGCTTTTTGCAAACTGGTTCCTTTTAAACATCAATCAATCTTTAGAGAAAAATATTTTGCCTACATTCATTTACATAAGCAAAACATTTCTTTCTTTGATTGGTTAGCCCTTCAAAGTCCCAAAACATCTGCTCAAGTTAATGTTATCTGGGAAACTACAACTGGCCAAAAATTTGATCAACAGAATCCCCCTTTAGCAGCTATAAAACATAAAGATTTTAAAGCCGCTCCTTTAAAAATTATCGCTGATTTAGACGGACCAATTACCAAAAGAGATATTAATAATATAATTGAACAAAACAATTATACTAATTTATATCTCTCTACCATCAAAACTTCCGCTCCTCCTATATCTTCTACTAAACCAAACGTCCCACCAAAACCACCAAAAGTTAATAAACCTTTCTTTCCACCATCGGCCTCTCCATCTATGCCTTCCTATAAAACTCCTCTTTCTTCTGAATTTTTTGATGTGCTAACATCAAAACTTAGCCAATTATCAATAGCTAACCCGACTCATACCTCAGCGCCAACCTCGACTCCCGCCGCTACTGTTCCCCAACTTCCATCTTCCGTAAGTTACTCAGCTCGTTCTCAATCAAAAGACAAAGGCCCAGCCGTCAACGTCTTGACTACTGCTCCTACAGTAAGTAGTATATCTTCCTCAAAAGTAACCGATTCCGATAATGAATCAGTGTCGGAAACTCCAACTTCAAACTCTTCTTCCATCCACTCTGAATCTCATTCAGATTCCAATCTTCCTGAAATTCACAAGATTTTCCGTCGTCGAAATACAAGACGTCGATATAATCCACAATTTCGCCAAAATCGATATCCATTATCAAAACAATATTATTCACGACCATCCCCATCAGACCTTATTCTTGAAGAAAGGTAAAACGCAATCAAAAATATGACGGAAACGCCATATATGATTGGAGTATTGATGGACTTTCTGAATATCAAATCATCGAAGTTGTCCTCAAAATGTATATTTATGCAAGAGCCAGTATCCTCCAAAACCATACTGAACCTGATACCGCCAAAGCTATCGTTTGTGGCTTCACTGGTCAACTATACGGTTGGTGGCATTATACCATGGATGATGATGAAAGAGACTCAATTCTCAATCATCTCAAAACCGATGCTTTAGACAATCCCATTATGGGACCCAATGGTGAATGGGTCTATGATTCTGTGAATCAGCTCATTGCTGAATTGATTTGGCAATTTGTTGGACATGTTAAATCTGTTAATACTAAGATTAGGGATCAACTCCATAGTCTTAAATGTCGTACTCTTAATGATTATCGCTGGTATAAGGATACATTCTTTACTAAATTGTATTCGTTAACTGAAAAACATGACGAAATGTTCTGGAAAGAACGATTTATTGCCGGGTTACCTCCATACTTTGCCTCAAAAATCAAAGATTTCATCAACGAGCATTATGACAATACTCTTGCTGAACTTTCCTATGGTGATATCACCCAAGCTGTGCAAACTTGTGCACTATCCATTTGCAATGATATGAAACTCAATCGCCAAATTCAAAAAGAGAAATCAACCCTAAAACATGATTTAGGAAATTTCTATTTTGATTTCGGCCAAGAAATTGATGTTTCCAGATATACCACTCCCAAACATAGGACAAAGAATACCAAGCGTCCTAAAAATAATCCTTACCTATACAAACCTCCATTCTATAAAAAATCAACTTCCAAAGTTCGTTATTCCAAACAACAAAGACCATCTTATGCTGTACGGAAAAGATCAATTGATCCACATACCAAAGAAAATCTTTGTTATAAATGTGGACGACCTGGTCATTATGCTAATAAATGTAGAGTTGCACCAATGAAAATTGGACATGTTGCCTTTTCTGCTTCGGATGAAGAGAAATGTCATTGTGTTTCCAATCTTCCTCATACTTCCTCATCCTCTTCCTCTTCCGATCCAGAGATTAATGTTCTCACTGCCTATGAAGACCTTCTTCTTGCAATCGGTGATCACATTTCTGATCCTGATTTAAAATACCAATACTTTACAAAAGTCGTCAAAAAGGATGACGCTTCTTCTTCTTCTTCTCCACCGACTAAACAAGCCTTCTCTCCTAAAAAAGATAAACGCCAACAAAAATTTACTGAGCAATTATCAATAGACGACTCTCATCTTAATTTTTCCAACCTTATGGAAATTGTTAATAACAAAAAATCCACTAAACAAACCACAATTCACTCTCTTCAAACAGAAATCAATCAACTTAAAAATGAGATTAAGCTATTAACATCCCGTATTGTTCGACTTGAACAATCTGATGTTGAAGCTCATTATCAGTTTGACGAGAATGATATATTCTCGCTTTCCAAACCTTCCTCCAACTTCCAAAGATGGTATACTCCCATCACTTTTACAGTCAAGGATTTTACTGTAAAATGTAATGCAATTATTGATTCAGGCGCTGATCTAAATTGCATTTGTGAAGGATTTCTTCCGCTTAAATACTACACTCGTAGCAAAGAATTCCATAGTATATCTGTTGCCAATGGACAAAGTACCCGTATCAAATATGAAGTTCCAAATGCTCATATTTGTAATCTAGGGATATGCCTCCCATTAACATTTATTGTTATCCCTGGCCTTAAACAAGATATGTTATTAGGCACTCCATTCCTCAGAAAACTTCAGCCTTTTTCTGTCACAGAAGCAGGCATCACAACCACTCTTCAAGGCAAATCTATTCATTTTCCATTCTCTCAACCTCAGAACAATTCTCATATTGATCTCCTCATTCACCAAATTGAATATAAAATTATTCATATTGGTTTCCTGAAGAATGAAATTTTACTATTAAAAACAGATCAGATTTTACAATCTCCTGTTTTTAAAAATAAACTTCAATCCTTCCAAACAAATCTCGAACAACAATGTTGTTCAGAAATTCCAAATGCTTTCTGGTCTAGGAAACAACATATTGTTCGTCTTCCTTATATCCCAGAATTTAATGAATCAAAAATTCCAACTAAAGCGAATCCATCTCAAATGGATTCTCGGCTCCGCCAAATTTGCCAACAAGAAATTAAAGACCTCCTCGATAAAAAGCTAATTACTTCTTCCAAATCTCCATGGAGTTGTACAGCCTTTTATGTTGAAAATGCTCCAGAACTTGAAAGAGGTGTTCCTCGATTAGTCATTAATTATAAACCTCTCAACAAAGTTCTAAAAACTATTAGATATCCCTTGCCGAATAAATCAGATTTGTTAAAAGCCACTACTACAGCAGTAGTCTTTTCAAAATTTGATTTAAAATCCGGATTTTGGCAAATCCAGATCCATCCTTCAGATCGATACAAAACGGCATTTAATACTCCATTCGGACAATATCAATAGAATGTTATGCCATTCGGTCTTAAAAACGCTCCATCCGAATTTCAAAAAATTATGAATGATATTTTTAATCCATACAGTTCTTTTATCCTTGTTTACATTGATGATCTGTTAGTTTTCTCTCCATCTATAGATCAACATTGGAAACATTTACACACATTCCAATATTTAATTCAAAAGAATGGACTTGTACTCTCTCAAAAGAAAATGCATCTTTTTCAAACAGAGGTTACATTCCTTGGTTTCAAATTATCCAACCAGACTCTTACCCCGGTGAATCGAGTTATCGCTTTCGCCAGCAAATTTCCAGATCAATTACTTGATCGCCTCCAATTACAGAGATTTTTAGGTTGTCTTAATTATCTCTCTGATTTCTACAAAAATGTTGCTCAAGATCGCCAGTGTCTTCAGAAGTTATTATCTTCTAAAAAACCTTTTAAATGGACTCCTGAGCATACCAATGCAGTTAAGCTCATCAAAGAAAAAGTTCATTCATTACCATGCCTCCATCTCGCAAACCCACAGTACTTCAAAATTGTACAAACAGATGCCTCTAACATTGGTTATGGTGGCATACTTTTGCAACAAACTCCAACTGGCAAAGAGCAATTAGTTTGCTTTACGTCCAAAACATGGAAAGACGCCCAAATCAATTATTCCACTTTTCAAAAAGAAGTTCTTGCTATAGTTCTATGTATTCAAAAATTCCAAGCAGATTTGCTAAATCAAAAGTTTTTAATTCGTGTTGATTGTCAGTCTGCCAAAAATATATTTTTTAAAGATGTTAAAAATCTTGCTGCTAAACAGATTTTTGCTAGATGGCAAGCTATTTTAAGTATATTTGATTTTGATATTACATATATACCAGGTATTTCTAATTCTCTTCCTGACTTTTTGTCCCGAGAATTTCTTACTACCCCTTCTGTGCATATTGTACAGATGTCTAAAAGGGCGACTTCAGCCTCTCATCCAGCCAATCGTTTTAAGCCTCTCGAACAGCCAGAACCAAACTGTACATATTTGCCCATAAGCCAAAATCTAATCGCTCCATTAGATCCAACTTTAGCAAGTAAATCACTTGCTACCCAAATCGCCTGTACTGTACCACCTGGTCTCCATTTCATCCCACAACGTCCACATGCCACTATCCAATTTTATGAATCCATCTTAACATCCACCCTATCTGTCCATTTTGACCATCGATCCCGAGAAAACTGTTGAAATAGACTTTTCAAAGCTAAAAATTCAGCGAGTTCTATCTGCAGACGATTGGTGTGAGCATTATAAATTTATAACTAAAACTCCTTTTGTCTACAAAGATATTAGTATTATCAAAGACAAGCCTCCCGTCTCCATTAGCTACCAAGATTATATCAACGCCTGGCAAAACATTTTATTTTACAAAGATCCAGATCACCATTCTTGGTATCTCTCATTTTCTCCAACTTGTCCGAAAGTTTTTCCACAATGGTGGCTTACCAGTTGGTGGAACAAATTTGGACCCCATGAAATGATTTTTCCAAAACAAGTTCAAGACCAATTTGCCAAAGATAAAATTACCATGCTACAATTTTTGTATAAATATAATATCCCATGGATTCTCAAATGGGATTATGAAACCGCTCCAGTATCCATTTATGAACCCATTACCCAAACTTATACTGTAACTTATTTATCCCAAGCCATATCCTGCAAATGGTGGAATAAGTTCAATTATAAAGCTGCTTTCACCAATCCAATAACCGCTCCCACAACACCCGCAAAACAATCAGCAAAAGGACCATCTAGTACTACCGCCTATAAAGAAATTTTGTCTAAACCTTCTTCAGATACTGCTCTCATTTTAGCAAAATTACAGCAAATGGAAGAAGATAATAGACTTTTACGCCAAAAAATTGATGAAGATAATCAGCAATTGCGTCATGAATTGGAACAGGTTACTTCAAGGTGTTCCTCCTCTCCATCTGTCAAAAGCGTACATCTTTCTGATGACGACGCCTAGCCAAATCTCTCCAGAATTTATCCAACCAGTGGTTGATTATCTTTTAGCCCTGGTCTATCCAAATGGTGTTAATATCGAATATTCAATACGCCCATTTTGTGGATGTTTACGTTGCCTACGAAGTAGACGTCCTTATTCCATGACCATCTATTTAGCCAATATTTGTTTCGCCTGGACATCAGAAGATACTAATTTCATCCTTGCAATATGGTATCTTTTAAATTGTCCCCATATATCCATCTTTGTTGATTTTCAGGCAGTGTTTCGCTTTCCTGAATATGTTTTCGCCCCACTTTGGAATTTCATCCATAATTCACCTGCTACCAATTTCTGCCACATAATTTATTATCGTGGTGAAGATCCCATTTGTTTTCGTCCCGAACTTAATTATTATCAAGAGGATGATTAATTGCTCCTGGACGTGTCCAGCCTTCAGGCCCTTGCCGTTTGCCATTTCAAGCTCTGGCTTCCTGTCCTAATTTCCACTGGTTATTAGTGACAGCCGGTTGTTGTCCATTTGCTACAAGGTCTATGACCTCTAAAATCTTTTCCTTTTCCCAAAGGCCAAGATGCTGTTTTTATGTGTGTACTATTACTGTTTGCTTTCCCAAAAGGTCATCTACTGTAGACCTTTGCACTGTGTGTCTTTTGCTTTTTTCAAGAGTCAAGCACTGTTTCAACTTGACCCTTGCTTTTGTAAAGAGTTGTTTGCTTTTGTCCTGTAGGGTTATCAATGCAATGATAACGCGTCTATAAATAGAAGTAAGTAAGGTATGCTAAGAATCAAGTTTGTAGTAGAGCTTTCTTATTTTCTGCTTTGTTAAGTCTATTGTACGAGTTTATTTGTACCCTGCACCTTATCTATATACTACTACCTCTGAGTTTCCATATAATTTCCGCATTACATCCTACTATCGTTCATTTGATACCTTACTTACTTCTATTTATAGACGCGTTATCATTGCATTGATAACCCTACAGGACAAAAGCAAACAACTCTTTACAAAAGCAAGGGTCAAGTTGAAACAGTGCTTGACTCTTGAAAAAAGCAAAAGACACACAGTGCAAAGGTCTACAGTAGATGACCTTTTGGGAAAGCAAACAGTAATAGTACACACATAAAAACAGCATCTTGGCCTTTGAGAAAAGGAAAAGATTTTAGAGGTCATAGACCTTGTAGCAAATGGACAACAACCGGCTGTCACTAATAACCAGTGGAAATTAGGACAGGAAGCCAGAGCTTGAAATGGCAAACGGCAAGGGCTCGAAGAAATTTGGACACGTCCAGGAGCAATTAATCATCCTCTTGATAATAATTAAGTTCGGGACGAAAACAAATGGGATCTTCACCACGATAATAAATTATGTGGCGTAAATTGGTAGCAGTGAATTATGGATGAAATTCCAAAGTGGGCGAAAACATATTCAGAAAGCGAAAAACTGCTCGAAAATCAACAAAGATGGATATATGGGGACAATTTAAAAGATACCATATTGCAAGGATGAAATTAGTATCTTCGATGTCCAGCGAAACAAATATTGGCTAAATGGATGGTCATGGAATAAGGACGTCTACTTCGTAGGCAACGTAAACATCCACAAAATGGGCGTATTGAATATTCGATATTAACACCATTTGGATAGACCAGGGCTAAAAGATAATCAACCACTGGTTGGATAAATTCTGGAGAGATTTGGCTAGGCGTCGTCATCAGAAAGATGTACGCTTTTGACAGATGGAGAGGAGGTACACCTTGAAGTAACTGTTCCAATTCATGACGCAATTCGATTATCTTCATCAATTTTTTGGCGTAAAAGTCTATTATCTTCTTCCATTTCTTTGTAATTTTGCTAAAATGAGAGCAAAAGATTCAAGAAGGTTTAGACAAAATTTCTTTATAGGTGGTAGTACTAGATGGTCCTTTTGCTGATTGTTTTGCGGGTGTTGTGGGAGCGGTTATTGGATTGGTGAAAGCAGCTTTATAATTGAACTTATTCCACCGTTTGCAGGATATGGCTTGGGATAAATAAGTTAAAGATAAGTTTGGGTAATGGGTTCATAAATGGATCTTTGGAGCTGGTTTCATAATCCCATTTGAGAATCCATGGGATATTATATTTATACAAAAATTGTAGCATGGTAATTTTATCTTTGGCAAATTGGTCTTGAACTTGTTTTGGAAAAATCATTTCATGGGGTCCAAATTTGTTCCACCAACTGGTAAGCCACCATTGTGGAAAAACTTTCGGACAAGTTGGAGAAAATGAGAGATACCAAGAATGGTGATCTGGATCTTTGTAAAATAAAATGTTTTGCCAGGCGTTGATATAATCTTGGTAGCTAATGGAGACGGGAGGCTTGTCTTTGATAATACTAATATCTTTGTAGACAAAAGGAGTTTTAGTTATAAATTTATAATGCTCACACCAATCGTCTGCAGATAGAACTCGCTGAATTTTTAGCTTTGAAAAGTCTATTTCAACAGAGTTTTCTCGGGATCGATGGTCAAAATGGACAGATAGGGTGGATGTTAAGATGGATTCATAAAATTGGATAGTGGCATGTGGACGTTGTGGGATGAAATGGAGACCAGGTGGTACAGTACAGGCGATTTGGGTAGCAAGTGATTTACTTGCTAAAGTTGGATCTAATGGAGCGATTAGATTTTGGCTTATGGGCAAATATGTACAGTTTGGTTCTGGCTGTTCGAGAGGCTTAAAACGATTGGCTGGATGAGAGGCTGAAGTCGCCCTTTTAGACATCTGTACAATATGCACAGAAGGGGTAGTAAGAAATTCTCGGGACAAAAAGTCGGAAGAGAATTAGAAATACCTGTATATATGTAATATCAAAATCAAATATACTTAAAATAGCTTGCCATCTAGCAAAAATCTGTTGCAAGCAAGATTTTTAACATCTTTAAAAATATATTTTTGCGATCGACAATCAACACGAATTAAAAACTTTTGATTTAGCAAATCTGCTTGGAATTTTTGAATACATAGAACTATAGCAAGAACTTCTTTTTGAAAAGTGGAATAATTGATTTTTCCATGTTTTGGACGTAAAGCAAACTAATTGCTCTTTGCCAGTTGGAGTTTGTTGCAAAAGTATGCCACCATAACCAATGTTAGAGGCATCTGTTTGTACAATTTTGAAGTACTGTGGGTTTGCGAGATGGAGGCATGGTAATGAATGAACTTTTTCTTTGAGGTGCCACATGGCTTCCTCTCAAGATTCCTTCTCAACGACCCACATGGCACGCCCAACATGTTCCTTATTAATCTTGCTAAAGTTAAAGACACTCAAGATGTTCCTTATTAATCTGTCTATATTAAAAGAAAAAGGCGTTTCATGACTAATTTATAAAATATAATGTTTCTCACTAAATGTAATTATAAATGAATAAATGAAACTCATATATATGAAATTCAAAACGGTCAATAAACGTTTTGATTTTAAACATAACCATTACAAATTTAAATAGTTTCAACCTAATTAATGTTGAGTTATTAATTCACCATTGTAACCGTTTCAAAATTTATGTGCATTTGATCATCATTTAAAACTTTCTCAAAGTCTTATATATACACATACTAATTAGCTACATGATGATCCGATCTTTTTTTTTGTTGAAGGATGATATGATATTTTAATTAATATATAAGATATTCGACAACATCATCGACTGGAACACAGGCGAAAACAGTGGTTCTATAATTATTCCCAACAAGTAAGGTTGGATTTCATTTATTTTATTGTTCTACTTTCTCTTTCGTTGGTTGATCGATATGGTTTTTCCATGAGAAAAATCCTAATTTGAGTTTAATTATGATTAAGGACGTCAACAATGGTTAATTTTATAATTATTCCGAACATGCAAATTGTGAGTTTTAATTATTTTATTCTTGTACTTTCTCCTTTATTAGTTGATCTCTCATTTGCCAATCAATTGATTTTTTATGAGTTTTCTAATGCATAAAGGTTCGATTTTATTTATTTTATTTATAAATTCTTGAGAACATTTATTAATTATTTGTTCATGTAAATATTTTGGGCTATATGCTCTTTTTCTTTACAGGGGGATTTTATTAATTATTTGTTCATGTAAACATAGAAATCGCGATTATTTATTATATTTTTAGACTAATTTTAGTTTTAGCTATTTTTTGGGTTTCGATATTCAAAGAAATTGAAATTTCATCAATATCAATCACTCTCAATATATATAAAAAATATTTTTTGAGATGTACATTTTTTTTCCCTTCTCTAATCAAATTTATTTTAATTTTATATATTGATATTTAGTCTTGCCCGTGCGCGAAGCGCTGGTTACCACCTAGTTTACTTGAAGTACAAGGCCCAAATATTATGATACATATAATACAATCAGCATTTTTAAGAGTGCCAAAGCAAAGAACTTAAAGCCATGAAGAAGAAGATTGGACGAAAGGGAATCAACATTTGTCAAGCTACAGTAAAATGGTAAATACGATAGCTGCTTTTCTTAGGCTCAATAGAAATTAGGGAGTTACATTTTGGTTACTTAAAACTAATTGCAACATCTTTCATCATAAAATAAAATAAAATAAAATAAAACTAATTGCAACATTGTTACAATTTAAGTTGTAGCAAGGTTTGGTCAAGCTCTCATTAAGGAAGAAGCATATAAAAGAAGTTTCATAACAGCATATAATGATGTAATGACATTCTGATTTCCCTCAGCATGTAAGCATCAAAATATAGACTTATACACCAGCATTAAAAGTTATCCTTCACAAAACGACATCAATCGTTTCAGTGAAATGAAATAACAATAAAGAACGCAAATGATTTTCAATTTAGAATAGAAGTGGTATTGCATTTATAAGCGACGACTATGGAAGCAAGATTGTTATTAAGGATATAGACTACTTTTCGATATTAATGGTAAAATGCATCAACAACAAACAAATTCAAAACTTGAAGCAAACATTTTAAAAAATCAGCAAGTCAACTTAAAATGTATATCATGCAGATACTGATTAAGAAAAGTAACAAGGTTTAGAGGGTGCACTTACTCTTATCTACTTGATCCCGCTAAAACTTCAAACAATCCACAGCAAGACTTCCATGACGTCGGCCGAATAGTTGGCGGAGCCACAGGTAACTCATGTTGCTAACCAAATCACCACAGTAAAAAATGTCAATTAGTTCAGTAATTCACAAACCAAAGAACAAGCACGCCAATAAATCACACAATAATCATCATTGAAAGCAAATTCGCGAACCTCGTTGTCTAAGCTTGCGAAAGCGTCGGACTCTCTCGCATTGGTATTCTTATCCAATTCTACTTCATGAACATGACTATCTTTGCTTTTAACAGTTTCGGATTCAATTCTCGGATTTTCACCACCAATACCACTACTAATCTCCTCAACACTCTGATCAATCACAGGGACGGCCAACAGCGTCTCCTCGCTATTTTTCAATCGCAAATCATCAACAATACTCGATTTCTCTTCAACTTGATGAACAGAACCTTGCGGCGGATCCGCGCCATGATTGTCCAAACTTGCAACAGTTCCAGACTCTGTCACATCCTTATCTAACTCGTCTTTCCGCTGTTCGCCGCCATTTCGACTAATCTCCTCAACACCGAGATCAACCACCGTAACAACTAGTCTCTTCTCACTATCTTCCAATGGCGAATCCTCGATTACAGTCAGTTTCTCCTCTCCTTGTCCTATCACAACAACCTCCCTAACCGATTCAATCACTTCAAGATACTTCTTTTCCTCGTCGGAACTCGAATCCGACGGCGAAGAGCTCGAGCTCGACCTCGACAAACTCTTCACGTCCTCGACAAAATCGACCTTCACATCTCTGATTTCAGGCTTCAAATCCACCACCACTACCTCACCATCCTTGCTCTCGCCTCCAAATCCAGATCCAACGAGCACAGAAGAAGAAGATTCCTCACCATTCCCGCTCTTCTTCGTCTCATCGCCGCCGTCGCCGCCGTCGCCGCTGTCGCTGCCTTTGTCGTCCTGCGACCTCGGATCGTCGTCGCTCGCTCCGATTTGCGCAGACGATTGTACCGCGCTCGCGCTCGCGCTCTTCTCCTCCTCCTTCTCCTTCTTCCGCTTCAGCGCCTTCCGCCTCTTCGCTCCTGAAGGCATGGCCAATGATCAGCCGTTCGATCGACCTCGATCAATCGATCGCTCGCTCGCTCGCTCGCTCGATTGAATCTGTGAATCGAAACCGAAAGCGAGAGAGGCGTTCACGCAATATCCGTTTTTTTTTTGGGGGGGGGGATTTCGAACGAGAGAAGCCAAACGGACGCACGCAGAGACAACCAATGCAATGAAATGTAGGTTTCACAGTTCACTCACTCTCTCTCTCGATATCTTAATAAATACACCCCAGTGAGACACATTTTCGATGACCGTGTGACACGTTTCACGATTTGTTTGTACGAGTTTCGAAGTGTGTCGTGTGGTTATCGAAGAGGTTTTTCACTTAATGTGTGACTTTTGGCGTGTAACATAGCATTGAACATCTTCTACTGATTTGATTTGTTATTAATGAAGGAAAGAGAGAGTGAGTGATCAATTATACTACTTGGCTTTGATACGTGGTTGTTGCGTGTTTTCGATTCTGTCTCGAGATGTGATCTCGGATATCTCGATGTATATTTGAAGAAGTTTGTTCATGAATTTATCTGTTCCACGTGTGTTACTTGATTGCTGAGGAAAGGCGAGTGGACTCGGGCCGACATGGGAGGTGACTCGGTTTTTCTGTTTGTGTTTTGTTCTAATTCAAGTTTGTTGATGGTGATTGCCACAAATTTTGACGTTTTTGATAAGGATGATATAACAGATAATACTTGTTTTAACAAAAATATGGTCGATCGATATTTCTTGTTGTGCAT
Organism: Stephania yunnanensis; assembly: GCA_039657365.1. Classification (NCBI taxonomy): domain Eukaryota; kingdom Viridiplantae; phylum Streptophyta; class Magnoliopsida; order Ranunculales; family Menispermaceae; genus Stephania; species Stephania yunnanensis. Next base: position 51,501,571 of record CM077591.1, read on the forward strand.
AGGAAAGGAGCATTATTTTTATAAAATTAGTGTGGTTCTAGTAAGTATACGAGCTTATTTAAATTTTTATTACCTTCAATTTTAATTGAGACAAGTGGATTTTTTGCTTTTCGCGTGGGAGTTATTAAAACTTTAAGATAAAGTTAATAAATTAATTTGCGTGAATATATTATAATATTTCTTACAATTAAAATTACAATTCACAAGAATCGACTCATATTTTTTAGAAAAAATATACAATAGAGGGTTTAAAAATATTTACTTATAAATCATTTAAGTAACCATTCATTAACAAAAAAAAGAATTCGAATGAACTTAATTGTTGTTTCAGAGTACTCTAAACGGTATATATAAATAATGTTGCGGTAACCAAATCGATGGTGTAAGATTCGAAATTAATAATATGAATACATCATTAATTAGAAAGTCGTTTAGTAACAATAAATAACACAAATATATAAATATTTTAAAATAAAAAAAAAAAAATTAAGAAAATCCTAAAAATGAAATGGTAGAAGAAAAGAGCATGTAAAACTTTATCTCTCCTTCAACTTTTATATAGATTTTATATAGATATATAGATAGATTCGTTGGTTTGCATAATTTTTTTTTGAAAAAAACATATCTTAAGTATATAATTAACCAGTGTAACAATTAAAAATTAACTCGTTTTTTAATAGAGCATCTTTGAAATATTTTGAAGATCGTGAATCACGCAATAATAAAGTTTAAATTTGAAATATAGCCGATATCAATTATAAGTATAGATGGATCAAACGTTTTTTTTTTTTTCTTTTTTTTTCAGCTCGCTATATTGTGAAGAATAGAACGTACATGATCTGACATGCGTGGTTTTGAAATGTTATTATTTATAATAGTTTCTCCTAGCTTAATTAACTATTATACACGTGCAGTGATTAAATAATAAAGAATGCATGATTAGTACAATAATTAATAAAAGCTTTTAATATATTAGAGGGGGTGAGGCGGGGCGGTATTACCCTCCCCACTATGAGGGGGATTCCACGACGATCTTGAATATTTTCATGTGTAATTGCATCAAAATCATTAAATCTTATATTTTCCTTTTTTGTATGGTGAATATTTCACATAAAATTTAAAAATCAATCTACAATTGCGAAGAAAATTTTTTTAATAATTTTTAATTTCGGATCTATGATATATTTGATCTCTTTTATATATACTAGTCGATGAGCACGTGCGTTGCACGTGAGGGAGATATTATTGTGTTGGAATAGTAGATAATCTTGGTGAAAAATTAAAAATATTAATGAAGAAGAAATAACCATGGATTTGAAATCTCTAGTGGAAGAGAGAAACGTGGAGGAGAGAGAGAAAAAATCCTATAAATACTTTATTTGGAAAATATTAATTTGGACTTATCAATTAAATTACTAATTTATCCTTAATTTTAATTATATCAATTATATATTATTGGGAATTAAAAAACGGTTAAGTTTGGGGATTGCTATTATAATAGTATAGATATATAAAAAAGTGATGGGGTGGAGAATCCCCGTCAGGTGAGGCATGAGGTCCAAAATTTCCTTAGTAAAAAATTTCAAACAAAAAATCTCCGCCCCACCATAAGCGGGAATGAGAATGAGTATTACATTTCGCCGTACATTTCGCCGTTCCTCCACCTATACTTACAAAAGATAAGTCGACAAGATCCATTGTTCAATAATAAAACCAAACCCCGTCCTGTGGTTCGAAAGTTTGAATTAATGGCTGACTAAAAAACAAAGAAATTAAGGTCAAGAGTGGTGGGGTCTGTCTGGTCTGGTCTTCTATATATGAATATGAACATGAGTTTGAGATTTGAGATTGAAAGAGCGGGAGAGAGTGTGCACTGTGAAGTAGATAGAGTAAGAGATAGAGAGAGAGAGAGAGAAAACAACAAGTGGCGAGGATTTAGCCACCCAACACACACGTGACACTGTGCCATGTATACGTCGCTGGACCAATAAAATACTTGGTTCGAGTGAACACCTACCACACCTTCTTCGTGGTGTTCCAAATTTATGCCCCGTGTACGTGGTGATGGGGCACACTAATTATAGTAGTGGAATTATTATATAGTAGGTGATGACTTAATATAGGGACATTCATACTGTGAGTTTGTGGACTATATATACATGTATACATGGAATAAGACAATAAAATATGAATGGAAGTATAGTATAGTATAGTATATTATATACATGAAACATATTTCATTCCACCTTGTTAATTTTGGTGTAATAATAGGCACTTTGCCCCCCCTTAAGATGATGTCTATACGTAAGTCACCAACATGCATGATTGATGATTATACTTAAAGCGCACTTAATTAGTACGCATCTTTTTTTATTTTATATTGATTTGTTACACGTACCACAAAATACATTGGCTCATATGAGTGAACCCGCATGCTATGCATTGATCGACTTAGGGTTGTTATTCTAGCGCTATACTATGGTTCATGCGATTAATTTTATAAGAGTTGATTGGATGTCTTAAATTAATCTATAAATAATTTGGAAAAAAATAAGGAATATAATATAGTTACTAAGAATTGAATCCAAGGCTTCCTAACCATATATGTTTTTGTCTCGATTCAAATTATGAAGTTCTCAAATATTTGTTTGCCGAGAAAAGGAAAGCGTTCTCCGGGAAATAGAAATTTGTAGACAAAATATTACACTCGATCCTTGTATATTTGATGTATAACATCAACATTTTAAGAGAGATTTTATCACTTTTACTAATCTTCACATCTCAGTTATGTGTTTTTTTTAAATATTTATTTTAAATAAAAGACATACTTTTGAACACTTTTTTTTTCAAGAAGCTGAATAACAATAACAATTACCATCTCTTTTGCACAAAAAAAAAAAACAATGGAACCTAATCTTAAATACGACGTGCTTAATTAATGACCGATAGATCATGAGATAGCTAGAATCATGTCATCCAACTCTAAATAAGTTGACTTATTTTGAGTGATCATAAGATTGGGGCACCGTCGACTGTGTCTCTTGTGAAAATAATCGAGCCTAATTATAAATAAAGAGTGATAAGTTGATATATAAAAGACAAAAAAATATGAGTCGAGCTAAACGACTCTTCCGCTCCACTTAATTATATGTCCTCCATCCTTAATTGGAGGTGTCAAGTTCGAGTAATTTTGACTAGAGGTTGCTACTCTTATAGTCCTACCGACTACCTGCCTCTAGGTTCAAAATTAAAATTAGTATGAGGCAAAAGCTTCATGCACCTTTCCCTCCACAACATATATATTTCCATCAAAAATAAAGAGGGTCGCTAAAGGCACCCCACCGTTTAATGAAGGCACCCAAAGTTTTTGTAAAAATTTCAGCGAAAATGGAAAAGACCATTTTGCCCCTGTATATATATATTGATTCAAACCCTACAAACCATTTTGACAGAAAAAACGGGGCACCCCACCACCAAGCTTGAACCTAAAACGACATTGTGTTTGCCGACCGTTTATCGATTCTTGCAGATTGACATCATCCGACAGCGATGTAACAATGTTTGATAACCATATGATGGTTTGAGGGAACTGTTTTTTGTCAACGTAGGGTTTCTCAAATTTTCTGATGTTTTTTCACGGACGCGATTGATTCGGCCTCGCAGGACCGAGAGTTATGCACACGTCTCGGTCACCATCCACCGAGAAATGAATAACAGTCTCGGTAATGGACAACCGAGAGCTATTCTACATTCTCGGTTGGACATCACCGACAGGACATAAACTATACACTTCGACTCGCTCTCGTGAAGTGGTGACCGAGACGACAATAAAAGTCTCGGTTATGGACAACCGAGAGCTATTCTACATTCTCGGTCATGCTTGGCCGAGACTGTAAACAAAATCTCTGGCATGTGTGGCCGAGAACCACGAACGCCCAATAAATGAACCATTGAATGTACCGCCACACAAACATAACAACTACTCTATCAAATGCAACTTAATTAGACTACCAACGCACATTCAAACGATCGATTTCAACGCTATCGATGTGTGAACGAAAAACTTGAACCGAGCCCTAATTTGGATATGAAATCGACCAAAACTCAGAGTCTTCAAACTCGAAAAACGTACTACAACAGAGGAGAGAGACATAGAGGAACGAATACAACTTAGATTCGGGATTGCTAGGTGGTTCGTTGACGAGAAATGGAGAAAGTCAAGCAAAAGGACGGTGGTGGGGTGCCTCTGTTTTGCAGGAGGGGTTTTTTGGTGCCCCAAGTAAATTGGTTAGAGGGGTATTTTGGGTATTTCGGGTCTAATTTTGTGGTGCCCCAGGTAAATTGGTTAGTGCCCACATTAACTGGGGGCATTCATGAAACAGTGGGGTGCCCTTAGCGACCCTCAAAATAAAATCGAGCCTAAACCAAAATCTTAAAAAATCAAGACCAGCCCAGCTGACACGAGGTCCAATCCATATGGACTTGATCCGGTTTATTCCATACCCCTATAAATTACATCATCATAGCAGCCTTTCGATTTTTTTTTTTTTTTTTTTTTTTTTATTCAATGATAATTTCATTGAACAAATCCAAGATTACATCATATCAATTATAAGAAAGCTCGAACATAATCTAGTAATTCACCCTAAAGTATTACTCCCACATGACTTCGTGATGTTTTTGCCATTTGATGGACAACCTCACATGCTTGTCGATTAACATGACTAATTAATCATCCATTTGTTGTGCCTCTCATCATCAATGTCTCGCATTCATAAAACACCTCTCCCTTTTCAAGAAGATTGGGGGATATCTATCGTGATTCCTCCAATCGATTGGAGAGAGTTCAATTTAAAAACTGTGACGACCCCAGCATTACAAACTGGGCCCCGTCCGGCCTAAGCCTATGTGGACTCTCAGTCAACCCCTGTGAAATCGATGCATGCCTAGTCAACCTCTTTTCTATGTCATTCGTTCATTAGTTGCTTATTAAGTTTGTTATTTACTTTAAATAAGTCTTAATAAATCTCGGCGGAAGTTAGTCAATTTAAAATAACTTAAACAATTAATGAGTAAGAGTTGGGACAATCTTAATATAGAAATCCTACAAAAATAGATTTCATGTATAAGCATGAAGATGAAGTGGGAACCAATACAATACAATGACTAAGTCATCATATACATGCATCTAGAGTCTCACAACCCATAATATCCCAAAATATAACAAGAAACAACAAGAATAGCTCATATGTACATCCAAAATATCAAAAAGAACTTACGGTAGTAGTAGTAGAGAAGAGTTGACTATGAGGGAAACTCAGAGATAATTGTCGATCACAAGCTCCTTGCCTCTGCTACTTGAGGGACTTGCAATTGTCACTAGTGATGGAGACAATCCCAGTGGGTAAATCTAGTAGAAACTCAATAATATTTCAAGATAATAAATGATAAGTTTATAAATCATGCATGAAATGAAAAAACAATAAATAAAGTAGTAAAGTGCATGATAATCATACTAGGACGATCAAAGATAAGAACCAAGTGGCCTAGAAGTAAAAGATAAGGAGAGGGTAGTTTATAAACTCTACACCAACAAAAGGTGTAAGTGCGAAGTTGGTACGGTGGATTGAAGTCTCATAAGCCATACCAATTCATTCGGCACCGCAAACCTTACATAAGCCGCAGTCCGAGAGAGTTCCAAAGGACGCCACAATGACTCTGAATGTCTGCCACTTATCGAACTTGAATGCCAATTGAGGAGTTACAGTGACCCTATATGCTCACATCAAAAGAATTTAGACTCGAGATGGCCGCGGGAACTACCAAGACGCTTAACTCACGAGTGATCATAATCAACTAGGCCTAACCACTCAAACACCTAAACCACTTGGTGGGGAATTAGAGTCCAACAATTTAGCTTATCATTTCAATAATAAACAAGGAGAGTGAAAGGAAATAGTAATATCCAAGCTAAACGCGGCTCCCATACGTCCATACTACATTCCTGATACCTATAACTGACGCTATAGGTCCCCGATACCTATTAAAGTTCATTATGTATGTGTTAGAGCTTATTTATGTTTAACTATCTAGTTCATTATAATACATTTCACTATTTGCCTCAATGTCTTTTATACTTAACTTAGACCAAATATCAACTTCAATATGTCATAAACAAGTTTATAGTAAATCCTCGGGGTCCCTAGTCGCTTATTCTTACCATACGCGAAGGCTTAATGCGAAGGGATAACCCCGAGAAGCCTCATTATTCAATTTAAATACTCATTTGACACTTAACTTAGCGAAAATGCATGTTACAAAGTTTTAGACATTTTTCCTATTGTTTTAAGTGTTATTGAAACATCAAAATCCATTAGAAATCATTTCAAGTTGGTTTAAGGCATTGGTTTGCAAACATACCCTTAGAGACTTAAAGTAATTTTCAAAACATGGCTTTTATGCAACTTGAAATGCGGCTAAAACACTCATAGAGATTTCTAAAATTCTCGGTATTGATTTATTAAAGTCTATTAACTTAAAACCAAGGTTGTTGAGTACTAAAATCTCATTATTATGATCAAGAACCAAATTTGAGACTTTAAGTAAAACTTTAAGTCCTTATTTGTAAATATTGATCTCTTATTCGAAACATGACTTGAAAACTAAGTTAGACACTTGGAAAAATCATGAAACTTGATGTACACCTTTACTACGATCCAATAACACATTCTGAAAATTATGTTTCATCATTTGATGCCCGGAACACCTTAAATAAATTTTTTTTAGCTCATTAAGTAAGTAAATCTCACCTATTTCAAAACCCATTTGAATAACCATTCAAAACACCTCAAAATCACTTGAAACTCTTGGAAAATCTAATTTATAGTATTTCAAACTATTTTGGAGATTTCGGTTATTTTCCTATTATTGGAGCAAAGCTCACCATCAATTGCACTTAATCGAGCAAAGAAAATGTCCCGACATCCAAATGCTTACAAAAAAATTATCCAAATGCTTACAAAAAAATTATCTCAAGAGGCAAGTAGTGAATTTCAGTCCATTTTTTATAAAGAAGGTAACTAAATTTTTAAAAGATATTTGTGTCAAGTTGTTGTTCTATGTATAAGCTTTCCCAAATGGTAAAGTACGCTCAAATTCGATTAAAATTGAGAGAGTTATACTCAAAATGCCAAAATAACTCCCTTTAATAGAGTTTCAGATCAGCGGTATAAAACAATTTGTAACTCTCAAACCACACATCCAAATAAAGTGATTTTTGGTGAGAAGCTTGTCCAAATATCTAAGACCAACTCATAAAAAGATCATCCAATTCTGAGAAGAAATGAAGGATTTATGCTATCTAGAATTTCAGCTATAATCTTGACATTTCATAAACATGTAGCATTCACGAACAACTGAATTCACAATTCATGGTTCAAACTATTTGATTTTTGTCCAAAATTTACACCCAATATAAGACATCATTGAACATCAATATACGAGTAGAAACTCAAAGACTAAACACCCAATTACATAAAAAATCAGTCCATTTTTTCATTTGCCTAAAATCCTCAATTCTTGAACCATGACATAAGTTTTTCATGAGCATAAGAAAAACTTTGATTTTCTTGATTCATAATCATCTCATAACATTAGGGAATTCACCAAACTTGATAAAATTTCAACATTAAAATGATTTAAAGAACCACAAATCATCATAATGTACTATTGAAATGGAAGGGATTTATTATCTAACGTTTGATCATTGTGAAAATTCAAGCTCTTTGAGATCCTAAGCTCCAACTCCAAATTCTCTTTGATTTTTCAACACTATTTCTAACCAAACCTTTTTTTTCTCCAAACCTAGCTCAAGTGTTTTGTGTTCATGCATGATGTAAAGATTAATTATGTCTTTTATACTCAAACTTTTTGAAGGTTGACCGTGACGACCCTAGTTCACAACCCAAACATGGTCCCGCCTGACCTCATATGCTCTGGTGTAGCCAAAACATCATGGATCTTCTCGTGAATCCTCATAAATTTTTCGACTGCTCCGAGATCTGTACACCCGTGAAACTTCTCCGAGTGATGTATTTGAAACTCACAAGACTACCTCGCATCAGTTGTCGCTCGAGTGCTCCTATCAGTGGGCATGCTTGGCGTATCATCCGCCGGTGTATCAGGAGTAGATGGTACTCTATAAACTTAAACATGTACTCCCTCACCAGTCACAGGTTTGGTCGGAGTTGCAAGAGTTATAACAGCGGTCTGTATTGTCGGTGCACTCATGCTCTGAGTAGCTGGTGTTGCAGCTACAGATGTAGAAGGCGATGTTGTACCCTGTGCTCTTAAAAGTCGGAGAATCTCCGAAAGTTGATGACCATGTGAGGTGATTAGCTGAGACATCTCATCCAACCTCTTATGAACATTGCTCGAACCGATCGTTGATCTTCAGGCTGATTGGCCATTGCAATCTGCAAAGAATGTGATTTCTCGATCATGATATAGCTATCGATAGTAATAATATGTAACACATCAAATAGCTCATATAGTCCAATTTTAATTTCCCAAACTCTCCTCACTTCCCAACTAGGACTTAAGTCAGGATCATAGGGTTCCACTCTAAGTTCCAACATTGTCCTAACTTTATTATGTGTTCGTGTCTTATGTTGGTTGTGGTTTATTCTTAAGTTAGGCGTAAAAAAACATGGGCTCTGATACCAATTGTGACGTCTCCGGTTTCACAACCAAACTGGGTCCGCCCGCCTAGACTTACGTGGACCCCGAGTCAATCATCGCGAGGTCAACGCAAGCCTAGCCAACCTTCCTAACCATTTTCATTACAAGACAACATAATTTAACATTTATAATGAGTTATTCAAATTTGTAAGTTATCAAAGTTTATGCGGAAGCAAATTCAACTTAAACAAATCTAAACAACTCTACACAAATCGGTTAGGACAACCTAGAGTGTGGAAACCCTACATATAATCCAAGTCTAAAATATATCACAAAACATATATCCCACGTGACAATACAATATACATAAGTAATACAAAACCTACAAAAATGGGGGAGAGAACACTTCAAAGTCCTCACAATAAATCTCCTAGCACTGGCCCCTTTCCCTTACTGATAGTTGATCTGCACTTAGTTAAACACAAGATTAACGAGTCCAGATAAGTAACGCTAATAGGATATCAAACAACATTTCAAAATAAATAAATCAGTCAATATTCATGCAGATAGATAGAAAGGTATAAGAATGTATGAATAAATAAAAGACTGTAAATAAATTAAAAACAATAGGTACATGAGTGTCTAACAATGTAAACAGAGAGAGCGCAAGTAGTCTCGACCAATAGGTCATTGAGTCTTAACAAAACATCAAGATTGGGGTTCTAGGACTTGGTATACTTACAAGCCATAAACCCACGAGATAGTGAGACTTCCTGGAACAACCACGCTAAAAACTCACACCCTGTCAAAAACCAATATCTAGTGCATTGTATCTCGAGGTCATAACTCTGGTATGCTACCTCAGTTAACCACTCCTTCCAAGGATCACCATTAACTCATTTGCCCTCGGACAACTAAATTAGAAAGGAATACCAATGATAGTTAACAAAGCAATGAACAACAATATTCAATAGCTTAAAATAAAATACTGTGCATTTCCTAGATGGTTTACTTACCTCAAATCCATAAGCTTATTCCTAACCTATCCAGTCTCCTGATGCTCCAAAACACGCTTTTGAATCTTCGTTTTCTTAGTTGGGTTCCTGATATCATATTATAGGTTTTTGAGTGTGTTGGAACCTTTACTCGAAGTATTACACCAGTTTAGAGTGTTTAATGAACTTTTGAAAATTGTAGATTTTTGTACTGCCAGGGCAATTAGAGCGCTAATTCTGACATTAGCGTGCTAATTTCCAAATTTAGCGCGCTAGATTATCTACCTAGCGCGCTATGTGCAGCAGAACCCAAAATTCTCGAGTTTCCTCTACACATAGGCCTTGTTAATGCCTTAAAACCCCTCATACACACTACTAGAGGTCCCCAACAACAACCCAAACATAAAATCAACAACAAAAACACCAAATTCAAAATTTGACCAAGCTATGTTGATGGAGTTACCTAACTTAATGATTTGATCTTTTTCTTCAACACACCATCAATGAATTGCTCACTTCCACTTCACCAAGCTCACTCCAAGCAGCTCCTTTCTTTCTCTCATTCCTTGCCAATCGATTTTGATGATAAAATGAAGATCAAAATGTTAACTTATATATATTGGATATGTTTAAACCATAGCCATTGATCATGTGTACACGTATCTCAAAGCTCAACTAGTGGACTACCTTCATTCAATAATTTCTCAAGTTATGCATAAGTGACTCTACAAGTTGACTCATCAATCTCTAGATTACTCGACACGTGTCTCGCTGCACATCATGTGGCTATTTCATTTGTTTTTCTAACTTAAGCCCATTTAATTCCATATTAACATGGCCACATTAAAGCTAGTATAAAATCATAATTAGCTCACAATAGACTTACCCCATATGCCACTACCTCGGTCTTATGTCGACACGCAACTCGAGGTATGTCTCTGCTCGTCTCGACATCGATATGTCCGCATGTACCTTACCCATCAATCTTTTGTATAATAAATATTACAAGCATCAAATAAAAATAACATATATCGGTGTCGACTCCCGATATTTAAACATGTGTATCACGATAAGTGGGTCCCACATACGACCCCTGAAATGATACGTGACACAAGTTAGATTTTAGGGTCGTTACATTGACCATTAGATTATCCTAGTACCATTTTGTCAATCAAATCTCTAGATTTATCCATAGTTGGTGTTAGCTCCCACATGCATACCATATGATCCATTATGACTCATTTAGATCTCCACATGGACACATCACTAGGTAAATCAATGTATTAATAGTGTGGTCTCCATTCAAGTTTCTAACCTTTCATGTTTTTGATAATCCATTAAAGACTATGATATGTGTTAAGTAAATATGTTTCATGAAATTCATTTGATAAGTTAGGGACCATAATAATATGAATATTTTCTCGATTTTAGGTTTAATTTATATGTCTAAGTCTAATCACTCACTTAAAAAATTTATAACTTTCCAATTTTTCCTAGACTCATGCCTTATCGAAATGAAGCACATAAACTTAATTGATTACATCCTAAATTCTTTTGAGATTCACTACATAGTTTAGATGACCAGTTTGAGTCTAAGTAAGTGAACTAATTCTTGAGAATGGAAATATCAAAGGAAAATGCTAGGGGTACCCACTTTAAACACCGACTTTAGACATTTAGTGGTCGTGCGCCGTTCGATACCCTTCGAACGCATATCCCAAAATGAGTACCCCTAGCAGCTTCTAAATATTGAAAGGGCCTTCTGGCCAACTTAAGCTCCTCTACCTGTATAACGCGCAACTCGAAGCGAACTCGGAGTAGCCTGAGAGTTCAAACACAAGAGTTAGGGGTGGGCAAACCGCGGTTTGGTGGTGAAAACCACCAAACCGCGACCAAACCGAATGGTCGCGGTTTAGTGATTTACCAAACCGCGACTAAATCATGAACCACAAAACGCAACCAAACCGAACCGCGGTTTGCGCGGTTTGGTCGGTTTGGTTGCGGTTTTGGTGTGAGGCAGCGGCGAGGCAAGGGGGCGAGGCGGCGGTGAACGTTCGCGCAGATGGGAGGCGGCGACGATGGCGCGCGATCGTGAGCGTAGAGAGAGGAGGTGACGGCAGCAGCAGGCGGATCGAAGAAGCGGCGGGCGTGAACGGGAGGTGATGGCGGCGGGCGGGCAGTGAGCGGGAGGTGATGGCGGCGAGAGTGAGGGAGGTGATGCGAGAGTGAGGGAGGTGGCGGCGGGAGTGAGAGAGGAGAGGGAGAGGGTTGTGCACGCGGGAGCAGGGAGAGGGAGAGGGTTGTGCGGAGAGAGGAGCAGGGTTGTGCGGAGAGGAGAGGGTTGTGCGGGTTGTGCGGAGAGGGAGAGGGTTGTGCGTGCGGAGAGGGAGAGGGTGGGTTGTGCGTGCGGAGAGGGAGAGGGTTGTGCGGCAAGAAATGGGAGAGTGAAGAAGATTTGGTTTTATAGTTAACTTTTAGGGTTTTTGGTTTATATTACCAAAATGCTCTCGGTTTGGTTAAACCGCGACCAAACCGCAGAATCGCGGTTTGGTCATTTTCCAAACCGCGACCAAACCGCGAGTTTTAAAAACCAAACCAAACCGCGCGGTTTGGTCGGTTTGGGCGGTTTGGGCGGTTTTTCGAAAACCGCTGCCCACCCCTAACAAGAGTAGTTTAGATTAAAACAAAAAAACCGGCCTTTAGACTAAAAAAACCCGCCCGGTTCAACACTTCATCATCATCATCAGCATCAGCATCAGCATCAGCATCCTACACTGCCTTCACTAAGATCTGCTTCGAAGCTCTCTTTGGAGTTACGACCCAACGCGTCTCCACTTCTTCTGGTCAGTGAAGACCCAATTCATCATCCATGGACGCTTTCAGGAGACAAGCCAGCAAGTTCAAAGAACAAGTCGCCAAGCAACAACAAGTGCGTCTTCTTCTTCTCCTCGATCTCTTCTCTCTTCCTTTCAAATTTCAATCCCATCGCTTCGTTATACGCTTAGCAACATTTCGGTCAAAATTAGGGTTTCATTAGGGCTTCGAGTGGTAGAGGTTTGGAATTGTGTGGATTTGGTGGTGATTGAGTCGTTGAGCGAGATCTGATGCGGAGGGACGGATTTTGACGTGTCGTGGTGGTTTGTTTGGAATTGAGTGTGAAATTAGGGCATTTGTGATGTAAGTTAGGTTTCTTACTGTGATTGTAAAGTTGTTGAATCGGCGATTCGTGTTGATCGAAAAAAGGAACAAACTTGATGTTCACGAAGGTTAGGATGGCATTGATTATAGTTGTTTGGAGTTCACAAGCATGTATTTGATGACCTAATTGGTAGGTTCGCGGAATTGGCATGTTTAGATTCACTGAAAAACACATTAGTACCACTCATTGACATCAAAAAATGGTGCTTTCGTGTCGGGATTCAGTCGGTCGGCATTGCCTATGCATCACATTAGTCTTTGTAGTTACTGATTTCCTAAAACTGTAGAATGAAGAACATAATGATTGCATTTAGATGCAACAACAACATAGCCTCAGTCCCAAATTACTTGGGGTTGGCTACATGAATCAAACTCTTCCGTCGTGCTTGATTTAGTGCAATTGATGGTGTGTTTGATCCATTTCATGAAGAGTGACAAAAGTTTTGCGCTGGCTGTCAACCTATCACAACCCCTCACCATTTTCCAAAAATAGAAAATGAGTTTGGGGCCTCACTCCCTCATTTTTCGGTTATGAAAAAGAGTTTGAGACCTCCCTTACCCATTTCTTAGTACGGAAAATGAGCGTCATAGTCTTTCTCCTTTATCCGGACTAGGGACGGGCTATGTAGTGCAGATAGTGTTCTAGATAGGTGGAGTTGATTGCATTTAGATGGAGTTGTTAAATTGATTGTATTTTTTGTGAGAATCTTAGGGTGCCTATGTATATTTAAAGTTGTTCATCATGCATTAACCGATTAATTGGTCTTTAGCGGTGGAGTTAGTTTCATGTGTTGGTGAATCAGTTATAATGTTTATATGGTTAGACATTGAGAAGTACGCTCCATGAAACCATGTATACTCATGTGGTGCTAAATAATACTTGCCTATGGCCATTATAATTCGACACTTTTGAGGTACAAATGTATTTAACTTTGTCATAGCCTTAACTATAAGATTCTACTGCCGCAATGATAAATTTAGTTAGTTTCAGAACTTTTCCTTATTTCATTAAAATAAATTAGTTTTCTTAGCGACTTTTGCTGATAACAATAGCTTCCATTGTTATTTGTTAATTTTCTTTGTCTTTGAACTTCCAGGCTGTCATAAAGCAGTTTAGTGGGACTGGTTATGAAAGCTCTGATGTAATGGTTATTGATGAAGTTGAGATGCAGAGACATCAGCAATTAGAGAAGTTGTATAGATCCACTCGTGGAGGCAAGGTATGTTGAGTTTAGAGCGCGATTATTCGGTGCTTTCTTGCTTGCTTCAAATATATATCCCGTCTTCTGCAAATGATGATGATTATGAAGGATTGAATAATTTCATAAGCATCCGATTGAGTACTGAAGTACTGAAACACTTGTTTTCTTTCTTCCATCTAAAAACAATGTCATAGTAGACTTCTTCTTTTGTTGATTACTCGAGCCCTTTATTTGATTGCAGCCTTAGAGAGAAACCTTTCCTTTTAAAACTTGTTTTTTCACTTGAACAAAGACAATGTTTTGCATGAAGAAAAAAGTCAAAGATTTTACTATACCTCAAGAAACGTTTCTTATCTGTTGAAGCCAGGACCCAGGTTTTAACCTGAGCGCCTTTTGTGAAGTTAGTACTTTCAACTTTCAACTCCGTTGACCCATTTGAATTTGATACTGCTGCTTAGGAACTTGGGTGCTATTTATTGGTTTAATGCTTGAACATTCTTCTGGAACTCATCATTTCTTTCTTCCCTTGTAGTCGACGAAAGGAAGGAAGGATGGTTTTGTGAACTCTGTCTTGCATTGAACATTAGTCTAATAATTGGTCTAAACCTTTGTATTGTAGATTAGTTTCTTGTTGTATTTAATCAGCCTTTAAATTTCAGGACTTTCAGAAAGACATTGTCCGAGCAGCTGAAGCAATGACAGCCCTTGGTCTTAAGCATATTGAAACAGGTGAAAAATGTTGTTATATCTTGTCCTAAAAGAGAAAACGAAAATAAAAATGAAGTTACATTTACATAATTACATTGTTTACAAATCTGTTGCTTGACTTGTTTTTAGTATTTCAGGGACCAAGCTGTCCGAGGATTGCTGCAAATATGGAATTGAAAATACTCATGATAATATCCTAGCAAAGGCAGCAACAATATATGGTGATGCTCGTATTCATGTGGAGAAAGAGCAAGAAGACTTAAACAAGTCATTCTCTTCACAGGTCAGGATTACATTAGGACAGGGATCACGTTTGCTGCGTATGAATCGCATTTAGTTGTGTAGATTTTCAGTGATATGGTTTTTTATGATCTTATTATTGAGTACAATCCACACAGTTGCAATATTATAGCAAAACTTAGTTTCTGACTGTAGGATACACCATAGGGAATTGGAATGGTACTGTTAGCTGTGGCTTTGTAGAACATTTTACAACTTCCGATGCTTCTATTACTTTCCTCTTTAATTGCATATTTTCTTACATAATATTAACTACTAATGTAGTTATTACGAAACATTTGGCAATAAGGGACTAAAAACTGTTTCTCAAATAAAAAATTCGAAGTAGATTTCAAATCATTGCCCAAATGATAAATGCTGCCTACGCTTAGTGTCACCATGCTAAATATGACTCATTATATTGGCGATGGAGATATAGATCTTCATATTTGGTATTGATCCATAATAAAAGATTACATAACGCCTCATCTGTAAAAATTATAATAAAAGTTATTTTCACCTATGTAGAATTAATTGTTGAGTTTACGAAAAATTCTATTATGATCTTGCTGCTTGGTGCATGGTTTATAGATTTCAGTCTTTTTTTTTTTTTTTTTTTGCATAAGATTTCAGTCATATTTTAGTTTAGGGGTTTGTTATCTGTCTAGACTGCTATCTAAACTATAGTTCTACTTGCTACTAAACTAGGTATTGAATATGGCTCATCTTAATTTCTAAACTTTGGTCGTAAAATTATTTCATGGTTCTAGATTTTATCATTTATAGCAACAATCTGTGTCTCCTAAAGAGATGCATCATTAAATTTGTTTCTCATGAAAAAGAAAATCGATGCGTCTCTAGAACTTGCTAATCATCTCCCTCATGATAGAGTTTATTGAACTGTTTCAAGCATATTGAGGTAAAGAAAATTTCTCACTGTTTTTTCCCTCTGGTAAAAGTGTGAATTTTGCATGTTTGTTTGACTCTCTAGGTGTTAGAACCTTTGAAAGCAATGATTGCTGGTGCTCCTCTTGAAGACGCTCGTCATCTAGCTCAACGTTATAGTCGAATGAGGCAAGAGGCAGAGACTCTGGTAAATATAGGGTTTTAATGTCCTCGTAAATGCTCTCATTATAAAGTAGGTTTTAGTCCTTTGATAGCAGCTAATTTTAGCATCTTTTCATTATTATGTATTTTTTCTTTGACCAATGGAAAGCAAACAGGCTGCTGATATTTCTAGAAGACGAGCAAAAGCTAGGGAACTTCACAGTTCTGAAAATGCTGCCAAGCTACATGCAGCAGAGTCTAGAATGCAAGAAGTGAAAGCAAACATGGCAATTTTGGGGAAAGAAGCAGCAGCTGCATTGGCTGCTGTTGAAGCACAACAGCAGAGGCTGAGCTTTCAGAGGCTGGTGGCACTGGTACGCATTTATTTTTCCCTCTTTTGGACTGGTTTTTGTTTGGACACTGTTAGCAGGAGTCTTTGTTCTTTAAAATTGAAGGTTGAGAGTGAAAAAGTATATCATCAAAGAGTAGCGGTAATCCTCGGTGAGGTTGAAGCAGAGGTAACCTTTCTTGTCAGTTTTGATAGGATGAATTATTATTTTGTATTTCTCATATTTTTCTGATGGATATATGTTGTGCTGGAGCCTGTTTGTAGATGGTATCAGAAAAACAACAGAAAGAATCTGCTCCTCCAACTGTTGTTCCATCAGATGGTCTCACGGAGAAAACTAAGTACTTCCTTGCTGAAGTATGTCCTAAATACTTGAAATGTCAAATAGGAGGATTTAGCTTTTTGCTTGAACTGATTTGTTGTTCTCTGCTTGTTGCAGGCTATGCACTCTTTTGTTGGTAATGCGGAGAAGGAGTTGAGTTTGGCAGTGGGTGATTACGTTGTAGTACGAAAGGTACATATTCCCCTTAGTTTGGACTTCTCTATTAGTTATTTTTGCCATAATTATGATACTTTTGATAAAGGGGTTGGATAATTCTTAGACGGAAGTAAACTATTACAGTTCTTTCTTGGTTTTATGAGCACGAATTCATAAAAGAACTATCTAGTTCTGATAATGCCATTTGTTATTTTTTTTTCTTTTTTTTCAAGCAATTAGAAATTTGCCGATTTCCAATGCTGCATATTACTGATGAGTGTTAAGAATGTTTCCATTGTTTTTACAGTTACTTTTCTTTTTCTTGTTCTATATTACTTATTTATTCGCACATAAATGATTTTTTGCAAAATGGTGATTTATTTTTATTTGTAGGAAGTTTAGCTCTATGAACAAAAATAATCTCAAAACTAAACAACTTTAGTTTGATGAGAAGATTAGGAACCACCAACCTCAAGGAGAAATTTCTTTTTGTTGAAATGTAGAGTCTCACTGCAAGCAAACCAATACTTATTACTTTATGGGGATTTAGGAATATCTCGAACATCATATGTTTGGGCTTTATGTTTGAAGGCTAACATTGGGTTGAACCAATCAACAACAACACCACCATAGCCCCAATCCCAAATTAGTTGGGGTTGGCTTCATGAATCAATCTCTTCCATTGCGCTCAATTTAGTGCAATTGATGGCGTGTTTTCCAAATCGTTTAAATCTCTCCTAAGCCCTAATCAATGTGTCCCAAGTTAGCTTTTGTCTACCTCTACCTTGTCAAATTTCTTCACTATTGGGTTGAGTTTTCTAGTGGGGGCACTTGTAGGTCGTCTTTGGAGGTGTTCAAACCAGTGCTTCCGCTCTTCCTTAATCCTTGTGTCTATTGGTGATGCTCCTATTTTTGTTTTAATTTATATATTTTTTATTCTATCTTTACGAGTTTTATCACATATCCACCTAAGCATCATCATTTTTGATACATTCATTTTATTTACTTGTTGCTTCTTTACTGCCCAACATTCACTTCCATAAAACATATAGCTAGCTTAATTCCGATCCTATAAGATTTTCCTTTTAACTGGGTTGAGCCAATATGGTGGTTTAATATTTATGTATTTCTAATTCTCTGTCTAATAAGTAGAAGACATTTCAAGTAGCTCAAACCACCAAAAAAAAGATGGTCCAAAAAAGTAGCTCAAACGTTGAATTAATGTGGTGGATTGACCTTGAAACATGAGTTAGAATTAGCTATTATGCTCTCAAGTTTTATATGAATCACTTGGTTATAGGCTGTTGACGGTCCTGTCCACATATTTATATGACCGTTATTTGCGGTACTCTACATTTCTGATATGTTTTTTCATATGTTGCAGGTGGATCCATCAGGCTGGTCAGAAGGAGAATGCAAAGGTAAAGCAGGATGGTTCCCATCGGCATATGTTGAAAAACGGCATAGGATTCCCAGCAGTGGTATGGCCGCTGAAGTTTTCTAGTCATCTGCTTCATATTCATTTGTTTGGCTAGTTTATTTTGAGGTAAACATGCATGAGACTGGCCATATGGTTATGTATTATATATCCATTGTATTTCAATGCCTGTTTTGTACTACGCTCCAATATTGTTCTTTGATTCAACTTATATAGAAACGAACGAGACAAAAACGCAAAGAAATAATTCATAATTGAGAGTGCAAGTTTAATTTGGTTATCTTCCTTTTGGACTTGTCAGCTTGTCGCTCCCGACCGTAAATTATGATTTTATTAGATTGCATGTCTGATGGTTCTCCCTCAATCAAAGATGCATACATTATTTTTTATAAATCTATTGACCCGGGTAATATGTGGGATTACTACACACACATTGTGAAGAGAATAATCTTCTTATTTTGTTTCCAAGGAGGCATGAAGCTCAACTGCAGTGACTTGCAAAAGTAGGACCTGCGAGAGAATGAAATACAGGCTTGTGAGTTTTTCAGTTCCGCAAACTTCAACCAGGGAAGTGACATGCACAGTACTGACAGTAGATTTTTGTAGGGCAAAGACTTGCTGTTTGTATCAGACTCGCATGCTGTCGAGGTAAGATTTTCCTGCTAGCTCTCGAGTAAATAATCCCTTGAAGTAGTCTTCTGCTTTTATTCTCTTAAAGAGTGGCGGTGAATCTGAGCTGATGAGGCTAGGCGCTGGACCTATTTCTCCATCTACTCGCGGACTGTGAAATGTTGCGATTGAGAGCCTCTCCTTGGACGAGTTCACCACAGCCCTGTGCTCAATGCTGCGGTAGATCCCGTTCGTCACAATCTGCCATGCCAACACTTAAACATGCTGATCAGAAGCTCTAGGTAATCAAAGGGCTTACTTTAAATATAGCTTATTTACTTCTAATAGCATTTGAGGTCCTGATGTTACCATTTATCAATGAATTGCAGTTGGGCATATTAGGGTAGAATTCATGTTAGCATTTCCATGACGACGGCATCAATACTAGTATTAAAATGCAGAGTTGTGTTGCGACGAATTACCTCTAGAATGTCTCCAACATTCACAATGAATGCATTTGTTAGAGGCTTGACAGGAACCCACATGCCATCCTTTCTTATCTGGAGACCCTCCACATCATTAATTTGAAGGAGAATTGTTAAGCCAACAGCATCAGAGTGAGGTGTGAGGCCAATGACCTGCTCTGGTTGAGGACATGGAGGGTAGTAGTTCATCCTAAATGCTTGCTGTCCGTTTTCGAACCACGGTTTCATGTCCTCGATGTCCATTTTTAGAGCTTTGCACATCATTTTCAAGATCTTCATGGCTAGGTTCCTTAACTCAATTGAGTATTCTTCCAATGTTTCCCTACGCATCCAAGGTATTTGTCATAGTCATAGTCTAAGAATTAATTGCACACATGGTCATTAAAATTTACAAAATGTAACATTTTG
Source organism: Stephania yunnanensis (assembly GCA_039657365.1). NCBI lineage: Eukaryota > Viridiplantae > Streptophyta > Magnoliopsida > Ranunculales > Menispermaceae > Stephania > Stephania yunnanensis. Next base: position 51,521,446 of record CM077591.1, read on the forward strand.
GTCACTCAGTGCCAATGCCACCAAGTGGTTGATTTACTAGTTAGGGACATCCTTGCCTCTACAAGAATTCGAGGGCTTAAGTCTTCCAACGTCTGAGTTTAGGTTATGGTTTTAAGTCTATCTTAAATTAGATAGTGAGGGAAAGTCGTAATTTTGCCATGGACTATATATAATGAGATGTGCTAGAATGACAATGGCATGTCATGCAAGAAGAACACATTGGCTCACAAAAGCCGTTCATACACTCCTCGAGATGCGGATATACATAGATCTCGGTGCATAACACACGAGTTGAAGCTGCATGAACGACTCCTGCGAGTCAATGTGTCTTGCGATGTGACATTGTTGTTGTCATTTTAATATTTTCCATATATAATACCGGAAAGGGTGAGGGAGCAATGGGAATAAGTAGGGCTTCCTTTGATGTTCTGGCTGTGTCACCACAAAAAACATGTCCCCCCAATCAAGTTTTTGCTCCTCGGAAACAACAAAGGCTTGTCCAAATCCTTCCACATCTCCTGGTTTTTGCCAGTATTTCTGCTTTTCTTCTATTGAAAGATTGAAGAAATCTTGAATCCCTCCTTTCGCCTTCGCCACCAAATGCTCATTTACATTGTGGTTCACTAACTGCACAAGTATTAGTATGCACTTAATGAAAATTAAAATTTGAGAACTTAAAGAAACCATCAAATGATTGTTTTTAAAGCATTACATATACATATAAGTAAACTTTCTCAGCTCATGACTTGCCTAGTTTACATTAGTACATGTTCTAAATTTCTAATCATTGAGTTTACATTACTTTTAAATTGACTTCAGATATACCTTTATTGGTACAGATCATCAATTTGAATTATTTTAGCGTGAGTTGTCTTTAATCTTGTAGAAGATGTTGACCTGCAACAATAATTGTTGGCTCCTATTTAAAATTAGCAACTAGTTTATGGGGTTGGTACTTGTTATTAGGTTTTATTCAATAGGTAGTTGTTGTCTTCTCTTGTGGTTAGGTTTAGATTGTCTTCGCGTTGAAAATTTGCTACTAAGTTAGGTGGTTGGTACTTGCAATGGTTCAAGTAGCGTGTCTGCATGTTGTTGTGTTTTAGACGTTTGTCACCAATCTGTTCCATCGTTACAGTTTTAGTTCATTGCATGTTTGTTCGAACTATTAAGATTAGTGAATCATAAGTTTAGAAACTTGGATGAGTTTGTGTTTATCTTTTAGGGAACGTTCAAAGTTCATCATCCATCCTCACTTCTTTTGATAACTAATGCAAGGAGTTTTGAAGACTTCTCAATTAAGTTGTGTGCATACTTTGCACCAAAAAAATAAAATAAGTAGTCTATGTGCTTACTCTCATACAACTGAAGAAATTCAACGAGATAGATGTAGAGGTAGATCAAAGTTAATTTGGAACGTATTAATTAAGGGGGATTTGAATGATTTGGAAAGCTCATCACTGATTGCACTAAATCAAGCATAGTAGAAGAGTTTGAATCTTGGGTTTCTTTCATTGCTGTAAGAAAGGATGAGGAGTATCAAGTGTCTAGGTAAAGGTTTCACCGAGGAAAGATTCTTGCATAGGACTAGCTAAGTCTTGCGTTCTTTTATGTGGTTGCTAATGCATTCTTGCTTAACCAAGATTTTGGGACAGATCCTTTGAAAAAATAGGCTCAAATAGGGAGAATCCTCTTGTGGGACCAGAATTAGCTTAACTCTAGATTTTAGTCGAGCCTGGGTTTTTGGGTTCAGTGGTAAGAAACTAGATGTTCCTTCAATATGAATAGGTTTTTGACCTTGTCGTGCACATGGAGCAACTGTTGTTGGTAGAGCTGCTTTGACTCAGAGTAGTCGGAGTAATCCGAATATTAGGGTCACAACTCACAACAACAACTTCAATCCCAAATTGATCGGAATTGGCTACATGAATTAAACTCTTCCATTGTGCTCGATTAAATACAAATGCATTATTTATCCCAAAACACCTTCACATACATAATTAATCAATATGTACCTGAAAGAAGCCCCAATCTTTGCAAGCTAAGTGCAACTTCTCCAACTCCAAATCCATCACCTCCCCCTCATCATCAAGCAAAGCCTTCATGTCAATGATGGGAAGACTTGGAAGCAAATGATCAGTCTCATCTAAATTCCTTACATTCATCAGGTCTGCCCTTACATCGTCGCGTATGTAACGTGTCGGGATGGCGTCAAGCACCGATTTCCGAGCCATTTCTTGAACACTAGGAACTAGAAGAGAGCTCCCCAGTGTCACTGGAACCTGATGATCCATGAAGATCAATTGATGGTGTTCAAGGAAGTGTAGTTTGTCTTCAAAGATTGAATGATTTGAGATGAGGAGCTTTTCTTTTGCTTGTGGTCTATTTTCTCTTATAATATTATTAATGCCTGCATCTCACCTACTTAGACTACTTGAATACGTTCAACGTGCATTATTCCCCACATCTGTCACTGAATATATAATTGCTTCCTAGATGTACAATGATATGTCATCGGGTCATTTGTGATCTCTTTATGAGATTTTAAGGCCTGTGAAACTAATCAGATAAATGTTTGGATACCGTTTAGTCACAAAAAAAGACAAAGGTTGGACTCCCTAGCTAGCTTGTGCATCAATTTTAATCTTCAAATGTTTCAAGGCACATCTATTGTTGATCCGTTTTAAGGATTGTTGTAATTCTTCAAAAAAAAAATAAAAAAAAAAAGGATTGCTGTAAAAAATAGAAAAGAAAAAAAATGGTTGAGTTGGTTTCAACCACTTGTAGTTGGTTCCCATCAATAGGGTTGGCCAAATACCTGTTTACCTGACCCGACTCGACCTACCCGACCTACCCGATGGGTAATGGGTTGGGTACAAGAGGTTCACAGAGTACAATTCGAGTAATTATTCGTATTACCCATTAAACACGGGTTGGATAACGAGTAATAAATCTATTTTTTGTTTTGACCCGACTCAACCTGCATCAAACACCAAAACAAAAAAAAGGTGGCTTTGATTTGACTTTGTTAGAGTTTGTTGTCTTTAATTTGACTTGTTAAAACTAGTATTTTCTTAATTTGTATTCTCTTCTCTCTACACATTTTTTTGTTTGTTTGTTTGAACTTTGAAGCCTATTAGGCTTTTATAACGTTTCAACATTTCTCCATATAAAGAAAGAGATAAACTTGGAAATGTGTTTATAGTGGTAACTAACTAGAAGTGGTTGAAACAAACTCGACTTCCTTTTTTTTTTTTTTTTTTTTTTTTTTTTTGGTTGGAAAAACAAGCCTTAAAATCAAAAGGCTATTTGAAGCTCTTTTGGGCTAGATCAAGGGTAACTTAGGTATTAATTTGAGGGGTGGGCTTGTCTAGGTATTTTTAATAAATTTTTTAGTGATCAGCTAGATGTATAAAAGGGACACATATAAAGTTGTCATGAGGTACAACCTAAGGCAGCCATGTATGTGGCTCCGTGATAAAACGGATCACTTTTGGGGTGTGCATAAAATTACAAATTGATAAGCATGCATGCTAACATACATTTTTATGTACATTAAACACATCTCAAAGGGAGAGCAAACGTTAAACACGCGCTTGTGCATGTTCCATGATTTTTTTCGGCATATGTATACACACGCATCTCAAAGCACATCTCAAGGGTTAGCAAATGTTAAACCACAAAAAAGGAATAGCAAACAATAAAGAGAATTACTAGAATGACAACAAAAAATGTAACTCCACAAGATATATTAGCTCACAAGAGCTAATCATGCACACCTCGAGATGTTGATATACACAAATCTCGATACATAATACAAGAGTCGAGGTCATATGTAGGACTCTTATGAATCAATGTGTCTTATAATATAATATTATTGTTGTCATTTTATTAGTGTTTTCCAACAAGAAAATGATATAGTCATTCAAATAAGACTTATCCTAACCCAAAGGAATATATATAAAGAGCAGCAACAAAACTTCAATCCCAAATTTAATTAAAGTTTGTTACATACATCAAACTTTTTCATTGCGCACAGATGTAGTGCAATGATAATGTGACATACAAAAAAAAAAAAGCAGCACTCACAAAATTACAAAGAAAATAAAAAGAAGAGCTAATAAGACAGGTCATTCCAAGAGATTTTATTAAAAAAGTTGGAAAGATGCATGCTCAATTATGTACAATATATAAAATGGATTACATACTAGTTGGATAGTTACAATCAGACAAATAAAAGAACTATATCTGTAAGGTTCTACAAAAATTGATGAATTATATGCATATGATCTCTTCCACCTTCGATTTGAAAAAAAAAGGCCAAAAATGTGAGAGAATGCAATCATACATCAACCCTATAAGGCAATTTCCCCTTCTTCAACATCAGGCTTTCTTCCCTCATCATCTACCTCGATAAACTCGTCCTTTAAAAACAAACCTAACCGCTCTAACACTCTGTCGTGAAATGCTCCCGAAATAGCGTCGAATCCATCCATAGTTGATCTATCACTGCAAGTTGCATAACCAGATTCAAAGCATCCAAAGAGCATCTCAAGGTCTTTCAGTACCGATAAATTTTCGTTGATCTCCACAGTCTGCTCCATCTGGAAAAATGGAACAGGAAACATTGAATGAATTGCATAAACAACAGAATATAGAACATTATCATCAAAGAGAAGTAAGAAAAAACAAACCTGCTGCAGCGCAAGCCGGGCAGCTTCCCTTTCCTTCTGCCGCTGCAACTTCAATTCTGCTTCCAATCGAACCCTTGAAGCCGTTTCAGCCGCTTTCAATTCAGCTTCAATTCTCAGTTTCTCTGTTATTTTTTTTTTCAAAAGTTAATACAAATTATCATGAAATGAAAAATAATAAAAACTAAGCAAACGAACACAATCACAAATACAGTAATACAAGTCACTATATTCTAAAAGAAGAGCTATCAGTGCATGGTACATGTTTAATGTTCATCCTCTTCCCTCTACGTGAGAGCTGGATGGTTCAATAATAACAATATATAACAACTTAAACAGGAGAAAGATCGCGAAGGAATTGGAAAACATGATTACATTCGAGTGGAAAATATGCATATGTTCCAATCAATAATTTAGATTAGGTGTAAAGCAATGTATGTTGAAGCAAATACGCAAATGTGCGCAAAGTGAAGTAGTTTCAAGCTCATCACCTTCACGCTGCTTCTTTTCCATTCTCTCCCTCTCCCGCTTCATCATTATCGGATTGATTTTCTCACCCTAATGGTCACAAAATAAACATGTAAGCCAAGGTTTACAATTAAATAATTCTCAAGCAAATTATGAAATCACAACATGAGAAACCTTACATTGCTTAATAGGGTTTTTTGTTGCGCTTTGATGATTGTGTCTACAAAGCGACTCCTTAACATTGCAGCACGGAGAGCCTTGCTCGGTGAGAGTTGCACGCTATATGTAGTGTTTCGACAATCTATACAATAAAAATAAATAAATATAAGAAAAGCAGACAACAATACTCAAATAGGAAAACTTGGAAACTCATGTATGAAGTAAAACAACTACAACATATCTAAGCCAAAACTAATAAATTTCTACACCAACAATTTCAAGAAAAATTATGCATACTCAACAGAGGTTCCATAGCTGCAAAATGTGGACAGTACAGCTAGAAAGAAACAGTAACATTTTTTAACACAGTAAAAGACCAGGAGCAAGTTCAAGAGCTTTCCCATTTGTACTACAAATGAACCTTTTTTTTTTTTTTTGGATAAAGTACTACAAATGAACTTATTCTACCAAGTTAAAATAGAGGATATTTCAGGTGATACTGGATAAGAAATTGGTGCATTTTCTCGTGAATAAGAGTGTAACTTGCATGCAGTTTCTAGGTTTGCAGGATGTCTTCTTTTCAGTTTTCACATATAGAGCGTAACTTGGAGAATCGCTAATTCTCGTTTTTTACTAATGCCTTCTTCACACATGTAGAAAAATACTAATTCTTTATTCTTAAAATAAACAACAGAGGCTTGTAGACCATCCCCTATGATACACCCAGAATAGGTACCATGAAAGATTTCAAGCAGAAACCCTTTTCAAAAGTGCGCTTAGTAAAGATTCCCACACTAATAGGAACTAGAAACCTTCAATTAAAATCAAATCTCACCAGCAGAATAAAGACCTGGCACAGTAGTTTCTCCGTTGTCATCCCTTTTGGTTGAATATTCCTAAATTAGGCAAAGAAAAATACAAATAATGATTTCTCTTGCGTATAAAATGGAAAATTTCCTCAAGAAACATCAATAAATATATAACACAAAGTTTGAGATGTAATAGTTGCATACCATATCAAACATTTCATCTTGGCAAGCATGATTATTTTCTCCACCAGTAGATCTTTCTGAATCCATATCTGATCCAAGACAAAAGAAGAAATAAAATTGTCATCATGAAGAAAAAATATTGCAACAAACAATAATAATTTTGATTAACTTAACTTTCAACTTTTTAAGTAAAAACGTAAACCCAAAGTTTGCAACTAACAAGAAAAATAAAAAATAAGAAAAGATGGCTCAAAAAATAAGCGTGCGTCGGGTTGGAGCACATGTGAATAAGAACTTTGGGATCTAGAATCTAGAAGGAGATTTCATTAGTCTATCCTGTTAAACACGTACGACTCGGTACAAGAGAAAAACGAGTCGAGATGGCTATTAAATCGCAAACCTACAAGAATTGCACGATTCATGAATCGAATCGTGCAATTTGATTTAACTCGTACGAGTTAACTTGTACGATTTACGAGTTAAACTCTTTAACTTGATAAAGGGGTCGCACCCTGTCAAACACATTTGTATATATAAAATAGTAAGTGTTCCACACGTTTGTAAAAAACACATTTTCTTACACAAAATACAGCTTTTCTTATTTAACTTTCTATTAAAACTATTATATATCATTTAAAATTGAGAGAAAATCAATGAATACACAAATTAAAAGTGTTTAGAAGCATTTTAAAATAATCGAAAAAAATCTTACGATTTACGATTCGATTCACAGTTCACCCCTATCGATTTTACAATTTGATTCCGATTTGAAAACTTTGAGTCTATCAATAAAAGTTTAGTTCATTATTCAGTTATTTTAAGTCTCATTACTATATGATAGTATAGTATAGATAATAATCACCAAATAAACCTAAGTTTTGTCCATGTTTTGAAGAAATAGAGATCATTAGGTAATCTAAGAATTAAAAAAAGAAAAGAAATGTCATTCAATGGTTAACCTATAATAAATCAGAACAACATATGAACTAAAACTTTAACGTCTGATAGTAGAAGCAATGGACAAACCACTTGAAGCCCAGGTGCAATCGCTGTTATGGCTGTTATGGGATTTCAACTCAACAAATGAACCTTTTGGACTGGCTGCAGGACTCAAATGCGATTTTGAATTGACAGTGCCATATGAATGGTTATTGCTTTTGTAAGAACCTATCAGACATAAAACCAATTAGTTCAAAGGCAAGTCAGAAAGCAGGATGAAAATAAAAATAAAAAACCTGTCACTTCATACCTGTGTGCAGGTCTTTCGGTAATGAATTCTGTCCACAAGTACCGCCAGTTTCAGCAAACTGTCGACATGTCGACACTTTACAGATTATAAAACTTACTAGAGTACACAAACAAATGAAATCCAACAGCAGATACAAGGAAATAAGAAAAATGGCATGGAGTTACACACTTTTTCAGTATTAGACTTGAAGTAACTCCTTACAACTCTTTGTAACTCCCATGCAATTTCCCCATCAAAGTTGTCGAATTTTGCAATTTTGTCTTCTTTTTCATTGACAAGACCAAGTTTTCGAAGAGGACCCAACAACTTCTGCGGTAATTCTCTCTTTGATAATTCCATTATATCTTTCTTCAGCTTTTGCTTCTGTGCAAATGTCAAGGAAAGCATGGGCAGCGTGTCAGAGAAAGAGGCTGCAGATTTAGGACAAAGTTCCTTAACATGAGCAGCCTTTGACGGTCTTTCTTCATAGATTGGAGTCTTATCCAGCTGGCCAACATCAGATTTTCCCACATTCCATTTGGATTTGAGAGACTTCCATCCCGAATTAAAAGTTCGACTGAGTTCACCGGCAAGTTCATGAACCCAGTTAGTTGGAGGATTGTATTTCATTGCATTGGAAAAAGTTAACCTCACATCTGCAGCAAATTCATTGGTGCTTGAGTATAAGCCATTCTCTAGCTTTTTCTTGATGGTCCCAAGGTCCATCGGCTCCGATATTATATCGAAGTAATCAGGAATCTGCAGCGCCACTGGGTCAACTGGTTGATTGAAAACAAACCCATACTGATGATTCATCAGTTTCCTAAGAAGTGATCCACACTGTTGCATCACACGGCTGCCAATCTTAACTTTCTTCAACTTCTGTCCGCACAATCTTGTTTCAGGGCCACGCTTACCAGTGCATCTTACTAAAGATCCATTCTTAGGTTTTCCAGCAAGGAAAACCTCTTTTTCATCATTAGAATGATTCTTATCATCCGTTTTCCACCTAGTTGTGGGAGTTGCTTTCAGTTCTTGACCAAAGGTAGTTGCATAGACGCTGGTACATGAAGACTGCCGGTTGAATTCACATGAACCAGAAATCGCAATATTTTGTGAATTCCTAGGAGCCATCATTCCAACAACTGAAGACAATGTTGTAATCGGTCTTTCATGCTCAGATTCAATGCTTTTCTCATCTTCAGATCTCACTCGTGACAGCTTCACCTTTAGCTTCTTCTTAATTGTGATATTTTCATCAATAGGCATCGCTGAGAGTTGAATGAACTTCAGTGGGGTAGTCTGCATGTTTCCAGAATGGCTTTCAAGCAACATAACCAGCAAGCACTGCCAAAAAAAAAAAATAAATATAATAAGACCATCAAACTCTCATTAGCATTGGGCAGAATTAACAAAATGTGACAGCATGCAATCGGACACTTATAGTTAGCCCCAAATTTCAAAGGAGATAGAAGAGGCCATCTTTGGGTCCTCGAATATCTCACAACACATTCATAGCCTATTCATGCCATAAGAAATTAATTGTGGAATTTTATTACGTAATGGAGCTCTCGTGAAACAACACAAAAGTTTGTATCAACGATGGGAAAATAAAGTCAAGCCCCAAGAAAGACATAAATATCATAAAATTAACAGAACACCATGGCCCTACTCAGCAAACATCTAGTAATTAAAAGAAAGCATCAAGTTACCCACTGACTGACATGATTAAATTAAATCTGACGGAAAATCAATAGGCAATTGGTATAGAACCTATAGTGGCACACAGACAATAAAAGCCAACTGTGTATTTTCAATCTCACCCAGGTATCCCCGACCCTATAAAAGAGCTAAGATAGAAAACCAGCTTCCCTAAAAGCAGACGAAGAGCCCAAAACACTGATATAGCATCAAAAACCTTCACCTCAACATGAGGAACCGAAGTAGTAACTCAAAACAGAATAAATTGTCTTCAAGAGAACAAAAATAGCAACAATGGAAACAAAAAAGCAAAAGAGTAAAAATAATACAAATAAATCAGTAATAGCCATTGATTGCATCCATACAAAAAATAACATTCACTAACCCTACCATCAATAAAGTAATTATAGGTATCTTCAGATTCTTTTATCTCGTATACGAAACTTCAAGTTATTCATTGAATATCAGACTGAATTTCTCAAGACCAACTGTATTCCAAAAATTAAACTTAATTCTACCTAAAAACTGAACACTGATCATGGGCTCTTCTATTTTCTTCACAGACTCTTGTCTACGATACCGATGAAAAAAACCTAGTCTTTTGGGGGTTTAACGATTAAAAAACACTGAATCACAACTCATCACAACAACAACATTAGATAAAAAGGAATTTTATGTAAACAAAGATGAACCCTAAGTCCATAAACCCAAATCTCTAAAAAAACGTTAGCTAAAAAGGAACTTTCAATTCCTGATAATTTTGCAGAAATCGTGTGTTTTTTTTCCATATCAACCTCCCATCCATAAACCCCAAATCCCTAAAAATCACAGCTTTGAGTCCAAACAAAACACAAATCCATAAACCCTAAAAATCACCCAAAAAAAAAAATCACAATTCATCAGAATAACAACATTATCAAAACAAAGATGAACCCTAATTCAGTAGTTTCACTTCCAACAATCACAAGAGTTTGAAGCTAGGGTTTGTAGATTCCGAAGAACCCTTTTTTAGCAGATCAACGAAGCCTTCAAAGCTTGTTCCTTTTACAGTAAAACCTAAATTCTATGTCTACAATGATAACAGAAACGAAGAACGCAAATCAAAGCTAGGGTTTACCGATACCCAAATCCATCGCAAACGCAAAACTGGAGATGAATCGCAGAGTTGTGAACTCGAATCGTATCTCAAAAACGAATACGGAAACTCTACAGAAACCAAAACCCTAGAATCCAAAACCCTAGACGTTACGTACGTACCTTCAGAGAGAGAGAGAGAGGGTTTAAGGGGGCGCGAGCGAGCAGACTCAGATTTCTGAATCGCCAACTATGTAACTTCTTTTTAGTAACTCTAGAGACTTAGAGAGGAACAGTTGATTTTTTTGCTGCAACACATCTCGAGGCACGCCATAACGTACATGTACTGGTATTTAATTAAATAAGAGGCCCGCTAAGGGCACCCCACCGTTTCATGAAGGCACCCAAGTATTTTGTAAAAATTCCAACGAAAATGGAAAAGACCATTTTGCCCCTTAATATATATTGATTCAAACCCCACAAACCATTTTGAAAAAGAAACAGGGGCACCCCACCACCAAGATCTGAGCACGTGAACCATAAAGCGACATTGCGTTTGGCGAACATTTATCGATTCTTGCGACTTGACATCATCCGACAGTGAGGTAACAATGTTTGACAACCATATGATGCTTTGATGGAACTGTTAATTTGATTAAAACTGTGAAAATGAAGATTTGTTTGTCAACGTAGGGTTTAGTAAATTCGACAAATCCAAACTTGTTTGCACTATATAATGGAAGATTGTACTGCTATGGTGCAAGAGGAGGTTGAACTTGAGGTAATTTTTGAAATTTAATGTGTTTTTTATGGGTTAACCAATTTTGTTGTCGATGTGCGCGATTGATTCGGCCTCGCAGGACCGAGATGTAGAGCAAAGTTTCGGTCAGAAAGGACCGAGATATCTACGTAGTTCATGGAATTCAGTGAACGCTACATAGTGGCATTCTCGGTATGGGACGACCGAGACTGCGAGGAACTCTGGTTGTACGTGAGCGAGACTCTGCTTATAATGTCGGACCTGTACAACCGAGACCCTATTTTTTGTGGTTTTTTGGTGATCGTGCTGTACATTTTGGTTGATTATAATGTTACACTGTTTGTATTGCAGGTAATGCCGATTTCTACCTTATTTTCAGACTACAAGGACACGTTTACACCTTGTAGGTCATTCCCCTCTAGAGAAGCGGCTATTTCATGGCTTCAAATGATAGGCCGAGAGAACATGTTTGTGCTAGTGACAAAACACTCTGATGCCGGGGGCATTAAGCGAGGGGAAGAGTGAAACTTGCGTGCGAGAGGTCTGGAACATATAAGGGAATGTCTCAGAGAGTAGGGAAGGGGAAAGCGACCAAAATTTATTTGGAATTAAGAAATGAAGAAGAAGAGGAAAAATGGAGGACTCAAACTGGTACGAAGAAATGTGGATGCCCTTTCCTTATCAACATAAAGGAAAATGCTGACTCCTTGTGGTATGTCACTGTCATATGTGGGAGGCACAATCACGACCCCGCAAAAAACTTGGACGACCATTCATTTGTCGGAAGATTGGATAAGGGGGAGCAGGAGGTTGTGGTGCAGATGACAAAAGGGAATGTGAAGCCAAGAGACATCTTAAATACGTTGAAGCAAAGAGATGTTAGAAACGTATCGACAATGCGGACAATATATAATGCAAGACAAAAAGTCCGAATTGAGGATGCGGGTGGGAGGACTCAAATACAACAAATGTTGCATATCTTGGAGAAGAACAAGTGGATGTCCTGGCATATGAAGCATCCCGATACGAATGTTGTCACCGATTTATTTTGGTCACATCCCGACTCAATAAAGTTGCTAAGGTGTTTCTCATCGGTAATTTTGATGGATTGCACGTACAAAACAAATAGGTACCGAATGCCTTTGTTGGATGTTGTTGGCATCACTTCTACGCATTTGACGTTCTCCGTTGGGTTTGCATTCATATCATCAGAGAGTCATACGAATTATGTTTGGGCACTTAAGAACTTGAGATCCATATTGGATGGGTGGCCTAAACCTGATGTGTTTGTTACCGATAAAGACTTAGCCCTTATTAGTGCCATTGAAGAAGTAAGTGAAATGTGTTCGTCTCCGGCTGCCACCGCTCCACAAATGCAGATATAACCTCCTTGTTGGCCTTGCGGTATGAACGGTCTATCAGCGTATTCAACCCAGAACGCTGAATAATCCTCGAAGTTCGTGTCGTGTCGGTGGTGGCACGATCAAATCTCATTCTTGTATCTGAGCTCTGTGATCGATACACTCGAGAACCAGACGCTCCTGCAACAAAAAAAACATCTCGTCATATTTGTGAAAACCCTAACTTTTAAAGTACTCGTTCAATGAAATTTTAATTACCTCATTGTTCCAAATCGCTAATGCGACATGATCCTTAAAGCTCTTCAACAACGCCCCGTCTATAGGACCACGGGGAAAGGAACACGCATTTCAACAAGCACTTCTGGCTCTCCTTCATTACGGCCAACTCCACCACTACTACTATCGCCCACATTACGATCGGTTTTCGTCGTGTTCCCCGCCGCTGATGAGTCACTGCTACTAGACTCCGATACATGACCCTCCTCTTCCCCTAGGGCAACAACAACATCCTTAGGTCGCCGAGTGTCGATGTTCGAACCCTCATCGTGCAATTCTAACCTTGCACGATTTCCATCTACCTTGGCATTTCCCTTAACATCTTCGTTCTCCTTCTTTTCTCTTTCCGGTAAGATGTTGTCGGGGTCTCCGGCCGCCTCGCCCTCGATTGGCCCTCGACACCTCAACACCGCCTCCTCCCTTGTCACCGGTGCTTTCGAACGAGCCATACCTGAAAACGGTACAACATATAAGCGCCTGGAACAGAACAAAAAAAAATTACTAAAAAAATGTTCAAAATCATCCTTTTCTGATGTCTCGGTCAAGCAGGTTCGTGAAATATACCATATTCTCGTTCCCTCCTGACCGAAAACGGGTAAACTATCTCGGCAATGTACAACCGAGAGTAATGAAACATTCTCGGTTGTACACCACCGAAATGGCATAACCAATTCAATTCGCCTTACTCTCGTCTTGTGCCGACCGAGTCGACTCTAACCCTCTCGGCATTGTACAACCAAGAGATGGAGCACATTCTCGGTTGTACACCACCGACACAACACTACCTAACACTAATTGTAGCTCTCGTCATATCTCGACCGAGATAACACAAGTAATCTCGGCCATTCGTAACCGAGACTCTGTGAACTCTTCCAGCCTGCCTGGCCGAGACGACGGGTTGCCAAAAATTTACCTTCCGTCTCGGCCATGTTTGGCCGAGACAGTTTAAACACACTCTCTGGCCTGTGTGGCCGAGAACCACGATTTTCCAATAATGGAACCATTGAACACACCGCCACACATACATTACAACTACTCTACTAAATGTAACTTAATTAGACTATCAACATACCTTGAAACGATCGATTTCGCGCCTAATGTGTGTGTACGACGAACTTCAATCGAGCCCTAATTTGGAGACGAAATCGCCCAACACCCCGAGCCTACAAACTGGAAAAACCTCCTACAACGAAGGAGAAACACGGAGACGGACGAAAACACACGATTTCCGGGAATCCTCGCAATGGCCGATCTTCAACGAATTCGTTCTTCCTCAAGGACTTCGTTGGTGGGGGTGGTGGGTGCGGGAGTTTTGAACGAGGGGTATTTTGGAAATTTCGGGTCCAATTTTTGGGTGCCCTGGGTAAATTGGTTAGTGCCCTCATTAACAGGGTGCCTTCATGAAACGGTGGGGTGCCCTTAACGACCCTCTTAAATAAAAGGGTAGTGTTAAATGGACTTAATCACTCAATGAGTCCATACTCAAATAGACAGAAAGACTTAAATACCCATTTCATATAAATCCATAACTTTCTTCCTCAATCCACCATCCACTAATTATCGCTGCCGCCGCCGTGACTACGTTGTCGCCAACCTAGCGATCGCCATGACCACCTTCACCGCCAACACCGCTGTGACCACCGGCTATCGACAGCGGTGCCATCATCATCCACTACCGCCGGCGACTATCCTCCCCTTCTTTCCCTTTCTTTGGCACGGAGGAGTGGGCCGCCTTCCGGCCACCCTATTCCCTACTTTCTCGGCCATCCTCTTCCCGTCAGGAGAGAAGATGGTCGGATCTGGTCGAGAGAGGGTAAAAGGGAGGCAGCTTAGAGAGAGGCCTGACCAAGCATATAAGGTGTTTGAACAAAAGCCTGACTCACATCAAATTCATCTGTTTTTGTAAAATTTGTGATTCAGATTTGATTTCCGCACACCCTTTTCATGATTTGTTGAGGGCGAGTTATTGGGCCTGTTTCAAGATCTGGGCTCGATTGATTTTGGTGATTTTTTTGGTTTTTGATTGGATTTGTGCTTGTTTTGGTGGAAATCTTGGTTTTTGTAATGTAGGTATTGTGTGATTGGTCTCAAGTTTGAATCTTTCACTTTCTCAACTTCCCTTTTTGAAATTCCATGTTCTATTGTAGTGTTCTTTGTTTCTTGTAGAGTACAAGTCCAAGTCTGTTTATGTTTTCATTTTTTTTAGATTTTTTTATTTTTCTATGTTTGGTTTAATGTTGTGTTGAATCATTATTTTGGATGATAAATTAATTGTTGTTGGAATTATTGTAGACGGCGGCGGCGGTGATCGACGGCTATAGCAGTAAAATGGGAGGAAAGAGTTTCCATATCATGGAGAGAAATGGTCGCCAACGATGTGTAAGATGACGACAATGTTGGCGGTCGGAGCTATGGAAGTGGTGGAGGAGGTGAAATGTATCTATGTGTAATAAAGGGTGAGGGTAGTTTTGTCTTTTTGTTTAGTGGTGTATCTTAAATTAGTAATAAAAAGTTTTTGAGTATGGGCTCAAAGAGTCCAAACAGATTTTTTGTTAAATATATTATTTAATTAGGAAAATGGTACAATGAAGCCATCCCAAAGTCGCACCGAGTGACGTGATGTGTGAGCCCCGAGTCAAAATGGGTGTGACTTTGGAGTGTGTGTACACGGTTAGTCGGAGCTATGGCAGTGGTGGAGGAGATGGAATGTATCTATGTGTAATAAAGGGTGAGGGTAGTTTTGTCTTTTTGTTTAGTGGTGTATCTTAAATTAGTAATAAAAAGTCTTTGAGTATGGGCTCAAAAAGTCCAAACATATTTTTTATTAAATATATTATTTAATTAGGAAAATGGTACAATGAAGCCATCCCAAAGTCGCACCGAGTGACGTGATGTGTGAGCCCCGAGTCAAAATGATTGTGACTTTAGAGTGTGTGTACACGGTTCTCAGTGCATAATGCGCGGGTGTGTATCTCGAGGCGATCATGCATAAGCGGCTCTCAATGTCGATGCGACTTGAGGATGTGAGTTCGAGTTGAGTGATTACGTGTTATGTATTGGGAACGATGTGTGCACCATCTAAAGTCACACTTATTTTGACATTAGGCATGGACACCACGGCACTTCGTTTGATTTTGGAGTATCATTATTATAACATTTTCCATTTAATTATACCATTTTATCCATTTATATTGGCGGGGCAGTGATATTTACAAAACCACCCAAACCATTCAAATTGCATGGTTTGGTTTTTTAAACTAGCGGTTTGGGGGCGGTTTAGAAAACTTGAAAGCTGTGATCCCGTGATTTGGTGATGGTTTCCATTTATAGAAAATTGCGGTTCACCAAACCGTAAAACCACCCTCAAACTTTGAATGAAATGGAATAGAGTTGAAGTTTTTTCATTTAGTTTTAAATTTGAAATAAACTTAGACTCATAATTTTGATTGAGTTCATGTATTTTATTGTATTTTTATGGATGATTATGTAGGCATATGTTTTTTTGATGGATATGTATGGACTAGTATGGAATATGTGACTTTTTTGTTGAAAATATGTCGAAGGAAACTGCAAAATCAAACGGTCAAAACCGTGCTAATCGCGGTCGATTTGATTGAGGTTTTGAGGATTTACGATTTGATGGTGATTTGTAAAATAGTAAAATCGTGAACCTCCAGTTTGGTAGCGGTTTGATGATTTTCACCACCACCCCTAATTTATAAAGATCATTTTGACTAAAGCACATCAATTAAGGTGACATTAATTGTAAGTTTACTTTCAAAAATGGTTCCTTTGCATCCTTGAGGAGTCAAAATGTGTTTGACAAAAAAAATGTGTCAAAATATGTTAACATGGTGACATTTCAGGGGAGTGTTGGAGTATATAATCTCGAACACAAAAAATATTATTAGATTTGGTGTAGTATACGAGTGCAGTAGATTTGGTGTGGTATACGAGTGCATTAGATGTGGTATACTCACATATATACGCGTGTGGCCCAACACTCCTAGGGCCATGGATTTCTACAATTTGGATTGAGAAAGATGATAGAGTTCCAATCTTGTTCCCTCCCTAAAAGACCACTTGTCCCCAGTGCCCCATTGTATGTGTTTAATATACACAAAATGCATTCTTCCAAACATGCATAACAAAAGTTTGTAGAGAAGTCCCAGGACTGTCTTTCATTATAATATGTATATATAAACACTGCTGAGAATCATATCAACTAGTCAATTGAACCTACATCGATCTGCATATTAAGCAACCAAGCCCAAAGGTAGTGTCCCTAGTTTCATGGATGAAGCAAAATAGGTCGAGATGGCTACCATTTAAAACGGTCTAACAATATCGAGTCTCTAGTCTCATAGATGGAACAAACTGGGTTGGCGAACCATCATTCCAAAGGGTCCAATTAATAATATCTTAACACGGACTAATCGTTTTCACATACCACTTAAAAAACAGTAACACTAATGGTGTGCACACCAACTTATTTGAATCTAGGAAATTTTCAAAATTCCTAATATGAAAAGTTAAGAATTACAAGACACTGACACTATTAATAATTCAGCCCAAGCTACATCATTAGGCAAGACAGAAACTTCATCCATTAATTTCTATGTACATTACTCTATTTTGTATCAATATTTATAGATCCATCAGCAACTCTTGATTTTATATGAACACCTATTTCAACCAAACAACATACTGTTACTTAATCACTGTAGAAGAGTTTCTTCAAAAAACACAAAACAATGTAGAAGATTTGCAGTGAAGAAATACAAAGAGAAGCACCAGAAAGTTGCACATCAATATTCATCAAATCAATGAAGATCTTATCATATACAAGTAGATGAAATATTACATGTGTTATATGTGCATAAAATGGATTACATATATACAAGTCTGATCATTACAGACGGTCGACGGACGTATAAAAAAGCTGTTCGCGCGCAACTCTTCAGACAAAAATCGAAATTGTTACAAATGAACATTCACAAAAATTGAACTATACATGACATTAAAAAAATTGAATTATACATGATTCTCTAACATGAGAAGTTAGAAGCCCAAAAATGAGACATACAAAACTTGAATTATCTACACAATCTCTTCTACCATCATCTTCAACAAACACTTAAAAAGACCAAAATGAAAGGGAGAGAAACTATTTCATAAGGCGTCAGCTTCAACAAATAATTTCGCCTTCTTCAACATCATCATCATCGTCTTCGGGAAACTCGTTCTTCAAATATAGACCCAACTCCGCACTCTATCATGTCCAATACATTTGGCCACGCCCATCATCTCGAGATCTTTCATGATGGCAAAACTGTTGTATACGTCGATGGACTTTTCCATCTGAAAAATGGAATAACAAACATTGAATAGATTGTATATATAAATAGGTTGATGAAAATCAAAAGGTAGACAGCCAAGAAAATCATACCTCCTCAAGTGCGAGCCGGCAACTTTGTCTCGACGTAGCAACTTCAATGCAGCTTCCTCTTTAGTAGCTTTAACGTGCGCATCAATTCTTGCCTTCTCTGTTATTATTTGCTAACATTTAGAAAATTTATCGTGTAATGAACAATTTTAAAAAATCACCAGCAACACCAAATGCGAATTAAAACTGAAATCTGAAACTCCTTCAACATATTCAATCAAAACTTCAGATTAAATCTAACAATTCACTAACATAAATATATAACCAACTACAATCATAATTTAAATACAAAATGAAGTGCCTCACCTTCTCGCTGCTTCTTTTCAAATCTTTCCCTCTCTCCCTGCTTCACCTTCAATGGATCAACTCTCTCACCCTAATAATTACAAAATAAGCTTGTAAGCCAAGTTCAACAATAAAATAACTATAAAACACATCAAGACATGGACACTTACAATGCTTAGAGTTTTCTTGTGCTTTAAGAATTGTCTCGCAAAGCGACTCTTTAACATTGCAAAAATGCAAATGACTTGCTTGGCGACAATTGCCCTTCACATGTTTTCGGACATTCTACACCTTCAAACCATGACAAAGTATAAGAAAAATCAGACGGCAATACTTGAATAGAAAAACTTAGAAATGGACCAAAGCCATTTATTTTTTACGTTATTTAACAAGTTTTAAGTCCACCTAATAGAAAATTTTAAGATCACCCTCCAACTTCTCTTATTGCTTCCTGGCTTAAATAAATTCTAGTTTTGGTACTATATCATATCGAGCAATATGAAAAATTTGGAGATCATAAAACAGACCACATGCTTTTCCAAGTCATGAAAAAATATAAATTATTTGGCATCCGAAGAAGGAAAAACTCAAAATGCTATTTGATGGTAGTAGAAAAGAGATTTCATATCGCCAAATGAACCTTTTGGATATGCTGCTGCTGGATTCCCAAGTCTCTTGGAAGTGGCAGATTCACATTTAGGATTGGTGTTGTTATTGTTAGGGTCTTGTAGTGATGAGTCCTGTCCACAAGTACCACCACCATTGTTGGCAAATTGCATACACATTGCATAATTATAAAACTGAGTACAAAAGTGCAAAGGAAATAAGAAATATGATAAAAGGAGTTACGTACTTTTCCAATAACATTAGACTTGAAGCAACTACTTGTGAATATATGTATTTCCGATGCAATTTCTCCATTGTCTTTGTTTTCGCAAAGAAGCCCGAGTCTTCGAAGATGACCGTGCAGCTTCGGTGGCAATTTTCTCTTTGATATTTCCATTAGATCCTGATCCTTGTAGACCAAATCAGATTTTTCCTCCTCACTCCATTTTGCTCGTGGCAGCTTCACCTTCAACTTCAACTTTTTCTTAACTGTGATGTTTTCAACTTGAGATTTTGGTTGTGGCAGTTTCACCTTCAACTTCAAATTCTTCTTAAGTGCGATGTTTTCATCAACAGGCATAGATGAGATTTGAATGAATTTCATTGGGGTTCTCTTCATATTTAGACTATGATGATTTTCAAGCAACATAACCAGCAAACACAGCCAAAAAAACAAAAGCCCATTCATGCTATAAGGAAATAATTATGTGATTTTATTACATAATGAAGCTCTCATGAAACAACACAAAAGTTTGTATCAATGATGAAAAAAAAAAAAGAAAGTCAATCCAAGAAAGACCTAAACCCCAATTGCAATCAAAAGTGAAAAAAAGACCATCAAACTCTCATTAGCATAGATCATAGGATTATAACAAAAAGAAAAGTCATAGGAAATAATTCATTCATGTTATAAATAATAATAAGAGCATCAAACTCTCATTAACATTGAGCAGAGAATTACATATACATAGTTAGTGTCAATGAAACAACAAAAAAGTTTGTATCAATGATGGAAAAAAAAATCAATCAAAGAAAGTCCTAAACATCATTAAATCTTTCAATGTGCATGCATTAAACATCATTACCGATTATTGATTTGGAAGAAGAGAAAACAAAAATCCCAAGAAACTAGAAGGGAAGTAAATTTAAAAGAACCCATAAACCCTAATTAAACACTAAAAATCACAAACGTATGTACGTAACACTAGCTAATCTAATTAAGAGAATGAACTTTATGTAAATTCAGTTAAACCCTAAAAATCACAAGAACCCAACCTAAATATCACATGAACCCAATTTGGGAAAAATTCAGTTCTTTATCGATATTATCCGATAATCAGATTAGGATAACATAAAAAAAACTCACCTCACTTGTCTTTAAGAGAACAAAAATCACAACAATGCAAGCAAAAAAAATTTACTTGATTGATTAATGTATTTATACTATTGACATAAAAATAGAAATAATAAAAAAATAGAAATAATAAAAAAACTGTAAAGTCGAAATCAAGATGTATACAATTGACATAAAAATAGAAATAATTTTTTTTTATTATTTTCAAATATAGTCCCAAAAATTATTGTTTATAACAAACATTGAATAGATTGTATATATAAATAGTGTGATGAAAATTAATATAATACAAAAATTATTGTTTATAACGACATTTTAAAAACATATTAAATATATAATTAATGCATATGAATAATTTTTAAGTAAATTAATCATATAAAAATATGTTGTTCATTACATTATTAAGTTTAAATATTATTTAATAAATCATTACATGTGGTCATAATATGCTAGGATATTTCAATTATAATTTGATTAAGCTTTACCAACGTAACATTCAACAATTCTTTTTTGTCTTAAAAAGAATTTTATTTTGTATATAGAGTATCTAATTTATTAGTGTTAGATTATAAAATTTTATAAATCATAAACGCTTTTGTATAAGGAGCAAATATGTAATTCTTGCTATCAAAGAAAGTCATAAACATCATTAAATCTTTCAATGTCCATGCATTAAACATCATTACCGATTATTGATTTGGAAAAAGAGAAAACTAAAAAGATATAAGGATAAGTAATAAAAAAAGGTAAAATAAAAATAGAAACAATAAAAAAAAGCGTAACGACATGTGAATAAGATTGGAAAATGAAAGAAGAAGAAACAAACGCAACGCAACGCAACGCAACGCAACGCAGGTACTCCCACTCTTTAATCTTCATTTCTATTGTGTTTCTGCTTGCTTCAGATTTCTACTTCTTCTTCTTCTTCTTCTTCTTGTTGCGATTTGGTTGCAAATCACATTTCGTAGCTGATGCATCATGAATTCTCGATAAAGTTCGCGACTTTGCGTTGCGTTTATTAACAAATTAGTTGGGATCAAACTTTGAGTTCATTGGGTGCACATTGTATTGTATTGTATTGTATAGTAATAAAGGATTGGAATTGGGTATTCAAGTTTATTTCATTTGTGTGAATTGGAGTAGTAGGCGTAGCCATGGATTGCATTGATTAGGAGGGATTTAAAGGGCTCGGAAAACACACCATCCATCAAGAGCACTAAATAGAGCGCAATAGGAGAGTTCGATCCTTGTGTGACCCCAACTAATTTGGGATTCAGGCTTTCTTGTTGTTGATGCAGTAGTAGTAGTAATAGGCGTCGTGGAGGTGGTAGCCATAAATTGCATTTATTAGGAGGGTGATTTTAATGACTTGGAAAACACACCATCAAGTGCTCTAAATCGAGCGCATTAGAAGAGATTGATCCATGTAGCCAACCCCAACTAATTTGGGAATGAGGCTTTCTTGTTGTTGATGCAGTAGTAGGCGTCGTGGAGTTGTCAGCAATATCACATTTATAATTTATCGAGGGATTTAAAGGACTTGGAAAACACACTATCCGTCAAGTGTACTAAATCGAGCTTAATGGAAGAGTTTGATCCATGTTTGATCCCAACACTGACGCTGTGGTGTTAGCCATTGATTGATTCATTCATTATGTCTTTCACAATCGCTTGTTTCCGTTGGAGTGACTTTCAATGATTTAGAGCTACCCTTGTATATTCAGAAGGAAACATGGTTTCTTATTCTCTCAAAAGGGTCCTATGCAAGTCATCTTCTTTATGGTTTCTTAATTCGGTTTTTATTGTTAGTGAACTGTGCTATCTGACTGTATTTGTTCCCATCGCAGTCACTTTCAAAACCACACTTCAAAAGGGTATATGTATATGTAAGTCCTCTTCTTTATGTTTGTCTTTCCCTTAATTCCTTAATTTGATTTTGATTGTTTGTAAACTGGCTAATCTGACTCTATCTATTGCTATCGGATTCAAATGAGATCACACTTAGTGTCATGATTCAGGGGTTTCTCCATAAAAATGATGTCCACAACCCACTCCGACTCTTTAATCTAATGATAGAAAGGAATTTCTCTCCAAATGCAATGACAATATCCAAGATGATGTGTTTGCTGGCGGCGAGTGGCTCAAATTCTCAAGAAGCTGCCTCATGAATTGTTGCAAAGGAACGCATAAAAATGGCTTCCTTTATTTTTTGTTGATGCTTGACATTCAATCAGTTTGCATATAACCATGGTATCAATCAGCACTGCATATTTTTGGGATTCTTTTCAATGCAATTCAAGAAGCTTGAGCTTGGTAAGTTTTTCTGTAACTAATTCAGTTGAGTCGTAAGCTTCACAAGTCATTGTTCTAACTTTCGAACTCTTAAAAGTGAAAACTGAAAATTATAACCTTTAGTTTTGAGTAAATTTTTGTTGCATTTCATGTTTTTTTCTTTTCACAAGTAAAGGCTAACTTTATCTTTGGATCACTGTGTGTGTGTGTGTGTGTTAAATTGTATTGATTGCTAACAATTTTTTTCAATTTCTACTATTACCTTCTTTTTTTGTATTTTTTTTTTATCACAAAATGTTGAATCCAAGACCAACAGTGAGAGCGCTCTTCAAACAAAATTACCCTCTCGCCGGTGAAAGTTTAATTATAATCCATTTGCTTCTCTTATTTGTTGTTTACACGGTAGATCGACTAAGATTACTTTTTCTTAAAAAAAAATTTTAGAATGTCAAGTTCAAGACCAGATGTATGCCAATTGATAGATTGGATTGGAACAACTAAAGTTGTTGCATTAGGTCTTGTAGCATCTGCGGAGGCAAAAGCACTTGCGGATCATGTGCCACTTAGTCCTCAGACCCTGGTGGTGTGGTTAGATTTTGCTGTGAACCCAAAAGCACTCGTACGGAGACCTACGTCAGACATTTATAGTTAGAGATGCTTTTGGCGATTCAGTTGCATGTACCTCTGATAAAGTTGTGATGGAATGAATTTTGAAGATAATGGTAAGTTTATTCCGACATTAAATACAAAAAGTTATACTTGTTGGATGCTAACTAATCTGCTTATTTGCTTCTCTCAATTTGAAGAACCGAAACAATTTTTGTTGTTGCTAAAACGTAGTTCCCTTTTTACCTTAATAAGTGTTTGTATAGTCAGTACTATAAACTAGCAAGTGAATCTGTAATGCTTTATGTGAAGGTTCGTGATCAATTCTTTTTTTTTTTTTTTTTACCTTTTTGTATAGACAATGCTATTTACTAGCAAGTGAATCTGTTACGCTTTACATGAAGGTTCACGATCAAGTTCATTCATTACTCTCCTTTTGTCTAACAACGCTTGTAAAGTTGGAAATAAAAAAATCGTAGCCTTGCGTGTAGCTTTGTTTTTCCATCAGTTGCAGCTTCGGCTTTTCCTATTGATGGTTAGAGCTGATATATTTGATCTTTTTTTAAATGGAATATCTAAAGCTGGTCTTCCTTTTGATGGTTGGTGGGTCAATATCAAGTGCAACATTTAAACTAGTAATCTTGCTTTTTCATCGCATCGCAAATGATATATAGTTATCATTCATCACGCCCTCGTGGTCACTTTTGTTGATGCATTTTCATGTTTAAGCAAATTGATACAGGAGTATAATATAAATTGATTAGTTTGATTGTCATTGTCTGAGATCTCAAATGAAATGTTTTATCATAAATGCTTGAATTCCTTTGATAATGGTGTTGTTTTCTGATCTTATTCGGTAAGTGATTTGAATTCTGGAATGAGGAAATCAGATGGATAAATAAAATGGGTTTCCAGTTTTGTTACTTGATTGAGATCGAAATGCAAGAAAGTAAACTGGTGGGACGATTCCTTTTTTGTGTTGCCATGTATTTTGGATTGGAAGTTATATTTAATTCTGTTTAATTTCACTGTATCTTAGAACATCAAGAAAGTTCTTTTCTTGCTCATGCTGCTTGTTTGATCTGTTTATTTAATTGTTGAAGCTTCATGGCAGATTGCAGAATCAGAATCGTAAGAGGCTTAGAGCTGGCAAACCTCCTGTGAACCTTGATATGACTCATTAAAAAAGAGTTTTATATATGTAGAGGCTTCAAGTAATTTGGGAGAGCTTTAATTGTGCAAGGTCTACACTATTTACTCAACCTCTGATTTTGATTAAGAACCTTGATATGCACCTACTCGATTGCGTGATCCATACTCACAAGGAACAAGATCTATATTGATGAAGACCATGAATTGCTTTTGTTCTTCATCGGTAGAAGTAATGGTCTGCTAAGGTTAGTTTATTTTCAGTTGTTGCTTTAGGTTACGTTAGGAGTGTTTGATAGTTTAATAGTTTAGTTTCTTATGTTTGCTTTTGAAATTTCTCATGGCAGTGAAGAATGAATCAAACGGAACTTGTAAATTCTGATGCCATGGTGGAAACTACACCTGCAAAATGCTCTAAGTTCACTGCAGCATCAAATTAGTGAGGTAATTAATTTCTATTTGGATGTTCAAAGTCTTACTAGATTTGCATTATACGAGAATCCGAGATAATAGGAAGCATTTTAAGTAAGATTTTGATGTCTCTTTGCGATTGCGCTGGCAGCACAATGCCTCTTTGCATTTGAATAAGTTTTTAGTAGATCATATTTCATCTACTAGCTAAATCTTTTCACTGGCCCCTAATATGCTGTTGATTTCACAGGCTGGAAAACCTGGATTTGATGTCAAAGCACGGTGCTGATGTATGGAAGCTTTGTAATAAACTAGCTTTACTTGGGAAGGGCGGTTGGGGTGGTTTGGACAACTACAAAAACGGCCTACTAATGCCCCCGCTATAAAATTTGACTCAATAAAAATTGATGAAGTTTGACAAAGTATGGGTAGACCAAAGTTAACTTGAAATTTAAATGGTTTGAAAAACTCACCATCAATTGCTATAAATCGAGCACAATAGAAGAGTTTGATCTATGTAGCCGACCTCAAGTAATTTGGGACTGAGCTTTAATTGTGCAAGGTCTACACTATTTACTCAACCAAGGTCTGATTTTGATTAAGTACAATTCAATTGCAAATATATTTTCTAAAATGACTTATATTTCTTTTGTTCCAATCTGTCATTCTCTTTTCAATTTGTATTTGGAGAATGTATTTCATGATGCATTGCAGACATGTGTGAAGTTCGTAATATGAATGGAATCTTTAGTTTTGGCGGAACAATATCGCCAAAGAAGCCAACCTCCTCGGCCATTGGCAAAGTCGCATTGGGTGACGTGACGCCAAAACTAAAGATTCCATTCATATTAGAGTTCCAATCTTCTTCTGTCACTAAAAGACCTCCTGCCCAGTGCCCCATTTTATGTGTTTAATATACACAAAACACATGCATAACAAAAGTTTGTAAGAGAAGTCCCAAGACTGTCTTTCACTATAATATGTATATATAAACACTACTGAGAATCATATCAACTAGTCAATTGAACCTACATCTGCATATTAAGCAAGACTAATACTTCGTCTATTTCTATGTACATTACTCTATTTTGTTTCTATGTTTATAGATCCATCATCAACTCTTGATTTTATATATGAACATCTATTTCAACCAAACAACATACTGTTAATCATTGATTCACAGTAGAAGAGTTTCTTCCAAAAAAAAAAAAAAAAAATACTGGAAGAGTTGCAGTGAAGAAATACAAAGAGAAGCTTGCACATCCATATTCAGCTAATCAATGAAGATCTTATCATACAAGAAAATGAAATACTACATGTGTTATATATACAAAAAATGCATTACATATATACAAGTCTGATCATTATAGACGGACGTATAAAAAAGCTGTCCGCTCGCAACTCTCTTCTGACAAAAATCGAAATTGTTACAAATGAACATTCACAAAAATTGAACTATACATGACATTAACAAAAATTGAATTATACATGATTCTCTTCTAGGACAAAAATGAGACAGACAAAACTTGAATTATCTACACAATCTCTTCTACCATCATCTTGAACAAACGGTTAAAAAAGGCCAAAATGAGGAGGAAAGAAACTATTTAGTAAGGCTCGACAAATAATTTTGCCTTCTTCAACATCATCATCGTCTTCAGGAAACTCGTTCTTCAAATATAGGCCCAAACCCTCCAAAGCACTCTATCATGTCCAATACTCTATCATGTATTTCATGATGGCAAAGTGTCATATACGTCGACGGACTTTTCCATCTGAAAAATGGAATAACAAACAATGAATAGATTGTATAAATAAATCAAAAGGTAGACAACCAAGAAAATCATACCTCCTCGAGTGCGAGCCGGGCAGCTTGTCTCTGTCGTAGCAACTTCAATGTAGCTTCCTCTTTAGCAGCTTTAACGTGTGCATCAATTCTTGCCTTCTCTGTTATTATATGTTAACATTTAGAAAATTTATCGTGTGATGAACAATTTTAAAAAATCACCAGCAACACCAAATGTGAATTAAAACTGAAATCTGAAACTCCTTCAACATATTCAATCAAAACTTCAGACTAAATCTAAAGATTTAAGTAAATCTTCTTTGGCATAACAATTCACTAACAGAAACATATAACCAACTACAATCATAATTTAAATATAAAATGAAGTATCTCACCTTCTCGCTGCTTCTTTTCAAATCTTTCCCTCTCCTCCTGCTTCACCTTCAATAGATCAACTCTCTCACCCTAATAATTACAAAATAAGATTGTAAGCCAAGTTCAACAATAAAATAACTATAAAGCACGTCAAGACATGGACACTTACAATGCATAGAGTTTTCTGCTATGCTTTAAGAATCGTGTCTGCAAAGTGACTCTTTAACATTGCAGCGCGCAGTGACTTGCTTGGCGACAATTGCCCTTCACATGTTTTTAGACATTCTACACCTTCAAAGCATCACAAAGTATAAGAAAAAGCAGACATCAATACTTGAATAGAAAAACTTAGAAATGGACCAAAGCCATTCATTTTTTACATTATTTAACAAGTTTTAAGTCCACCTAATAGAAAATTTTAAGATCACCCTCCAACTTCTCTTATTGCTTCCTAAGTTATTTGTGTTGACTCGAAAGTTTCCTTTGATCGTTATAAGTCTTATCGTTATTGTTTTTGGAACTGTCATAGGGTATTGGTTATTTATCAATTAGAGAGTGTTTGGTTGAATAATTTATATTATCAAATAAGAGAGTTATTCGAGAATCACAGTGGCAGCAGTTGGCTTACTTTGTTGATGTGGAACAATTAGAACAAGTGATTAAAAACCAACTGAAATAGTTCTGTTCAGGTTGCTAATTTTTTCAGTGTAAAAAATTATAAAAAAAACAGTTATGCTACTTTGGGGATAATTATTGGAAATCTTAATGACATTGAAAATTAGAAAGAACAATGAATTATGTTGTATTCCTAGATTGCTCTAATTTCTTATTCAATGAAATATTGTTTGGTTTGCTATATTCAATTTTAAGGCATTTACTTGTTGAAACTCTGAATATAAATGTGTCTGATTGATGATTATATATATTTATTGTGATCTGGCACTTATAGAAAATTTAAAGATCACCCTCCAACTTCTCTTATTACTTCCTAAGTTAAATAAATTCTAGTTTTTGGTACTATATCATATCGAATTAATAAAAACTTGGAGATCATAAAACAGACCCCATGTTTTTCCATGTCATGAAAAAATAGAATTTAATTGGTATCCGAAGAAGGAAAAACTCGAAATGCTATTTGATGGTAGTAGAAAAGAGAGACAAACCACTTGAAGCTTCAGAGAAAGCATTGTCATAGCTGCAGCGAGATTTCATATCGCCAAATGAACCTTTTGGATAGGCTGCTGCAGGATTCCCAAGTCTCTTGGAAGTAGCAGATTCACATTTAGGATTGGTGTTGTTATTTTTGAGGTATTTGAGTGATGAGTCCTGTCCACAAGTACCACCAATAGTGTTGGCAAACTACATACACATTGCATACTTATAAAACTGAGTACAAAACTGAAATCCAACAACAAAAGTAATCACAACAAAAATGCAAAGGAAATAAGAAATATGATAAAAGGAGTTACATACTTTTCCAATAACATTAGACTTGAAGCAACTACTTGTGAATATATGTATTTCCGATGCAATTTCTCCATCGTCTTTGTTTTCGCAAAGAAGCCCGAGTCTTCGAAGATGACCGTGCAGCCTTCGGTGGCAATTTTCTCTTTGATATTTCCATTAGATCCCGATCCTTGTAGACCAAATCAGATTTTTCCTCCTCACTCCATTTTGCTAGTGGCAAACTTCACCTTCAACTTCAACTTTTTCTTAAATCGTGATGTTTTCAACTTGAGATTTTGGTTGTGGCAGTTTCACCTTCAACTTCAAATTCTTCTTAAGTGCGATGTTTTCATCAACAGCATTGATGAGATTTGAATGAATTTCATTGGGGTTCTCTTCATGTTTAGACTATGATGATTTTCAAGCAACATAACCAGCAGACATCGCCAAAAAAATAAAAGCCCATTCATGCTATAAGGAAATAATTATGTGATTTTATTACATAATGAAGCTCTCATGAAACAACACAAAAGTTTGTATCAATGATGAAAAAAAAAAAAAAAAAAAAGTCAACCCAAGAAAGACCTAAACCCCAATTGCAATCAAAAGTGAAAAAAAGACCATCAAACTCTCATTAGCATAGATCATAGGATTATAACAAAAAGAAAAGTCATAGGAAATAATTCATTCATGTTATAAATAATAATAAGAGCATCAAACTCTCATTAACATTGAGCAGAGAATTACATATACATAGTTAGTGTCAATGAAACAACAAAAAAGTTTGTATCAATGATGGAAAAAAAAATCAATCAAAGAAAGTCCTAAACATCATTAAATCTTTCAATGTTCATGCATGCAAGATGTAGAAGGGAAATAAATTTAACAGAACCCATAAACCCTAATTAAACACTAAAAATCACAAACGTATGTACGTACCACTAGCTAATCTAATTAAGAGAATGAACTTTATGTAAATTCAGTTAGACCCTAAAAATCACAAGAACCCAACCTAAATATCACAAGAACCCAATTCGGGAAAAATTCAGTTCTTGATCGATATTATCCGATAATCAGATTAGGATAACATAAAAAAAACTCACCTCACTTGTCTTTAAGAGAACAAAAATCACAACAATGCAAGCAAAAAATTTTTACTTGATTGATTAATGTATTTATACAATTGACATAAAAATAGAAATAATAAAAAATAGAAATAATAAAAAAACTGTAAAGACGAAATCAAGATGTATACAATTGACATAAAAATAGAAATAATAAAAATAGAAATAATTTTTTTTATTATTTTCAAATATAGGCCCAAAAATTATAAATAGTGTGATGAAAATCAATATAATACAAAATTTATTGTTTATAACGACATTTTAAAAATATATTAAATATATAATTAATGCATATGAATAATTTTTAAGTAAATTAATCATATAAAAATATGTCGTTCATTACATTATTAAGTTTAAATATTATTTAATAAATCATTACATGTGGTCATAATATGCTAGGATATTTCAATTATAATTTGATTAAGCTTTACCAACGTAACATTCAACAATTCTAGTATCTAATTTATTAGTGTTAGATTATAAAATTTTATAAATCATACACGCTTTTGTATAAAGAGCAAATATGTAATTCTTGCTATCAAAGAAAGTCCTAAACATCATTAAATCTTTCAATGTGCATGCATTAAACATCATTACCGATTATTGATTTGGAAGAAGAGAAAACTAAAAACCTAACAAACTAGAGATCAGAAATTTTTTTTTTTACTTGATTGATTAATGTATTTATAATTTGGGGATAAAGATAATAACAATAGCTTTTTTTTAATTATTTTCAAGATAGAAGGATAAGTAATAAAAAAAGGTAAAATAAAAATAGAAACAATAAAAAAAAACGTAAAGACGTGAATAAGATTGGAAAATGAAAGAAGAAGAAACACAACGCAACGCAACGCAGGTACTCCCACTCCTTAATCTTCATTTCTATTGTGTTTCTGCTTGCTTCAGATTTCTACTTCAGATTTCTACTTCTGCTTCTTCTTCTTCTTACATTTTTATGCCTTGTTTTGTGAAATTGAAGACCCAAAACGTTCATTACCCATTCAGCCTCGATAATTGATTCACATTTTATAGCTGATGCATCATGAATTCTCGATAAAGTTGGCGCCTTTGCGTTTATTCCCAATTTAGTTGGGATCAAACTTTGAGTTCATTGGGTGCACATTGTGTTGTATTGTATTGTATCGTATAGTAATAAAGGATTGGAATTGGGTATTCAAGTTAATTTCATTTGTGTGAATTGGAGTAGTAGGCGTAGCCATGGATTGCATTGATTAGGAGGGATTTAAAGGGCTCGGAAAACACACCATCCATCAAGTGCACTAAATAGAGCGCAATAGGAGAGTTCGATCCTTGTGGCCGACCCCAACTAATTTGGGATTCAGGCTTTCTTGTTGTTGATGCAGTAGTAGTAGTAATAGGCGTCGTGGAGGTGGTAGCCATAAATTGCATTTATTAGGAGGGGGATTTGAATGACTTGGAAAACACACCATCAAGTGCTCTAAATCGAGCGCATTAGAAGAGCTTGATCCATGTCAGCAATACCACATTTTGATTTATCAGGTGGGATTTAAAGGACTTGGAAAACACACTATTCGTCAAGTGTACTAAATCGAGCTTAATGGAAGAGTTTGATCCATGCAGCCGATCCCAACTACTGGACGCTGTGGTGTTAGCCATTGATTGATTCATTCATTATGTCTTTCACAATCGCTTGTTTCCGTTGGAGTGACTTTCAATGATTTAGAGCTACCCTTGTATATTCAGAAGGAAACATGGTTTCTTATTCTCTCAAAAGGGCCCTATGCAAGTCATCTTCTTTATGGTTTCTTAATTCGGTTTTTATTGTTAGTGAACTGTGCTATCTGACTGTATTTGTTCCCATCGCAGTCACTTTCAAAACCACACTTCAAAAGGGTATTATATGTAAGTCCTCTTCTTTATGTTTGTCTTTCCCTTAATTTGATTTTGATTGTTTGTAAACTGGGTAATCCGACTCTATCTATTGCTATTGGATTCAAATGAGATCACACTTAGTGTCATGATTCAGGGGTTTCTCCATAAAAATGACGTCCACAAGCCACTCCGACTCTTTAATCTAATGATAGAAAGGAATTTCTCTCCAAATGCAATGACAATATCCAAGATGATGTGTTTGCTGGCGGCGAGTGGCTCAGATTCTCAAGAAGCTGCCTCATGAATTGTTGCAAAGGAACGCATAAAAATGGCTTCCTTTATTTTTTGTTGATGCTTGACATTCAATCAGTTTGCATATAACTAAGGTATCAATCAGCACTGCATATTTTTGGGATTCTTTTCAATGCAATTCAAGAAGCTTGAGCTTGGTAAGTTTTTCTGTAACTAATTCAGTTGAGTCGTAAGCTTCACAAGTCATTGTTCTAACTTTCTAACTCTTAAAAGTGAAAACTGAAAATTATAACCTTTTTGAGTAAATTTTTGTTGCATTTCAT
Organism: Stephania yunnanensis; assembly: GCA_039657365.1. Taxonomy (NCBI): domain Eukaryota; kingdom Viridiplantae; phylum Streptophyta; class Magnoliopsida; order Ranunculales; family Menispermaceae; genus Stephania; species Stephania yunnanensis. The sequence goes on from CM077591.1 coordinate 51,553,462, forward strand.
GTTTTTTTCTTTTCACAAGTACAGGCTAACTTTATCTTTGGATCACTGTATGTGTGTGTGTGTGCGTGTGTTAAATTGTATTGATTGCTAACAATTTTTTTCAATTTCTACTATTACCTTCTTTTTTTGTATTTTTTTTTTATCACAGAATGTTGAATCCAAGACCAACAGTGAGAGCGCTCTTCAAACAAAATTACCCTCTCGCGGTGAAAGTTTAATTATAATCCATTTGCTTCTCTTATTTGTTGTTTACACGGTAGATCGACTAAGATTACTTTTTCTTAAAAAAAATTTTTAGAATGTCAAGTCCAAGACCAGATGTATGCCAATTGATAGATTGGATTGGAACAACTAAAGTTGTTGCATTAGGTCTTGTAGCATCTCTGCGGAGGCAAAAGCACTTGCGGATCATGTGCCACTTAGTCCTCGGACCCTGGTGGTGTGGTTAGATTTTCTTTGTGAACCCAAAAGCACTCGTATGGAGATCCACATCAGACATTAATAGTTAGAGATGCTTTTGGCAATTCAGTTGCATGGACTTCTGATAAAGTTGTGATGGAATGAATTTTGAATATAATGGTAAGTTTATTCCGACATTAAATACAAAAAGTTATACTTGTTGGATACTAACTAATCTGCTTATTTGCTTCTCTCAATTTGAAGAACCGAAACAATTTTTGTTGTTGCTAAAACATAGTTCCCTTTTTACCTTAATAATGGTTTGTATGGCTAGTACTATAAACTAGCAAGTGAATCTGTAATGCTTTATGTGAAGGTTCGTGATCAATTCTTTTTTTGTATAGACAATGCTATTTACTAGCAAGTGAATCTGTTATGCTTTACATGAAGGTTCACGATCAATTTCATTCATTACTCTCCTTTTGTCTAACAATGCTTGTAAAGTTGGAAATAAAATAATCGTAGCCTTGCGTGTAGCTTTGTTTTACCATCAGTTGCAGCTTCGGCTTTTCCTATTGATGGTTAGAGCTGATATATTTGATCTTTTTTTAAATGGAATATCTAAAGCTGGTCTTCCTTTTGATGGTTCAAGTGCAACATTTAAGGTAAAAAGGGAACTATGTTTTATCATAAATTGATTAGTTTGATTATCATTTTCTGAGATCTCAAATGAAATGTTTTATCATAAATGCTTGAATTCCTTTGATAATGGTATTGTTTTCTCATCTTATTCGGTAAGTGATTTGGATTCTGGAATGAGCAAATAAGATGGATAAATAAAATGGGTTTCCAGTTTTGTTACTTGATTGAGATCGAAATGCAAGAAAGTAAACTTTTTCGGGTGGGACGATTCCTTTTTTGTGTTGCCATGTATTTTGGATGCTGCATAGTTATATTTAATTTGTTTAATTTCTTTGTATCTTAGAACATCAAGTAAGTTCTTTTCTTGCTCATGCTACTTGTTTGATCTGTTCATTTAATTGTTGAAGGTTCATGGCAGATTGCGAATCAGAATACGGACGCGTAAGAGGCTTAGAGCTGGCAAACCTCCCGTGAACCTTGATATGACTCATTAGACACTAGAACCACCACTACCCGCAAATAAACGCGGTGATGCCAATGCTCGGAAACTACACCGCAAAATGCTCTAAGTTCACTGCAAAGATCAAATTTGTGAGGTAATTAATTTCTATTTGGATGCTCAAAGTCTTACTAGATTTGCATTCTACGAGAATCGGATAATAGGAACCATTTTAAGTAAGATTTTGACGTCTCTTTGCGATTATTTGGCGGCAAGACAATGCCTCTTTGCATTTGAATAAGTTTTAGTAGCTCATATTTCATCTACTAGCTAAATCTTTTCACTGGCCCCTAATATGCTGTTGATTTCACAGGTTGGAAAACCTGGATTTGATGTCAAAGCACGGTGCTGATGTATGGAAGCCTTGTAAGTTGTAACTAACGTCCGGAGGCTTTTCTACCGAGGTCTATTTTCAATAAAGTAGCTTTACTTGGAAAGGGCGGTTGGGGTGGTTTGGACAACTACAAAGACGACCTATTAATAAATTCAGAATAATATTGCTCAATGGAGAGATTACCTTGACTTAATTGACTGATCTCAAGTTCAAGTTGCAAGCGTTGCGCAGTATTTTCTTGGTGGTATATGCGTCTCAAGTAATCCCACATTTGTTTTGCTGTACCAAAAGAACGTTGATTGTTAACCATACGTGGTTCAATAGAGGCTAAGATCCAAGAAATGATGCATGCATCTTTGGTTTCCCATTGCGTAAGATCCTTAGTGTCTGTAGGTGCCGAAGAACTGCCGTCGATGAGGGTTTTCCCTTTCAAAAACATTCTAAACTGAAACTCCCAGGCAGCATAATTCTTGCCTGTGAGTCTAATAGCAAAAGTCTCCGAGGATTTGCCGGAAAAATTCTCGGTAGACTTCATAAACCGAAAAATTACAAAACCAAATTGTTGATAATAAATCAACCCGAAACGAAGAAGATAAAAGAAAAGAACCAGAAAACAACCAGAATAGATGATCAGAAGAAAAATTGTAGGCTCTGATACCATAACAATGTTTAAGCAAAATGGTTGAATGCCTTTTCTCCTTGAGATCTTTCTCCTTAAAAAAGAATAATGTACAACCTAAATTAGGCAACAAAATATAGGCAACAAAATATACAGCTAATGTAATTGACTATTAGCTAACTATTCTAAGTAATATATACAAATACATGGTAAGAAGAATAACTTAATTGGAGCCACAAATCTTGCTAATAATTCCTGAATTAGTGTCATAAATCAATGCCATTAATAGAAATGGGAGACGGATGACCACACCAGCAGAGGTCACATTCTGAACGCCATGAAGGACTCACTGTTCGACCTCTACCATGACGTCTCCTTTGCCAAGGAGCTGTGGGAGAAATTGGAGGCAAGGTACCATAAGGAGGATGCGGCAAGTAAGAAATTCCTTATATCAAAGTTTATTAATTTTAAAATGGTTGATGAAAGGTCTGTCATGGAACAATTTCGTGAAGTTGAGAGGATTAGAAATAATTTCTCTCAACACAATCTTGTCATGGATGAAACAATTGTTGTGTCTTCTATTATTGATAAACTGCCCCCATCTGGAAGGAGTTCAAACGAACTCTTAAGCATAAAAAAGAAGATATCTCTTGATGAACTTGCTAACCATCTTCGTGTAGAAGAGGATTGTCGCATGCAGGAAAATGAAAAAAAGCAGAATGCTCAAGAAATTTCAAAGGTGCATGTGATGGAAGCGGCTAAGCTCAAAAAGCCCCTACTGAACAGGCCTGACAAGCCTGGTGGTTTCAAAAAGCCTACCGGTTCGGGAAAATCGAACAACCAAAACCAGAATCAAAGGAAGCAGAAAGTCACTTGTTGGTTCTGCGGGAAAGATGACCACCTCAAGTCCGAATGTTGTCATTGGAAGAGGAAGCAAGGAAAAAACCATGCTTCCTCTAGCGCTGCAAAAGGTGCAGGTAACGACAATGATAATCTCATTGCTATGATATCTGAAATCAACGTCGTTGAAAATGATATGGCTTGGTTGGTTGATTCTGGTGCTACTCGACATGTCTGCAAGAACAAGAGGTTGTTCAAGACCATGGAGGCAATAGATGAAAATACTGTCTTGTACATGGGAAATGATGCTACCGTCCCTGTTAAAGGCAAAGGTAGTGTTGATATGAAATTTACTTATGGCAAAATTGTAACACTCACTAACGTGTATTATGCACCAGAAGTGAGGAAGAATCTTGTGTCGGGTGGTCTTTTGAATAAGTTTGGTTTTAGGCTTGTCTTTGAGACTGACAAGTTTGTACTCTCCAAGGGAGGGGTATATGTAGGGAAGGGTTATGCTTATGAGGGCATGTTTAATCTCAATGTAATAGCTTTATCTAATAAGAATGTTGTTTATGCGTATCTTGTTGAGTCTCCTTCATTTTTATGGCATCATAGATTAAGACATGTTCATTTCAGAAAATTATATGATATGGTAAATCTGGAATTACTGCCTTATTTTGATAAATATGAAGGAAATTGCAATACATGCATGAAAACAAAAATAACTAGAAATTCATTTCCTAATGCTGAAAGAAATTCAAAGATGCTAGTCTTGATACATTCTGATGTATGTGACATACGTAGTACACCCTCAATAGGAGGCAATAAATATTTTATAACATTTATTGATGATTATAGCAAATTTTGTTATGTTTATTTGTTGCATTCCAAAGATGAGGCAGTGGTTAAGTTTCGGGCCTATAATGCAGAAACTCAATTGCAATGTGATACCTTTATAAAATGTTTAAGGTCTGATAGGGGAGGAGAGTACTATGATCCAAAGTACTTTGAATCCACTGGAATAGTCCATGAGACTACTGCCCCTTATACACCACAACAAAATGGTGTGACTGAGCGTAAAAATCGTGTTTTAACCGAAATAGTTAATGCTATGTTATTAAACTCTGGTTTGAGTAGTGGATTTTGGGGAGAGGAATTGCTGACTGCATGTCATATTTTGAACATAATTCCACAAAAGAGGAATAAAGTCACCTCATATGAGCTTTGGAATAAGCGAAAACCAAATCTTAATTATTTAAGAGTTTGGGGCTGTAGAGCAGTAGTAAAAGTACCTGAATGCAAAAAGAGGAAATTGGGTGAAAGGGGAGTGGAGTGCATATTTATTGGATATGCACAACACAGTAAAGCATATAGGTTCATGGTAATTGAGTCTAATAATTTGATTTCAGTAAACACTGTAATTGAATCAAAGGATGCAATCTTTGATGAGACAAGATTTAAATCTGTTCTCAAAAGTATTCCTGAAGAAAACCAAAAAGGGAAGGAAGTCATAGAAATTGAAAATGACAAAAAAATAGTAAAAGTTCTGAACTTCGAAGGAGCAAACGAGCTCAGAACATTAAGTCATTTGGTTCTGATTTCTATACATTCCTAGTTGAAGGAAGTAGAGAAACGGTAACTAGACAAATTCCGTATTGTTTTAATACGGATGCTGATCCTCAAACAGTAGAGGAGGCAATGAAAGAAAGAGATGTAGCTTTCTGGAAAGAGGCATTAAATGATTAGATGGATTCAATAATGGGAAATAACACTTGGGAGCTAGTTGATCTACCTCCTGGTGTAAACCCATTAAATGCAAATTTCTCTTCAAAAGGAAAAGAAGAGTTGATGGATCCATTGAAAAACACAAAGTGAGATTGGTTGCTAAGGGTTTCACCAAAAGCATGGAATAGACTATTTCGATACCTATTCACCAGTAGCTAGAATTGCTACGTACTATCAAATTGCTTATTGCAATTGAAGCTATAAACAAGCTGGTCATCCACCAAATGGACGTTAAAACAACGTTCCTAAATGGAGAGTTGGATGAGGAAATATACATGGAACAACCTGAAGGGTTTATTATGCCCGGTCATGAGAATAAAGTGTGCAGATTGCGAAAATCATTGTACAGTTTAAAGCAAGCACCAAAACAGTGGCACCAAAAATTTGACCATGTGTATTGTAACGACCCTTGCTTTTGGATTCAAAATAAATGAATCTGATAAATGTGTATATAGCAAGTTTGATGGAAAAGGCAATGGTGTCATTATTTGTCTTTACGTAGATGACATGCTGATTTTTGGAACTAACTTGGAACAAGTTCAGTTGACCAAAAGGTTTCTTTCAAGCCAGTTTGAAATGAAAGATATGGGGCAAGCTGATGTTATACTCGGAATTCAGATTGTAAGAGATGAAAGGAGTATTACTCTAACTCAATCTCATTATATTGAGAAAGTTCTCAATAGATTCAATCACTTGAATTGTGCCCATGTTTCTACCCCACTAGATTCAAGTATTGAGCTAGTGAAAAATACAGGCAATCCAGTTTCACAACTGGAGTATTCTAGATTAATTGGATGCTTAATGTATGCAATGACATGCACTAGGCCGGATATTGCCTTGGCAGTAGGCAAGTTGAGTAGATTTACAATTAATCCAAGCGAGTTGCATTGGTTTGCAATTCGAAGAGTCTTGAAATATCTGAAGAAAACAATTAACTAGGTTTATGCTATAGTGGATATCCTTCGGTATTAGAAGGATTTTCAGATGCAAGTTGGATTGTGAAAGATCAAAATCATGCATCCACAAGTGGGTGGATTTTCACACTTGCTGGAGGTGCAATCTCGTGGGCTTCAAAGAAGCAAACTTTAATGGCTGATTCTACCATGGAATCAGAGTTTATTGCATTGGTCTCAGCTTCAAAAGAAGCTGAATGGCTATGTGAATTATTACACGAGATACCATTGTGGCCTAAATCGGTAGCTCCAATCTCTATCCATTGTGATAGTCAGGCCACATTGGCAAGGGCTTATAGCCAAATGTACAACGGTAAATCCAGACATATTGGACTGAGACATAGTTGTGTCAGAGAATTGATAACAAGAGGAGTTATCACGATCGACTATGTAAAATCTAGTCAAAACTTGGCAGATCCCCTTACTAAAGCCTTGCCAAGAGACTTGGTGAATAAAACATCAAGAGGGATGGGTCTCAAGCCCATGAATTACAAGTCACCAATAGTGGAAACTCAACTCGACGCCTAACATTACGTTAAGCCTTGAGTTCAATGCAGTCAAATTCATTATGAGAGTGACTGTGAGCACTAAATTTTAATAACCATCCCAAAGTTGTTAGTGCTCGGTACCTACATGTAAAGAGATGAGGTTGAGATGATCTCTTAATAGTCTTCTAAAGGTGCTTAAATTGCGGGGGTACTAGAATGGAGACTACCGATGTGGATGTGAAGTGCGGCCGCTTCAAGGAGTTCATGGGCTTGACTCCAAAGACATTCACGAGAAGATACGGGACACAAGGCCAATGTTGAATGTGTCAGGATATTTATGGCTTTTTGTTGGTGTAAGTTATATACGTGATATGTTTATGCTACATATCGAATAGAATCATTGGTTCAAAGTTTATCTACCATGTAATTCTGATATGATGTAATGAGCTTTTGACAAGTTAGTGGTTCAAATCGCAAGATACAATTAGTTATGCATATAATGTTTGAGATTTCGTGAATTGAATGATCCGATTATTTTGAAAATGGCGGGGGATTGTTGAACATTTTCAAATTAAATGTTTAGTCCCACATTGGTTATGAAATTCAAGTTTAAAGAGTATATATGTACTCTTGCACCATAGTGTGTGTAAAACAAAATACAAGTGCTATGCAAGGTGAGCCACACGCTCGCGCGCGCGCCTGCGGCGCGGCTCATATGACGCATTTTAGGCGCTTTTATGTGCGCACTTAGCACTTGGCACGAGGCACGTGCGTGTGCGTGCATATATGTGTAAGCTAACCATGGGTAAAACTTTTTACCATTAATTTTTACTATTTTCGAGATTAAATGGGTAGTTAGTAGAGTGGTTGAGTGGGTGCAGTTGAAACTGCTCTCCATTAAGGAATTACTGCTCCACTACTCCATCGCATCAATGCTTGACTGCTCCATTACTCCATTGCATCAATGCTTGACTGTTCCACTACTCCACTACCCCATTTTCACTCTAACTGGTCATGACCAGTGCTCTATAAGAGGGGAGGTTTGGGGAGGAAGAAATCATCTCGAAATTCACCAGCAATTGCTCTTGTTTTCATCTTTCACTACTGCAAAGTGAAAGGTGGGTTTACTTTATCGTATCCTTTAGGATATTTGCTGACTCTTGCAGTGTAAAGAGCAAAACTTCCTTTAGGAAAGTGGCAGTGTTACACGCTTTGAAGTCATTGTAAGTCCATCTGGGTCTAACAAATTCTTCAAGTGTGATGTTTTCATCAATAGGCATTGATGAGATTTGAATGAACTTCATCATCAAGCAACATAACCAGCTTACACTGCCAAAAAAAGAAGAAGAAAGTCCTAAACGCCATTAAATCTTTCAATGTGCATGCATGCAAGAAGTAGAACAGAACTAAATTTAACATAACCCATAAACCTTAATTAAACACTAAAAATCACAAACGTATATACGTACGAACCACTAGCTCAGCTATTTAAGAGAAGGAACTTTATGTAAATTCAGTTAAACCCTAAAAATCACAAGAACCCAACCTAAATATCACAAGAACCCAACTTGGGAGTAGTGAATTTTCAAGAAAATTCAGTTCTTGATCGATTTTATCCGATAATCAGATTATTATAGCTTACTTCTTAATCTTTATCGCAGTTGGCGCCAAAATCTTATATGTCAAAATAGAAATAAAATACACCTAGTAATTATTTATTAAGCTAAAAACAAGTAGTAAAAATGGTGAAGTAAATAAAATAAAAAAAACGTAAAGAGCGTGCGTTCAATTTAATAATGGGCTCTACTAATTTTTGTATAATGTATATATAATATAAAGGCTATCTGGACCAAATTGTGGATTGGAATGTTTCAAACAAAGCTCCTTGAAATCGAAACACGTATAGCATAAAAAAAATTCACCTCGCTTGTATTTAAGAGAACAAAAATCACAACAATGCAAGCAAAAAGTAAAAATAATTAAAATTTAAACAGTAACTTACCGATTATTGATTTGGAAGAAGAGAAAACTCAAATCCAAGAAACTAGTGATCAAAAAAAAATTCACTTGATTAATTAATGTATTTATAATTTGGGGATAAGGATAACAACAATAGTTTTTTTTTTTTTTTTTTTCAAGATTGAAGGATAAGTAATAAAAAAAAAGTTAAAATAAAAATAGAAATAATAAAAAAAGCATGAAGACGAAATCGAGAAATTTTGAGTATTAAACAAGTAATTTTTCTCTTTTTTCTCATTGGTTTGCTTTATATTATTTAAAAGTAATAAAACAAAACCAACTATATCTAGCACATTAAAATAAAACAAAGTCAATCAACTCAATCAGTTTCTTGCAATGCCAATAGATGAAGTAGCAACAAATAGAATGGAGGAAGCCAATTTAAAAGACTTCCCTGGCTATCCAGAAATGAAGAGTAAATTCGTTTTACATGATTTCTTTTCTCTCATAACATGGCAGAATGAAGAGATCCAACTTCCATAGCACAACAGAATGCTATCACATATATAAAGTAGATTGCATTTTAAAATTCTCAATTAGTTTTGACTTTTAAGTATATTATAGTGAAGAAATTTCAGAAATCAAAAATATATCTGAAACTGAACTAACACATCCATGATCTTCATACTAGTATGCCAAAAATAGAAAACCTCTCTTTTTAAAGAAAACAAGGATGCTTAGTAAATTTTTTGTGGATTTATAGAACTGAAATCAGATGAAGTATGCAACTAACAAGATAAAGAATGTGTTTTGCAAAAATCAGGCTTACATTCACTAAAAAACTAATCAAAACCCTAAATGCCAAACAGAGAGGGGAAAAAGCCCTAAAATTGAGTTCAAATCAATCAAGGAAACAAACAAAATATTCATGAAATGCAAGCAAAAAATGCATTACATATATACAAGAGAAACACCACAAAGTTGCACATCCATATTCAGCTAATCAATGAAGATCTTATCATACAAGAAAATGAAACACTACATTTGTTATATATACAAAAAATGCATTACATATATACAAGTCAGATCATTGCAGACGGACGCAACTCTTTTTTGACAAAAATCGAAATTGTTACAAATCAACATTCACAAAAATTGAACTATACATGACAATAACAAAAATTGAATTATACATGATTCTCTTCTACCCTCAACTTGAGAGGTTAGAAGGCCAAAAATGAAGCAGACAAAACTTGAATTATCTTCACAATCTCTTCTACCATCATCTCCAACAAACAGTTAAAAAGACCAAAATGAGAGGGTGATAAACTAATAATGCATCGGCTTCAACGAATAATTTCGCCTTCTTCAACATCATCATCATTGTCTTCGGGAAACTCTTCTTCAAATATAGGCCCAAACCCTCCAACACTCTATCATGTCCAATGCATTTGGCCACGCCCATCATCTCGAGATCTTTCATGATGGCAAAACTGTCGTATACGTCGATGGACTTTTCCATCTGAAAAATGGAATAACAAACATTGAATAGATTGTATATATAAATAGGTTGATGAAAATCAAAAGGTAGACAACCAAGAAAATCATACCTCCTCAAGTGCGAGCCGGGCAGCTTGTCTCTGTCGTAGCAACTTCAATGCAGCTTCCTCTTTAACAGCTTTAACGTGCGCATCAATTCTTGCCTTCTCTGTTATTATTTGCTAACATTTAGAAAATTTATCGTGTAATGAACAATTTTAAAAAATCACCAGCAACACCAAATGTGAATTAAAACTGAAATCTGAAACTCCTTCAACATATTCAATCAAAACTTCAGATTAAATCTAAATATTTAAGTAAATCTTCTTTGGCCTAACAATTCACTAACATAAACATATAACCAACTACAATCATAATTTAAACACAAAATGAAGTGCCTCACCTTCTCGCCGCTTCTTTTCAAATCTTTCCCTCTCCCCCGCTTCACCTTCAATGGATCAACTCTCTCACCCTAATAATTACAAAATAAGCTTGTAAGCCAAGTTCAACAATAAAATAACTATAAAACACATCAAGACATGGACACTTACAATGCTTAGAGTTTTCTGTTGTGCTTTAAGAATTGTGTCTGCAAAGCGACTCTTTAACATTGCAGCGTGCAATGACTTGCTTGGCGACAATTGCCCTTCACATGTTTTCAAACATTCTACACCTTCAAACTATGACAAAGTATAAGAAAAATCAGACAGCAATACTTGAATAGAAAAACTTAGAAATGGACCAAAGCCATTTATTTTTTTACATTATTTAACAAGTTTTAAGTCCACCTAATAGAAAATTTTAAGATCACCCTCCAACTTCTCTTATTGCTTCCTAACTTAAATAAATTCTAGTTTTTGGTACTATATCATATCGAGCAATATGAAAAATTTGGAGATCATAAAACAGACCACATGCTTTTCCATGTCATGAAGAAATATAAATTATTTGGCATTCGAAGAAGGAAAAAATCGAAATGCTATTTGATGGTAGTAGAAAAGAGATTTCATATGGCCAAATGAACCTTTTGGATATGCTGCTGTTGGATTCCCAAGTCTCTTGGAAGTGGCAGATTCACATTTAGGATTGGTGTTGTTATTGTTGGGGTCTTGTAGTGATGAGTCCCGTCCACAAGTACCACCACCATTGTTGGCAAACTGCATACACATTGCATAATTATAAAACTGAGTACAAAAGTGCAAAGGAAATAAGAAATATGATAAAAGGAGTTACGTACTTTTCCAATAACATTAGACTTGAAGCAACTACTTGTGAATATATGTATTTCCGATGCAATTTCTCCATCGTCTTTGTTTTCGCAAAGAAGCCCGAGTCTTCGAAGATGACCGTGCAGCTTCGGTGGCAATTTTCTCTTTGATATTTCCATTAGATCCTGATCCTTTTAGACCAAATCGATTTTTCCTCCTCACTCCATTTTGCTCGTGGGCCTTCACCTTCAACTTTAACTTTTTCTTAATCGTGATGTTTTCGACTTGAGATTTTGGTTGTGGCAGTTTCACCTTCAACTTCAAATTCTTCTTAAGTGCGATGTTTTCATCAACAGGCATTGATGAGATTTGAATGAATTTCATTGGAGTTCTCTTCATTGGGGTTCTCTTCATGTTTAGACTTTGATCATTTTCAAGCAACATAAAAAAAGGTAAAATAAATATGTTGGGATCAACCTCAGAAACTCCATTTTCAATATGAATTCTATCAACATCTTTTATTTTTAATCACACAGAGATTATAAAGCCGCAGCAAATTAAACATTAAGTCTTTTATGTTGGGACCAAAAATGTGGCTTTCCTAGTTAAAATAATATTTGATTGATCAAAACAAGAGAAACTTGTCTTAAATGGACCCTTTTGAAAATAAATTCAAAGTGGATTCATAAAACCATGAAGAGAGGGAGAGAGAGAGAGAACAAAATGATTTAGAACAAATGATGAACATTTGTTGCTAATGTCTCTCTCTCTCTCCCTCTTTTTATCTCTCATCCCAATCTCTCATCTCCTTTTTATGTTTTGTTATTATTGTTAAGGAATCTAATATTCGGTAATTAGGTGATCCCAAGAAGATTAACATAATTATTGCCCCTAATCTAGAAAGCAAACAAAATTATCCTAATGTATATTTAGATTTTTTTTTGAAGTCTTTGAATTAATTTTGGAGATTAGTTAATTCGGTTGCATAATATGGGACGCACATTTTAAACGGTTCATCTCCATGCATCTATCCCTCCAGTTTTTCTTACCATGAGCATCTCCAATGGGATGTGGATTGAGAATGAATGTGTACCACGTTGGATTAAATAGACATTGGATTAAAAAATACGTCTCCAATGAGGCTGTGGATTTGCTCTGTGTGGATGACATGGCGGAGACACTGTCTACTACACCTACTTCTATAGGGTGGGATAGACACTGTCTATGATGCCATGTGACAACCCAAAACTAAATAAACATGTCATAGGGGCAAATTAAAAAATTCACAAACCTTAAACCAATGTAGCCCTAGTATAAATTGATTTTAAAACCCTAACCCCCTTTTTTTTGTTCAAAACCCCAAAGTTAAGGAGAAGGTGGAGGAGGAGACGACAACTACACAGAGCTCAAAAATAGGTATCTCTAATCTACTCAAGTTCTTGTTAGTTGAAAATTTGGAGAGGAGGGTACACAAAGAGGAAGGGAAAGAGGGGGTGGTGTCGCCGCGGCTGAAGAGGACAGCGACAAGTTGCTGCCGTCGCCGGAGAAAGGCAGAGCGACATCGCCGCCTCTACCCATAGTGGGGCCTCCACTAGGAGGCCCCCAATATATATAAAAAAAAAAAAAGAAATCGAGGGAGTTGTTATAGGCGTCGGGGGACCTGCGGGACCCACACTAGTGAATCCCAACGACCAATTAATGAAATATTTAAATAGCTTAAATTAAATTATTTATTGATGAGATGTATTATGGTTGTATAGCGTCGCGTGAAGATTCACATCAGACCCCGAGCGCACAAGGAGTTGTTATAGGCGTTGCTACGAGTCAAGGTAAGTTGGGATCTCTGCTCATCTATTAAATGTGGCTTGCTACTAGTATAATTAGGTTTCATGATTTTGACAAAATGATTTGGGATGGGGTCATTACCTACCTTGGTTGACTTCATGTAAGGCCTCTTGGGGAGCCATACTTGTATGGTGGAACCAAGTCACCTTACATGCTTAAGGCCCTCTTGGGGAGCCGTAGTAATACGGTGGAACCAAGTCACCCATTTCTGCAAGGGCCTCTTGGGGAGTCGTGGATGCACGATGGAACCAAGTCACCCGGGCCTCTTGAGGAACCGTGGACACACAATGGAATCAAGTCACCCACCATATTTATTATATTATGATGTTTAGTCAACAAGGGAGGGTAATGACAAATGGGACCACGAACTTGCATTTATATCTATTACATTCTATGTATATCTCTTGGAACCCCTTTGTAAGCAAAAAAGTTGAATTTCCTATGTTTTTACAATCCTTGATGCTCCATATAACTGTTCAAGTTGCTCCATGATTATGATATGCTTACTCTATATGAAAATGATGTCATGCTACATATTTCAATGTATAATGATTTTAAATGTATTCTAGTTTTATTTTGATTTATAGGTATTACTTGTATGTTTAATATTTGAGCGTAGTTCTTATCTTATTGGGCTCTGTTGGTTCTTTAGCTCACCCCACCTACAATACAGGTCCTTCTACGAGCCCGAACGATCTTGGCAAGGGGAAAGTCATTGCTTGAAGTCTCCTTGCTTTGTGAGAATCTTGCATGATTATATATATATATATTTGTTTGATTTTCAGAACAATAAATTAGGTTGTAACTCTAGGTAGTTTTACTTGGGGTGGAGTTGAACCCTCCTTATCTGTTTTCAGATTATTGAGATGATCAGACCGTTTGATACCTATCACGCTGATTTGGCGATTTCATGAATTTTAGTGTTGATTTCAATTCCGCATTTATTGTCCTATATGGTAGTATGTTGTTCCGCAGGTTGAATTAGGCGTACCAGACCATTATTCGAGCCTGATTCAGGTATCGGGCTTGAGTAATGGTCTGGGCCAGGCGACCCGACCCCATTTCAAGTGAGGGTCGTTTCAGTTCGTATCAGAGCATAGAAATTAGAACCTAGGATAACAATAGGTTAGAAAAGAACCTAAGTTTGTAGAGCCTTTGTATTTCGAGGTCAAAGATAAGTTGAATAAACCAATGGTATGAGACATTGGTTTAAGTTGAATTAATGAGAATAAACGATCAATCTTAGGAAGGGAAGGGATTGATAAACTTGAATAAAACACTTGAATAATGTTATTCACTTTGTATTATAATATCTATCGCATTTATATATTTTACATACTCTCTTGGTATGCAGGACTAATTCGCTCTTGTTTGCTCCACAACTGCATCATGAGCAATCAAGGCGGAAACTCCTACAACTTAAAGGAAACAACGGATAGGGGTGAGAGAAATTGGCGTGCTCAAATGGAGCAGCGCATGACTGTTATGGCCGAAACGTATCAGAAGGCCATTCACGATATGAGACCTGCTTAAGACCAAAGGTTGGCGGACATGGCGCAATCACAGGAAAGGAATATGGCACGTATACTGGAGTTGATGCAGCAAGGAAACACTGGGGCGGCAGAGCGAGCACCTGAGAGGCATTGACCTAATCCTCCCTTGGCGCCTATACATGAAGATCATCCCGTGGAAGAAGGGGTTGATTCTGCTACGGCTGAAGCTGCAGCCGCCGTACCTGTAGTGAACGGAGATCCAGAGGCGTGTTGGAAGGGCAAGATACATAAAGAGTTTATGAAATATGACGTGTCGCACTTTTATGGAGAGCATGATCCTATTGAAGCAAAGGCATGGATATTAAATATGGAGAAGAGGAAGAAAACTCTGAATTTTGATGAATGGACCATAGTACCGCTGGTGACGTTTCTGTTAGAACACAAGGCACACAAGTGGTGGATGACTATAGAGAGGACACATGGAACGAATATGAATTGGCTCCAGTTCAAGCGTCTATTCTACGAAGAATGGTTTCCAGAGCCAGTAAAGGATGCGAAAATTCGAGAGTTCCTTGCCTTGGTACAAGGCGATATGTCAGTGGCTGAGTATGCATTGAAGTCCAACGACTTGCTAGAGTTTGCACACGAGTATGTCCCGACAGACAAGATTCGTAACAGAAGATTTATTGATGGACTGAGGCCGGATATTAGTGTTATGGTAGCGGCGTCTGGATCTGAGACTTATCACCAGGCACGCCAACGAACATTTGAGTGTGAGGCATCAATTCGTGGGGGTTTCATGCAGGTTCAGGCATGATCTAATCAGTATGGCCATGGTAAACGTAGCTTTGGGGGTTACCGGAAGAGTCAGGACGACAATTTCAAGAAACCAAAGTTTGGAGCGTTTTCTAGTGGACATGCATGTTCAGGTACAACTTCAAGGGCGACACACACTCCTTCTGTGACTGCTACACATTCACCTGTCCCTACTCATACGGCTACGCATAGCGTGGCATTCAGGCCACCGCATCCACATCGACAGTCTCAGCAGAGTGGGAGTAAGGGTCGGGGACCGACCGGGCCAAAGTCGAGCGTATCAGGGAGTGTTGTTCAGCCACCTCCGACATACCAGATGTCATAGTTGATTTGTTACCGATGTGGGACTCCATGACACATCCAGAGCAAATGCCCTAACCCGCCACCATCTGAGGGGAGCACGGCTCCAATTTCTCAAGGGAGAGTTAATGCAGTTGTTGGGCAGGTTGGAGAGGCCTCACGTCAGCTGGTCGCAAGCACGGTTTCCATTAATGGCCGAGATATCCATACCTTGTTTGATTCTGGTTCCACTATTTCACTTATATCGGGGAATGTAGTTCATGCTTTGGGGTTGACACCGGTTAAAGCACACACTTACTTGATTCTGAGCACAGTTTCTACTGAACGAATTTATCCTAATATGGTATGTGAGGGGTGCAAAATTAAAATTGGGGATCACACGATGATGATTGATTTACGGGTTTTAGAGTGTCTCGAGTTCGATGTATTACTAGGTATGAACTGGTTAGCGGCGTATCACGCCAAGATAGATTGTTTTCATAAAACTGTAGTCTTCCAAATTCCGAGCATCCCCCCGTTTGAGTTTAAGGGTTGTACACCGACCAATGCCACCCCACGTAGTAGGATCGCAAGTTTGGCTGAGATAGAGACCATTTCGAGTTTGACTTCTTTGGGGGAGGAATGACAAGAAGTTTTGATCGAGAAGATCCCAGTGGTTCGAGATTTTCCGTATGTTTTTCCTTCTGATCTTCCGGGAGTCCCTCCTCATCAGGAGATTGACTTTATGATTGACCTCATACCCGGCACGAGACCAGTTTCCATGACAACTTATTGTATGGCGGCTACCGAGTTGAAGGAGTTGAAGACTCGGTTAAAGGAGTTAACTCAGAAAAGCTTCATTACACCGAGTGTATCGCCGTGGGGAGCACCAGTGTTATTTGTAAAGAAAAAGGACTGCAGTTTGAGAATGTGTATAGACTACCGGCAATTGAATAGGGTGACTATCCGAAACAAGTACCCTCGCATCAGGCGACGGGGGACCCACACTAGTGAATCCCAACGACCAATTAATGAAATATTTAATTAACTTAAATTAAAATATTTATTGATGTGATGTATTATGGTTGTATAGCGTCACGTGAAGGTTCACATCGAACCTCGAGCGCACAAGGAGTTGTTATAGGCGTCGTTGCGAGTCGAGGTAAGTGGGGAGCTCTGCTTATCTATTAAATGTGGCTTGCTACTAGTATAATTAGGTTTCATGATTTTGACAAAATGACTTGGGATTGGGTCATTACCTACCTTGGTTGACTTAATGTAAGGCCTCTTGGGGAGCCATACTTGTATGGTGGAACCAAGTCACCTTACATGCTTAAGGCCCTCTTGGGGAGCCGTAGTAATACGGTGGAACCAAGTCACCCATTTGTGCAAGGGTCTCTTCGGGAGTCGTGGATGCACGATGGAACCAAGTCACCCGAGCCATTTGAGGAGTCGTGGACACACGGTGGAATCAAGTCACCCACGCGTATTTATTATATTATGATGTTTGGTCAACAAGGGAGGGTAATGACAAATGGGACCACGAACTTGCATTTATATCTATTACATTCTATGTATATCTCTTGGAACCCCTTTGCATGCAAAAAGTTGAATTTCTTAAGTTTTTACAATCCTTGATACTCCATATAACTGTTCAAGTTGCTCTACGATTATGATATGCTTACTCTATATGAAAATGATGTCATGCTACATATTTCAATGTATCCTGATTTTAAATGCATTCTAGTTTTATTTTGATTTATAGGTATTACTTGCATGTTTAATATTTGAGCGTAGTTCTTCTCTTATTGGGCTCTGTTGGTTCTTTAGCTCACCCCCACTTACAATACAGGTCCTTCTATGCGTGCGAACGATCTTGGCAAGGGGAAGGCCATTGCTTGAAGTCTCTTTGTTTTGTGAGAATTTTGCATGATTATTATTATATATATATATATATATATATATATATATTGGTTTGATTTTCAGAACAATAAATTGGGTTGTAACTATAGGTAGTTTTACTTGGGGTAGAGTTGAACCCTAATTATCTATTTTCGGATTATTATGGAAGTTTTGAGGTTGATTTGGAAACTTATTGAGATGATCAAATCGTTGGATACCTATCACGTTGATTTGGCGATTTCATGAATTTTAGTGTTGATTTCAATTCCGCATTTGTTGTCCTATATGGTAGTATGTTGTTCCGCAGGTTGAATTAGGCGTGCTAGACCATTATTCAGGCATGGTTTAGGTATCGGGTTTGAGTAATGGTCTGGGTCGAGCGACCCAACCCTATTTCAGGTGAGGGTCGTTTCATATCACATCATCTAAAAAAAGCCACATCGTTTTAAAATACGTAAGAAAAAATGAAAAACGCCTAAAAGAAAGGGAAACAAATTGAAAAACCCCTATAAAGTAGGAAACAAAATAGAAAATGCCTAAAAACAAAGAGAAAAGTGGGTTTCTTGAAAGTAGTCCACATTATCCATTGGAGACTTTTTTTGTGTTGAATGTAGATTTACACCATTTACCATTTGAGATGCTCTATGTACAGTTGATGTAGTTGCAACCAATAAGGGGGAAGGTTCTTTCTTTTTCTTTTTTTCTTTTTTTTTTTTAAGTGACTCCACATGTAGAAGCTAACTCCTCTCACCATTCTAATTTTCTATTTTTCTCAGTTTTCTTATTTTCTGTTATTTTTTTATTTCTATTATATCATACGACACGTCAACCCCCACAACTACAACAACGTCTCTACATTCGTTTCTATATAAGTGTCGTTTTAATATTGTTCACAGTTTTTAAGAAAGTCACTTAATTATCTTGACCGAGGAGAAAGTGACAGTCAAATGACTAAATCACATTTTATCTCTCCTAACCCCACCACTTCTACAAATACTAATTATTAATGTGTAATTATTAAACTTTCTTTTTCTATGAAGGGTATAAAAGTCAATGAAGTAATTAATGTTTATTGAAACTATTAAATGACATATATTGTGAAATATTTCAAAATGGCTAACAAGACACTTAAAAAGAAACGAAGGGAGTAACAACAACAACAAGATTATAACCCAAAAAAGAAAATCAATTGTCTATGAAAGTAAAAGCCAAACTCAACCAAAGAATATTAGTTTTACAACAAAAGGTTACTTTCTTAGTCCTTCAGATTTTTTTTGACAAATGATGCCTCGTCATCTCACCAGAGATGCCTCGGCTAGTCCTTCAAATTGTTGTTTCGAATTGCAAAGACAAAATTTTCTAGAACACTAAAAATGACAAATAACATACCTTACCCTATCTATATAATGAAATTAAAATATTTCTGCATAGATAAAGAGCAGTTGAACGCATGAGAGCATTGGTGATGCAAGGCTTGCGCTACATTTTGAGCTCACCTAGTGCTCAACGATCTCTCGTTTGCAACATACTAACATACACCCCCACCAAGCAATGATCTTTCCTTCTCGACATCCTGACCCTTCACACACAACGAGAACATCACTGAGCAGCCTTTAACCCCCTCGCCACACCACACCACACCACACCACACCACCCTATCTCCTCTTCTCATCCAATTCATCTATAAAACACTCCCTTTATATTAACTTCATCAAAACATTAAACACTGCCTCTACCTCACTCTCTAGGATCCTCATATAACTAATTTTGATCACTTGCAATGGCTGAACAGGCGACAAAACCGGCTCCCTAGAGGTCACCCGAGTCCACACTGATGATGTGCTCCCGCCAGACCATGCGGATCTTGGCAGCGGGAGTCATTGGAGCGGCACTCTTAGTGGTTTCCGGGCTGACACTGACGACAACTATTATAAGCCTGGTGGTTGCAACACCACTATTGATGATATTAAGTCCAGTGTTGGTGCCTAGAGGACTAATGATGTTCTTTGCAACCACTGGATTCTTGTTTGCCAGTGTGTTTGTGGTGGCTGACTTGTCGTGGATCTATGAATATGTCACTGGGAGGCACCCGCCATGGTCGGGCCAGCTCGATTATGCTAGGACTACGATGGCTAACAAGGCTAAGGAAATGAGGGAGAGGGCTAAGGAGTATAGCTAGTATGTGCAGAATAAGACCCAAGAGGTTGCTATTGCTAATCAGGGAACTGTGCAAAATAAGACCCAAGAGGCTCCTACTGCTAATCAGGAGGTTGTGCAAAGAAAGACCCAAGAGGATGCTACTGCCAATCAGGGGACTGTGTCGTGTAAGATCAAAGAGGCTGCTAATGCTAATCAGGGGACTACCCGAGTAAGAAAAAAGAGGTCGCTCCTGCTAACCAGGGCACTACTACTAGTCAGGCATCTAATTAACTTATATGAACTCATATGTTGGAGCCTTAGTTAGCTAAGCATTGTGTTATGTTGCATTGCTTTGTGTGGTGGTGTCTCCTATAATGCGGACTGCATGTTCAGTGTGCTTTATCATTTAGTTTTGTACTAGTTGAATTTCTATTATGTGAAGGCTGGTCAGCTAGCTAAGCCAGCTTCTTTTTCAGCGGCCAATTACATTTGGGAAAAGAAATAAAAATACTATGAAGGTAATAAAAAAATCCAAATAGATTAATTCATTAAGTGACAAGAATTAAAAGTTCCACGGCAACATCACCAATGCCTTTTTTTTTCACAATAGGGTTTTCATTGGTCAAGTGTTTGTTTGTACATGTATCACGATGCCCACAACAAGCAACCAAACTCATAAGTTAATTCGAAAAGGGAAGGTTACCTATGCATCAGCTTTATCTTTATCCTTCTGTAATAAATATGGTGGAAGAAATTGCAGAACAACCAATGCCACACCCAGGCAGAGAAGCACTAAGACTCCAACCCAGAAAGCTTTGTGAGCGATCCCATATAGTAGTAGTTCATCACAAACTGTCGCACATGGACAAAAGAAAAGTCACAAATAGATCCCTTGAAGGAAGTGAGAAAGCAACGTAATGCTAAACAAAGACTTCTTTTATTTACAAAGATGGGGGAATTTTTAGGACTAAAAGATTGCTCAACGCAATGCAAGTAATTTCTGTTTGAGTGCAGTTTTCCAAATTCAGTCTCATTAATTTTGTTATCATAATCATAACGCCTAAAAACAAATGATCATGTTGTCCTAATTAAGGGCTGCAATTTATTTCAAACAAGCTGAGTGCATTAATTCAAATGCTTTCATAAATCTATAATAACTGAGTGTAAGGAATCTGTTCCTTACCTATATTATAGATGACGTCTTGCCTCTCTTGCACATTTGGAAATGCGACAAAACCAGCAGGCTCCACACTAACAAGAACGTACAATCCCCCGCCATTTTCGCTCTACATTAGAAAAGTTTAATCAGAAGATTGAAGGAAAACTCTTTCTCAATTTTAAATAAAACTTAACAGCTATCGCTCAGTACTCACCAATTGATCACCATCAGCCATAAAAATCAACTTCTCAGTATTGAGCAATCTCCTTGTCTGGTAAAATCCCATCAACGATTCCCCCCTTTTCAATTGAATCGAAAAGCTAGCAGGAATCTATTCAACGACAACAGTAAGTTTTCATCAGGAAAACTTTGAAAACTAAAAGAATCACGAAAAGATAGTCGACATACAGAAGCTGGGTACGATATCTTTACTTCATACCACTTCAATGGCTTAAGCCCATG
Organism: Stephania yunnanensis; assembly: GCA_039657365.1. NCBI lineage: Eukaryota > Viridiplantae > Streptophyta > Magnoliopsida > Ranunculales > Menispermaceae > Stephania > Stephania yunnanensis. Next base: position 51,574,822 of record CM077591.1, read on the forward strand.
AAGCTGATAAATGCGAGAAGAACCAACTCGCAACGGTAAACTCTCTTTCCATAGCTCCTCCCCAACCATCAGCGCTCCACGACTTGCACCGTAAAATCAGTCAGATAAAAAACAATAACAATGCAATGTCATACAATCATGAATTCAGGAACTATAACGAAAGCATTGTAGCATAGACAGAAACCCAGTCAGTAAGGGCATCCAAATTCAAGGGCAATTTGAGTCCAATTTTTTTCAAATTAGGCCTTCAGTTCAGAAACTTCATAGAACACAATGTAACATCTAAAGAAACGACGACGCAGTCAATTAGGGAATCCGAATTCTAGGGCAATTTCAGTCCAATATTTTTCAAATCAGGGTTTAAGCTCAGAAAGCAATGCAATTATGCAAGATCGACAGGAATGACGACGCGGTCAATTAGGGCATCGAAATTCTAGGGGTAATTTGAGTTCAACTTCTCAAAATTAGGGTTTGAGAAAGTTAATTTATCAGATTTCATTTGAGAATCTAAAGGAAATAAGTTTAATTGGTCATTCAAAACACACTTACATGTTTTCATGGCTGAGAGATTGGGAGGGAGTAGTGAGAATCCCAAGAAAGCAGAGCAGAGAACAGAATCCATGGGCCGATAATTGAAACATATCGATCAGAAGAAAAGATATCAACTTTCAGTCTTTGTGATTCCAAAACAAGGTTAGTTCGAATCAGACCGGACAAGTGATGCCTTCATCATTTCAGCATGTAAGAGTTGGATAGAATCGGTTTTTCAATTTTATTTTATATGAATCAATTGATATTAAAATATAGCCAAGTATGTTGCTTGCTTGGTTAAAAGGCATGTGTTTTTATTTTCAACAATGACCAATTTCATGAATGGCTGAGTCTCGAAATCGAAACATCTACTTAAAATTACAATAATAAAAAGTAAAATAATTGTGATGTTATGCAAAAGTAACTACGTTATTAAGCCAAACAAGTAATAATTGTTCAAAACTCAATTATATCAATCAAAAAAAAAAAAAATTACAACTATGATATATTACATGCATGCAAGCATGAGATCGATATTGATCAAACAGGCAACTTGAACCTACACAATGGGCAAACATGGTTTGTCCCTAACCAAGTATCAATACAACCCGGATGAAACACATGAGAACAAGGCATCCGTGTGACTTCACTACCAATCTCCATGTCCTCCAAACAAATTCTACAACTAGAACCATCACAACCACCAAATACATTTGGTTCCAACATCATCTTCTCAAGATTATCAATCGCATTTTTCGACGCCGCAGACAAAACCTACACTTGCTTCTTCAGACGCCAACATAGCCGCTTGCATCGCGGCTTCTTCATCATACACATAGTTCGATCGTAACACAATCTCCACTTCCATGCCCATCTTCTTACGTCCCTTGTTGAGTGCATCGGTCGCTAACATCTCCGCCCTCCTAACCAATGAGGAGATTATTACATCGCGTATATCATTATCGCGAACATTATTATCATTATAAGTAGCATCTATGACACGAAGCTCAACAAACGCGTCGAGCACTGCTTTCTCTAAGGGTTTAGGACAATCTTTTGTTGAACTATAAGGGTCAATCTTCACTGAATGCCTAGTGATCCCGCATCTTTCGCAATCCAATGATCTTTCCCTGTTAGGATTCACATAGTATCGATGCACATGGCGGTAGAAGAACTCGAATTGAAACTCGGGGTTTTCTTTTTCGTGTCCCGGGAGCTTGACGAAAAGCAATGGACGTGAGTAGGGGTCGATAGTATAAGATGCTAACTTGAATTCTGCCATAGAGTCGTGACTTCGATCATGTGAAGGATGATGATCCATTATAGTTACTTATAGAATTAGAAGTAGAAAGTATTAATTGATACGCTAATTAGATACACAAATGAGCGAGAGAGATTATTAAGCAATGTTAAGAGGAAAATAAGATGAGATTATTGATCTCAGGCTTGTACAAGTGCAAATATATATATATATATATATATATATAGAAGGGATAAATGTTGGTGTTGCAGTTGGAGTACAATCTATATCTTTCCTTTTTTCCGTTTTTACTTTCTATTTTATTTTTCTAAAGTGATTTCCGATTCTTGATTATCTGATTTGTAAGAAACACACCTAGATTAACACGTGGTATGTGAGACATATTCATGAATTGACACGTGGCATGATTATGTCAATGTTTCTATTTTAGTTATGACACCGTTTTAGGGTGGCAAAAAAATTCCGGTCCCATTTGTTCAAATTTTTCCTGCTTTATACGGGTCTGGACATAATTTTTTCAAAATAATACAGGTTCGGACATGTTTTTTTATCTGTTTTGAAAAACGGTTTTAGGTCCGAGTCCGGAAAAAGTTTTTTAAAAAATGGGACCCGTTGGCGATTAAGTTAAATGATATTTTATTTATTTATGACAGTATTTTGAAACTTTAATCATGATATTTGCATTGTAATTTCATTAATGATGATGTTATTTTTATATAGAAATTTGTAAGACTTTAATTTTGAATATATATTTGTAATGATGCAATGCATGACATAAAAATCATGCATTTTTGTTAATAATTATGTGAGAAAATTTGTTTTATTATATTAAAAAAGGGGTTTAGACAAAAACGGGTTTTGTATGTTTTGAAGACATACGGATCCGAAAAAAAAAATGTATGTTTTAAAATGGGTATAGATACGGGTCCGAACTCTTTTTTTGCCACCCCTAATCGTTAGTAAGGAGGGATGTCCGGACTCGTACCCGTCCAGACCCTTTTTTTGCCACCCCTAACTAGTTATATAGTTCCTATTCTAATAGAAACAAGCAAATCACAACCTCTATAAACCTAAACCTTGTCCATTTACCATCTCACCATAAATGCTTTTGCGAGAGGTGGAAAAAAACCGGGTTACAAATTTTATTAAAGTTGTTTATATTAATCATTGATAAATAAATATAGTCAGTTACATCTGTAGCGTAGTGAAAAATGCCTCAAACACCTCAAATTATGTTGAGACCAACAGGAAAAATAACATATCCTTAAGTTGGGCCAATGGCTCATGTGAGCGTCTTTCTCATGGCTGCAGGTTGAAGAATTGCAGGAAGCTAGCAAATGCGTCAGTTACGACGTTCGCTTTCCCAGGGTGATACTCAATAGCGAAGTCGTAGTCCTTCAGTATCTCAAGTCATCTCCTCTGGCGCATTTTCAGATCCCTTTGAGTAAAGATGCAGTGTAAACTATAGTGATTTGTATACAATGCGAACCACTCTCTATAAAGATAACGCCTTCAAGCCTTCAGTGCAAAGACAATCGGTGCCAACTATAGTTCGTGCACTAGATAATTTCCCTCATGGGGTCTCAACTGCCTGAAAAGATAGGCAACTAGTCTACCCTCCTACATCAACACACATTCTAAACCAATGTCTGACGCATATGTATAAACTGTCAAAGTCTTACCCTGCTCCGACAATGTCAATACTGGCGCGGAAGTCAACCTCCTCTTCAGCTCATAGAAAGCTTGCTCACACTCTTCTGATCAATCAAACCTAACATCTTTCTTGGTCAGTCTCGTCATCGACACTGCAATCGAAGAAAAATTATGCACAAATCGTCGGTAGTATCATGCCAATCCGAGAAAACTCTGTACATCGGCAACAAACTCAAACGTCCTCCAGCCAATGATATCCCGAATCTTCTCTAAATCTACATAGATACCATGGTCACTGATGACATGTCCTAAAAATCTCACCACACTCAGTCAGAAGTCACACTTACTGAACTTGGCGTACAATTTGTGCTCTTTTAGTGTCGTCAAAACTACCTTGAGATGTCCCTCGTGATCCTCATGAGTCCCATTGTAGATTAAAATGTCGTCGATGAAGACTATGATAAATCTGTCTAGATATGGTCTCAAGACCCTATGCATCAAATCTATGAAAATCGTTGGGGCATCAGTTAACCCAAACGGCATGACAGTGAACTCCAATAGCCCGTATCTCGTACTGAAAGCGGTCTTCTGGATATCCTCATCTTGAATCCTCAACCGATGATAACCTGAATGAAGGTCAATCTTCTAGAAGAATCTGGCACTCGCCAACTGATCGAACATATCATCTATCTTAGGAAGTGGGTAGCGGTTCCTAACCGTCACCTAATTCAACTTCCTGTAATCTATACGCATCCTCATCGGACCGTCATTCTTCTTCACAAACAACACTGGAGCTTCCTAAAGTGACATACTATAGTGAATAAAACCCTTCAACAACTCATCCAACTGCCCTCTAACCTCCTCCCGCTCCGATGGTGACATCCTATACGGTCTACCAGCGATCGACTGTGTCCCTGGTATCAACTCAATGATAAACTCAATAGCTCGTGGCGATGGCAATCCTGGTAGGTCATTCAAAAATACATCAACAAAATCTACCGATAAGTCTTCAATCCTGACTTCCGTCCTAATCTCCGACTCAACTATCGCTGCAAATGTCTCTATCTCCTAAGTTGAAGCTAGTCGACCTCTAGTAATATGTAATCAATCGCGGACCCAACTAGTGAGAACTTCCCCATATAATTCTCTATTATCATTCAGGAAATAACCCCAATGAAATTCATTCAAATTTCATCAAATATACAGGGGCAAAATGTTCTTTTCTAGTTTTGCTGGAATTTTTACAAATAATTTGAGTGCCTTCATTAAACGGTGGGGTGCCCTTAGCGGCCCTCATAAAAAAAAGGTAAAATAAAAATAGAAACAATAAAAAAAAGCGTAAAGACATGCGAATAAGATTGGAAAATGAAAGAAGAAGAAACACAACGCAACGCAACGCAGGTACTCCCACTCCTTAATCTTCATTTCTATTGTGTTTCTGCTTGCTTCAGATTTCTTTCTTCTTCTTCTTCTTCTTCTTCTTCTTGTTGCCATTTGGTTGCAATTCGTGAAAAGCCCACATTTTTATGCCTTGTTTTGTGAAATTGAAGACCCAAAACGTTCATTACCCATTCAGCGTCGATAATTGATTCACATTTTATAACTGATGCATCATGAATTCTCGATAAAGTTCGCGCCTTTGCGTTTATTATTAACAAATTAGTTGGGATCAAACTTTGAGTTCATTGGGTGCACATTGTATTGTATTGTATTGTATAGTAATAAAGGATTGGAATTGGGTATGCAAGTTAATTTCATTTGTGTGAATTGGAGTAGTACGCGTAGCCATGGATTGCATTGATTAGGAGGGATTTAAAGGGCTCGGAAAACACACCGCCAAGTGCACTAAATCGAGCGCAATAGGAGAGTTCGATCCTTGTGGCCGACCCCAACTAATTTGGGATTCAGGCTTTCTTGTTGTTGATGCAGTAGTAGTAGTAGTAGTAGTAGTAGTAGTAGTAGTAGTAGTAGTAGTAGTAGTAGTAGTAGTAGTAATAGGCGTCGTGGAGGTGGTAGCCATAAATTGCATTAATTTGGGAATGAGGCTTTCTTGTTGTTGATGCAGTAGTAGGCGTCGTGGAGTTGTCAGCAATATCACATTTATCAGGAGGGATTTAATGGAAGAGTTTGATCCATGCAGCGGATCCCAACTACTGGACGTTGTGGTGTTAGCCATTGATTCATGTATATCCCTTTTTATGTCTTTCACAATCGCTTGTTTCCATTGGAGTGACTTTCAATGATTTAGAGCTACCCTTGTATATTCAGAAGGAAACATGGTTTCTTATTCTCTCAAAAGGGCCCTATGCAAGTCATCTTCTTTATGGTTTCTTAATTCGGTTTTTATTGTTAGTGAACTGTGCTATCTGACTGTATTTGTTCCCATCGCAGTCACTTTCAAAACCACACTTCAAAAGGGTATTATATGTAAGTCCTCTTCTTTATGTTTGTCTTTCCCTTAATTCGTTAATTTGATTTTGATTGTTTGTAAACTGGGTAATCTGACTCTATCTATTGCTATTGGATTCAAAATCGATAGGGTGAAAATTTGAATTAGATTAACTGGGAAAATAGAGAAGGGTATGTGCGGTTGTAGTCGGGGTTTTCACCATGTGCAAGAATCTGAAATTTGGTTTTGAATGGCTTTGCCAAACAAAATTTCTTCCCTTGCCTATTCATCTTCTCCTCCTTTGCAAAGGGTCGCCACTGCTGTATCTGCTGCTTGTTTTGATCACTATTCTTTTTCAATCTCTCCCTCCTAACGTTATATATAGTACAGTCATTGACGGGCTTTGCAAGAACAAAGAGCTTGATAAGGCCTTCAAACTTTTCAAGGACATGATCTATAGCAACACCCTGCCTGATGTTGTCATTTGTAACTCTTTGATTCATGGCTTATGTAATGCAGGAATGTTGGAAGAAGCTGTGAGCTTCTTTGCCGAAATTAAGAATCTTGGAATTTCTCCGAATGTGGTAACCTTTGGAACTGTGGTGGATGCACTAAGTAAAGATGGGAGGATGGCGGAAGCGCTTGGATTATTTGAATTAATGTCTCAAAGTGAAGGTCTGCAGCCTGATACTCGTACTTACAATTCTTTAATATATGGCTATTGCCATTTGAGGGCGTGGAAGGAAGCTTTGAAGTTATTTGATGAAATGTGGGGTAGGAAGATGTCTCCAAATTCGGCAACCTTCTCAATAATATTTATTGCCCTCTGCAAAGAAGGAATGGTCAATAAAGCACATTATCTACTTGAGGTGATGATTCAAAATAAACATTTCAACGAGGCAATGACTTTGTTTCACGAGTTGGAAACCAATGGATTGATGGTTGATATTGTTATTTATAATATTATTATCAAGTATATGTGCAAATATGGATATCTGAAAGCTGCAAAGAAATTGTTTTCTAGCCTTTCTGTTAAAGGTTTACAGCCGAACAGTAAAACATACTCTTCAATGATCAATGGCTTTGTTAAAAAAGGGTTGGTAAATGAAGCTGAATCTTTACTCATTGAAATGGAAAATAATGGTTCTACTCCAAATGAGATCACGCTGAGTGTCATGATTCAGGGGTTTCTCCATAAAAATGATGTCCACAAGGCACTCCGACTCTTTAATCTAATAATAGAAAGGAATTTCTCTCCAAATGCAATGACAATATCCTAGATGATGTGATTGCTGGCGGCGAGTGGCTCAGATTTTCAAGAAGCTGCCTCATGAATTGTTGCAAAAGAACGCATAAAAATGGCTTCCTTTATTTTTCGTTGATGCTTGACATTCAATCAGTTTGCATATACCTATGGGATCAATCAGCACTGCATATTTTTGGGATTTTTTTCAATGCAATTCAAGAAGCTTGAGCTTGGTAAGTTTTTCTGTAACTAATTCAGTTGAGTCATAAGCTTCACAAGTCATTGTTCTAACTTTCTAACTCTTAAAAGTGAAAACTGAAAATTATAACCTTTAGTTTTGAGTAACTTTTTGTTGCATTTCATGTTTTTTTCTTTTCACAAGTACAGGCTAACTTTATCTTTCGATCACTCTGTGTGTGTGTGTGTGTGTTAAATTGTATTGATTGCTAACAATTTTTTTCAATTTCTACTATTACCTTCTTTTTTTGTATTTTTTTTTTTTTTTTTTTATCACAGAATGTTGAATCCAAGACCAACAGTGAGAGCGCTCTTCAAACAAAATTACCCTCTCGCCGGTGAAAGTTTAATTATAATCCATTTGCTTCTCTTATTTGTTGTTTACACGATAGATCGACTAAGATTACTTTTTTTTTTTTTTTTTTTTAAATTTAGAATGTCAAGTCCACGTCCAGATGTATGCCAATTGATAGATTGGATTGGAACAACTAAAGTTGTTGCTTTAGGTCTTGTAGCATCTGCAGAGGCAAAAGCACTTGCGGATCATGTGCCACTTAGTCCTCATACCCTGGTGGTGTGGTTAGATTTTGCTGTGAACCCAAAAGCACTCGTACGGAGACCTACGTCAGACATTTATAGTTAGAGATGCTTTTGGCGATTCAGTTGCATGTACCTCTGATAAAGTTGTGATGGAATGAATTTTGAAGATAATGGTAAGTTTATTCCGACATTAAATACAAAAAGTTATACTTGTTGGATGCTAACTAATCTGCTTATTTGCTTCTCTCAATTTGAAGAACCGAAACAATTTTTGTTGTTGCTAAAACGTAGTTCCCTTTTGACCTTAATAAGTGTTTGTATAGTCAGGTACTATAAACTAGCAAGCGAATCTGTTATGCTTTATGTGAAGGGTCGTGATCAATTCTTTTTTTGTATAGACAATGCTATTTACTAGCAAGTGAATCTGTTATGCTTTATTTGAAGGTTCACGATCAAATTCATTCATTACTCTCCTTTTGTCTAACAACGCTTGCAAAGTTGGAAATAAAAAAAATTGTAGCCTTGCGTGTAGCTTTGTTTTTCCATCAGTTGCAGCTGCGGCTTTTCCTATTGGTGGTTAGAGCTGATATATTCGATTTTTTTATAAAAAAATGAAATGTCTAAAGCTGGTCTTCCTTTTGATGGTTGGTGGGTCAATATCAAGTGCAACGTTTAAACTAGTAATCTTGCTTTTTCATCGCAAATGATATATAGTTATCATTCTTCACGCCCTCGTGGTCACTTTATTGATGCCTTTTCTTGTTTAAGCAAATGATACAGGAGTATAATATAAATTGATTAGTTTGATTGTCATTTTCTGAGATCTCAAATGAAATGTTTTATCATAAATGCTTGAATTCCTTTGATAATGGTATTGTTTTCTGATCTTATTCGGTAAGTGATTTGGATTCTGGAATGAGCAAATCAGATGGATAAATAAAATGGGTTTCCAGTTTTGTTACTTGATTGAGATCGAAATGCAAGAAAGTAAACTTTTTCGGGTGGGACGATTCCTTTTTTGTGTTGCCATGTATTTTGGATGCTTGATAGTTATATTTAATTCTGTTTAATTTCACTGTATCTTAGAACATCAAGAAAGTTCTTTTCTTGCTCATGCTACTTGTTTGATCTGTTTATTTAATTGTTGAAGCTTCATGGCAGATTGCAGAATCATCCTATGCTTGCTCGAGAATACGGACGTGTAAGGGTCTTGTTCTACTTGTGCCGGGCTCTTGGTATCTGGTTCCGTTGTTCAGTCCGACGGATCCTTCCTCGACGATGAGCAACAGGAAAAGGGGTACGTGCTGACATGCGTATCATACCCTACTTCCGATTGCGTGATCCATACTCACAAGGAACATGATCTATATTGATGAAGACCATGAATTGCTTTTGTTCTTCATCAGTAGAAGTAATGGTCTGCTAAGGTTAGTTTATTTTCAGTTGTACCTTTAGGTTACGTTAGGAGTGTTTGATAGTTTAATAGTTTAGTTTCTTATGTTTGCTTTTGAAATTTCTCATGGCAGTGAAGAATGAATCAAACGGAACTTTTAAATTCTGATGCCATGGTGGAATGATTTGTAAGCTGTGATGGAATATTTCTTTGGTGAATGAAATAAATTATGGCCTCGTTTGGTTCCTTTTTTTCCGACTTACATAAGAGTTCTCTTACGTGCGGAGTTAGCTCACAATTGAATATCATAGTTTTATGCTCGATTCAACTTTGAACGTACATAAAAGTTTCAAATTTTTAAACAATAAAACATATGAATTGACATAGTAATTAATGAATAGTTGATCCATCATCTATTTCTATGTACATTACTCTATTTTGTATCTATATTTATAGATCCATCATCAACTCTTGATTTTATATATGAACACCTATTTCAACCAAACAACATACCGTTAATCATCGATTCACAAGTAGAAGAGTTTCTTCAAAAAAAAAAAAAACACTGGAAGAGTTGCGGTGAAGAAATACAAAGAGAAGCACCACAAAGTTGCACATCCATATTCAGCTAATCAATGAAGATCTTATCATACAAGAAAATGAAATACTACATGTCTCATATATACAAAAAATGCATTACATATTTACAAGTCTGATCATTACAGACGGACGTATAAAAAAGCTATCCGCTCGCAACTCTCTTCAGACAAAAATCGAAATTGTTACAAATGAACATTCACAAAAATTGAACCATACATGACATTAACAACAATTGAATTTTACATGATTCTCTTCTACCCTCAACTTGAGAGGTTAGAAGGCCAAAAATGAGACAGACAAAACTTGAATTATCTACACAATCTCTTCTACCATCATCTCGAACAAACAGTTAAAAAGGCCAAAATGAGAGGGAGAGAAACTATTTAGTAAGGCGTCGGCTTCAACAAATAATTTCGCCTTCTTCAACATCAACACCGTCTTCAGGAAACTCGTTCTTCAAATATAGGCCTAAACCCTCCATCACTCTGTCATATACGTCGACGGACTTTTCCATCTGAAAAATGGAATAACAAACATTGAATAGATTGTATATATAAATAGGGTGATGAAAATGATCAAAAGGTACACTGCCAAGAAAATCATACCTCCTCAAGTGCAAGCCGGGCAGCTTGTTTTTGTCGTAGCAACTTCAATGCAACTTCCTCTTTAGCAGCTTTAACGTGCGCATCAATTCTTGCCTTCTCTGTTATTATTTGTTAACATTTAGAAATTTTATCGTCTAATGAACAATTTTAAAAAATCATCAAATGTGAATTAAAACTGAAATCTGAGACTCCTTCAACATATTCAATCAAAACTTCAGATTAAATCTAAAGATTTAAGTAAATCTTCTTTGGCCTAACAATTCACTAACAGAAACATATAACCAACTACAATCATAATTTAAATACAAAATGAAGTGCCTCACCTTCTCACTGGTTCTTTTCAAATCTTTCCCTCTCCTCCTGCTTCACCTTCAATGGATCAACTCTCTCACCCTAATAATTAGGACATAAGCTTGTAAGCCAAGTTCAACACTAAAATAACTATAAAGCACATCAAGTCATGGACACTTACAGTGCTTAGAGTTTTCTGCTGTGCTTTAAGAATCGTGTAATCGCAAAGCGACTCTTTGACATTGCAAAGCGTGCGATGACTTGCTTGGCGACAATTGCCCTTCACATGTTTTCGAGACATTCTACACCTTCAAAGCATCACAAAATATAAGAATAATCAGACAAACAATACTTGAATAGAAAAACTTAGAAATGGACCAAAGCCATTCATTTTTTACATTATTTAACAAGTTTTAAGTCCACCTAATAGAAAATTTTAAGTTGGCTTACTTTGTTGACGTAGAACAATTAGAACAAGTGATTAAAAACCAAGCGAATTAGTTCTGTTTCTGGTTGCTAATTTTTTCAAAGTGTAAAAAATTCTAAAAATTGAAAGAAAATGTTATGCTACTCTAGGGATAATTATTGGAATTCTCAATGACATTGAAAAGTGGAAAGAACATTGAATTATGCTGTATTCCTAGATTGCTCTAATTTCTTATTCAATGAAATAATGTTTGCTTTGCTATATTCAATTTTCAAGGCATTTACTTGTAGAAACTCTGAATATAAATGTGTCTGATTGATGATTATATATATTTATTGTGATCTGGTACTTATAGAAAACTTAAAGATCACCCTCCAACTTCTCTTATTACTTCCTAAGCTAAATAAATTCTAGATTTTGGTACTATATCATATCGAATTAATAAAAATTTGGAGATCATAAAACAGACCACATGCTTTTCCATGTCATGAAGAAATATAAATTATTTGGCATCCGAAGAAGGAAAAACTCGAAATGCTATTTGATGGTAGTAGAAAAGAGAGACAAACCACTTGAAGCTTCGAGAAAGCATTGTCATGGCCGCAAGCGAGATTTCATATCGCCAAATGAACCTTTTGGATAGGTCGTCAGAATTCCCAAGTCTCTTGGAAGTAAGAGATTCACATTTAGGATTGGTGTTGTTATTTTTGAGGTATTTGATAGGTCGCTGCATGTAATTTCCAATAACATTAGACTTGAAGCAACTACTTGTGAATATTTGTATTTCCGATGCAGTTTCTCCATCGTCTTTGTTTTCGCAAAGAAGCCCGAGTCTTCGAAGATGACCGGGCAGCTTCGGTGGCAATTTTCTCTTTGATATTTCCATTAGACCCTGATCCTTGTAGACCAAATCAGATTTTTCCTCCTCACTCCATTTTGCTTCAAGAGACTTCCATTCCAAAGTAAACATTCGACTGAATTCACCGGCAAGTTCATGAACCCAGTTAGTCAAAGGATTGTACTTCATTGCATTGGAAAATGTCAACTTAACATCTGCAGCAAAGTCCCTGGCACTTGAGTATGAGTAATCCAGAAAAGAGTAATCCAAGGTAGGACCCAATCCCGAAAACCTTGATGAAGAGTAAATTCGCTTTGTATAGATTCGTTTTACATGATTTCTTTTCTCTCATAACATGGCAGAATGAAGAGATCCAACTTCCATAGCACAACAGAATGCTATCACATATATAAAGTAGATCGCATTTTAAAATTCTCAATTAGTTTTGACTTTTAACTATATTATAGTGAAGAAATTTCAGAAATCAAAAATATATCTGAAACTCAACTAACACATCCATGATCTTCATACTAGTATGCCAAAAATAGAAAACCTCTCTTTTTATAGAAAACAAGGATCCTTAGTAAATTTTTTGTGGATTCATAGAACTGAAATTAGATGAAGTATGCAACTAACAAGATAAAGAAAGTGTTTGTGCAAAAATCAGCTTACATTCACTAAAAAACTAATCAAAACCCTAAATGCCAAACAAAGAGGGGAAAAAGCCCTAAAATTGAGTTCAAATCAATCAAGGAAACAAACTAAATATTCATGAAATGCAACCAAAAAATGCATTACATATATACAAAGAGAAGCACCACAAAGTTGCATATCCATATTCACTAATCAATGAAGATCTTATCATACAAGAAAATGAAACACTACATTTGTTATATATACAAAAAATGCATTACATATAATACAAGTCTGATCATTACAGACGGACGCAACTCTCTTCTGACAAAAATCGAAATTGTTACAAATCAACATTCACAAAAATTGAACTATACATGACAATAACAAAAATTGAATTATACATGATTCTCTTCTACCCTCAACCAACTTGAGAGGTTAGAAGGCCAAAAATGATACTGAGACAAAACTTGAATTATCTACACAATCTCTTCTACCATCATCTTCAACAAACGGATAAAAAGGCCAAAATGAGAGGGAGAGAAACTATTTAGTAAGGCGTCGGCTTCAACAAATAATTTCGCCTTCTTCAACATCATCATCGTCTTCTTCAGGAAACTCGTTCTTCAAATATAGGCCCAAACCCTCCCAAGACTCTATCATGTCCAATACATTTGGCCACGCCCATCATCTCGAGATCTTTCATGATGGCAAAACTGTCATATACGTAGGCGGACTTTTCCATCTGAAAAATGGAATACCAAACATTGAATAGATTGTACATATAAATTGGGTGATGAAAATGATCAAAAGGTACACAGCCAAGAAAACCATACCTCCACAAGTGCGAGCCGGGCAGCTTGTCTCTGTCGCAGCAACTTCAATGCAGCTTCCTCTTTAGCAGCTTTAACGTACGCATCAATTTTCGCCTTCTCTGTTATTATTTGTCAACACTTAGAAAACTTATCGTGTTGTGAACAATTTTAAACAATCACCAACAATTCACTAAAACTGAAGTCATTTTCTTTAGCCTAACAATTCACTAACAGAAACATATAACCAAATACAATCATAATTTAAATACAAAATGAAGTGTCTCACCTTCTCGCTGCTTCTTTTCAAATCTTTCCCTCTCCTCCTGCTTCACCTTTAACGGATCAACTCTCTCGCTCTAATAATTACAAAATAAGCTTGTAAGCCAAGTTCAACAATAAAATAACTATAAAGCACATCAAGACATGGACACTTACAGTGCTTAGAGTTTTCTGCTGTGCTTTAAGAATCGTGTCTGCAAAGCGAATCTTTAACATTGCAGCGCGCAGTGACTTGCTTGACGATAATTGCCCTTCACATGCTTTCAGACATTCTACACCTTCAAAGCATCACAAAGTATAAGAAAAAGCAGACATCAATACTTGAATAGAAAAATTTAGAAATGGACCAAAGCCATTCATTTTTTACATTATTTAACAAGTTTTAAGTCCACCTAATAGAAAATTTAAAGATCACCCTCCAACTTCTCTTATTATTTCCTAAGTTAAATAAATTCTAGTTTTTGGTACTATATCATATCGAATTAATAAAAATTTGGAGATCATAAAACAGACCACACGCTTTTCCATGTCATGGAGAAATATAAATTATTTGGTATCCGAAGAAGGAAAAACTCGAAATGCTATTCAATGGTAGCAGAAAAGAGAGACAAACCACTTGAAGCTTCAGAGAAAGCATTGTCATGGCTGCAGCGAAATTTCATATATGAATCTTTTGGATAGGCTGCTAGAGGTTCCCAAGTCTCGGAAGTAGCAGATTCACATTTAGGATTGGTGTTGCTATTTTTGAGGTCTTTGAGTGATGAGTCCTGTCCACAAGTACCACCAGTAGTGTTGGCAAACTGCATACACATTGCATAATTATAAAACTGAGTACAAAACTGAAATCCAACAACAAAAATGCAAAGGAAATAAGAAATACGATAAAAGGAGTTACATACTTTTCCAATAACATTAGACTGGAAGCAACTACTTGTGAATATTTGTATTTCCGACGCAGTTTCTCCATCGTCTTTGTTATCGCAAAGAAGCCCGAGTCTTCGAAGTTGAGATCTCGCTCGTGGCAGCTTCACTTTCAACTTCAACTTCTTCTTAACTATGATGTTTTCAACTTGAGATTTCGCTTGTGGCAACTTCACCTTCAACTTCAAATTATTCTTAAGTGCGATGTTTTCATCAACAAGCATTGATGAGATTTGAATGAATTTCATTGGGGTTCTCTTCATGTTTAGACTATGATGATTTTCAAACAACATAACCAGCAGAAACTGCCAAAAAACAAAAGAAGTAATTAGCCAAAAATTCCACAACACATTCATATCCCATTCATTCCATAAGGAAAGAATTGTGTGATTTTATTACATAATGAAGCTCTCATGAAACAACACAAAAGTTTGTATCAATGATGAAAAAAAAAAAAAATGAAAGTCAATCCAAGAAATTCCACAACACATTCATATCCCATTCATGCTATGAGTAATAATAAGACCATCAAACTCTCATTAAGATTGAGCAGAGAATTACATATACATAGTTAGTGTCAATGAAACAACACAAAAGTTTGTATCAATGATGGAAAAAAAAAATCAATCAAAGAAAGTTCTAAACATCATTAAATCTTTCAATGTTCATGCATGCAAGATGTAGAAGAGAAGTAAATTTAACGGAACCCATAAACCCTAATTAAACACTAAAAATCACAAACGTATGTACGTACCACTAGCTAATCTAATTAAGAGAATGAACTTTATGTAAATTCAGTTAAACCCTAAAAATCACAAGAGCCCAACCTAAATATCACAAGAACCCAACCTAAATTCACCTCACTTGTCTTTAAGAGAACAAAAATCACAACAATGCAAGCAAAAAAAAAAAAAAATTAAAATTTAAATAGTAACTTACCGATGATTGATTTGCAAGAAACTAGAGATCAGAAATTTTATTTTTTACTTGATCGATTAATGTATTTATAATTTGGGGATAAGGATGACAACAATAGTTTTATTTTCAAGATAGAAGGATAAGTAGTAAAAATAGAAATAATAAGAAAACCGTAAAGACAAGTGAACAAACACACGTGAGATGATCAATCCAAAAAAAATCAACAAATTTAGCAACAAACTTGAAATCACGAATTAGAAATTCTCTATAGCAGCGGACCAACGCAACGCAACGCAGGTACTCCCACTCCTTAAATCACGTTGCAATTCATATTTTATAGCTGATGCATCATGAATTCTCGATAAAGTTGGCGCCTTTGCGTTGCGTTTATTAACAAATTAGTTGGGATCAAACTTTGAGTTCATTGGGTGCACATTGTGTTGTATTGTATTGTATTGTATAGTAATAAAGGATTGGAATTGGGTATTCAAGTTAATTTCATTTGTGTGAATTGGAGTAGTAGGTGTCGTGGAGGTGGTAGCCATCGATTGCATTGATTAGGAGGGATTTAAAGGGCTCGGAAAACACACCATCCATCAAGTATACTAAATCGAGCTTAATGGAAGAGTTTGATCCATGCAGCCGATCCCATCTATTGGACGTTCTTTCAATGATTTAGAGCTACCCTTGTATATTCAGAAGGAAACATGGTTTCTTATTCTCTCAAAAGGGCCCTATGCAAGTCATCTTCTTTATGGTTTCTTAATTCGGTTTTTATTGTTAGTGAACTGTGCTATCTGACTGTATTTGTTCCCATCGCAGTCACTTTCAATGATTGGGAACCACACTTCAAAAGGGTATATGTAAGTCCTCTTCTTTATGTTTGTCTTTCCCTTAATTTGATTTTGATTGTTTGTAAACTGGGTAATCTGACTCTATCTATTGCTATTGGATTTAAAATCGATAGGGTGTGGGGAATGTAGAATTTATATACTGTGTACTATATATACATTGATTGTAATTGAGAGAATCATCTGTGATGTATAGCTGATAGATCAGTGGGCCTACCTAACCCAATCTGTTAGCAGTTTGTTAAGGTTGGTTAAGTTGTTACTGTAGTTAGTTTTTGTAGTTAGTTGGGGTGTATAAAAAGGGAGAGAAGACTCTGTAAAAAAAAAGGCTTTTCAGATCATCTGTTTTTAGCTCATATTGAGTTCTTGTTCTAAGTTTGTTCATGGTATCAGAGCAGAAACAACTTGGGAACCTTAATTTTCCATATGTTTTTTGCTCGTTTGATCAAGAAATGTGATGTTGTTGACTTTGATTTTTCGTGTTCTGATTGTTGTTTGAAGATTCTTGCTGGATTGCTAATTTGGTAGTGTTTCAAATCATGGCAAACACGCAAGATCATGAAGATTCTTCAAGAAATGTGAGTTTAATAGATCAGAACGTGGAGGATTCACTGCATTTACAAAATTCAGATCATCCAGGTATGATCTTGGTTACCAATTCTCTTACTGGATTGAATTATCTTACATGGAGTAGAGCGATGCGTATAGCTCTTGGTGCAAAGATGAAACTAGGGTTTATTGATGGTAGATGTGCTAAACCAACATCATCAGATCCTAATTTTGATCGATGGATCAAAGTGGATTGTATGGTTACTTCTTGGATCTTGAATTCTATTGCAAAAGAAATTGTTGATGCATTTCTTTATTCTTCTTGTGCTTTTGATTTGTGGACTGAACTATCTGAGAGGTTTGGAGAGTGTAATGGTCCTATGATTTATCAATTGAAGAGAGAAATAGCTTCAATTGCTCAAGGAGATCTTAATGTGTCGAATTATTACACAAAACTGAAAAAATTATGGGATGAACTTGCTTATCTAGTTCCTTTACCAAGTTGTGAATGTGGAGCTGCAAAGAAGATTGCTGAATTAGAATCAACTGACAAGTTAATGGAGTTTTTAATGGGATTGAGTGATGTCTATGATTCTATTCGAAATCAGATCTTGCTTATGGATCCTCTTCCTAGTATAAATAAAGCTTCCTCTATGGTGATTAGAGTTGAAAAACAAAAAGAAGTACACATTGTGTTTGCACCTGAAGTTGATTCTGTCATGATGGTTAGAAATACTGGAAATAAGAACCACTTTAAAGGATCTTTTAAGGAACAAGTGAATAAAGATGAGCTTTATTGTGATCATTGCAAGATGAAGAGGCACACCAAAGAGACATGTTTCAAATTACATGGATATCCAGATTGGTTTACTGCAGAAAAATCTAAGAAGAATGACAAGTTTGATAAAGGAAGAAGAGTTACTGGAGAACAGAATAAGTTGGCAAATATGCTTGAATCTCCTATGGATTTTATTGATGAAGGATGTGTGCAATATGATGATTTGCAGGCTAACATAGCTAACATGATTCAACAAGGATTTGAGAGGATCATGAAAGGCAAGAGGGTGGTTTCTTCTGAACCTATGAATGCAGTTAAATGTGGTAACCTTTGGAACTGTGGTGGATGCACTAAGTAAAGAAGGGAGGATGTCTCAAAGTGAAGGTCTGCAGCCTGATACTCGTACTTACAATTCTTTGATATATCGCTATTGCCATTTGAGGGCGTGGAAGGAAGCTTTGAAGTTATTTGATGAAATGTGGGGTAGGAAGATGTCTCCAAATTCGGCAACCTTCTCAATAATATTTATTGCCCTCTGCAAAGAAGGAATGGTCAATAAAGCACATTATCTACTTGAGGTGATGATTCAAAATGGTGTGGAACCAGATGTATCTATGTATAATAGATTGATTGATGGATACTGTTTACAAGGTAAAATGGAAGAGGCAGTAAAAGCTTTTGATTCAGTGGTGCATAGTGGTAATGAACCTAATGTTTTTAGCTATAATATTTTGATAAATGGCTATTGCAAAGCAAGACGCTTGGATGACGCCAATAGGCAAAGGAGTGATTCCTGATGCTGTGACCTACAGTACCCTCATACAGGGATTATGCAAGGTTGGAAGAGTAACGGATGCAGAAGTGCTCTTCTACAAGATGCAAATCTATGGTCAAATTCCTGATCTCTTTGCATATGGTCCATTAATTGCTGGATTGTGTTATAATAAACATTTCAACGAGGCAATGACTTTGTTTCACGAGTTGGAAACCAATGGATTGATGGTTGATATTGTTATTTATAGTATTATTATCAAGTATATGTGCAAATATGGATATCTGAAAGCTGCAAAGAAATTGTTTTCTAGCCTTTCTGTTAAAGGTTTACAGCCGAACAGTAAAACATACTCTTCAATGATCGATGGCTTTGTTAAAAAGGGTTGGTAAATGAAGCTGAATCTTTACTCATTGAAATGGAAAAGAATGGTTCTACTCCAAATGAGATCACGCTTAGTGTCATGATTCAGGGGTTTCTCCATAAAAATGATGTCCACAAGCCACTCCGACTCTTTAATCTAATGATAGAAAGGAATTTCTCTCCAAATGCGATGACAATATCCAAGATGATGTGTTTGTCGGCGGCGAGTGGCTCTCAGATTCTCAAGAAGCTGCCTCATGAATTGTTGCAAAGGAACGCATAAAAATGGCTTCCTTTATTTTTTGTTGATGCTTGACATTCAATCAGTTTGCATATACCTATGGGATCAATCTGCACTGCGTATTTCTGGGATTCATTTCAATGCAATTCAAGAAGCTTGAGCTTGGTAAGTTTTTCTGTAACTAATTCAGTTGAGTCGTAAGCTTCACAAGTCATTGTTCTAACTTTCTAACTCTTAAAAGTCAAAACTGAAAATTATAACCTTTAGTTATGAGTAACGTTTTGTTGTATTTCGTGTTTTTTTCTTTTCACAAGTACATGCTAACTTAATCTTTGGATCGCCGTGAGTGTGTGTTAAATTGTATTGATTGCTAACAAATTTTTTCAATTTCTACTATTACCTTCTTTTTTTGTATTTTTTTTTTATCACAGAATGTTGAATCCAAGACCAACAGTGAGAGCGCTCTTCAAACAAAATTACCCTCTCTCCGGTGAAAGTTTAATTAGAATCCATTTGCTTCTCTTACTGGATTGAATTATCTTACATGGAGTAGAGCGATGCGTATAGCTCTTGGTGCAAAGATGAAACTAGGGTTTATTGATGGTAGATGTGCTAAACCAACATCATCAGATCCTAATTTTGATCGATGGATCAAAGTGGATTGTATGGTTACTTCTTGGATCTTGAATTCTATTGCAAAAGAAATTGTTGATGCATTTCTTTATTCTTCTTGTGCTTTTGATTTGTGGACTGAACTATCTGAGAGGTTTGGAGAGTGTAATGGTCCTATGATTTATCAATTGAAGAGAGAAATAGCTTCAATTGTTCAAGGAGATCTTAATGTGTCGAATTATTACACAAAACTGAAAAAATTATGGGATGAACTTGCTTATCTAGTTCCTTTACCAAGTTGTGAATGTGGAGTCGCAAAGAAGATTGCTTTGAATTAGAATCAACTCGACAAGTTAATGGAGTTTTTAATGGGATTGAGTGATGTCTATGATCCTATTAGAAATCAGATCTTGCTTATGGATCCTCTTCCTAGTATAAATAAAGCTTACTCTATGGTGATTAGAGTTGAAAAACAAAAAGAAGTACACATTGTGTTTGCACCTGAAGTTGATTCTGTAATGATGGTTAGAAATACTGGAAATAAGAACCACTTTAAAGGATCTTTTAAGGAACAAGTGAATAAAGATGAGCTTTATTGTGATCATTGCCAGATGAAGAGGCACACCAAAGAGACATGTTTCAAATTACATGGATATCCAGATTGGTTTACTGCAGAAAAATCTAAGAAGAATGACAAGTTTGATAAAGGAAGAAGAGTTACTAGAGAACGGAATAAGATGGCAAATATGTTTGAATCTCCTATGGATTTTATTGATGAAGGATGTGTGCAATATGATGATTTGCAGGCTAACATAGCTAACAGGATTCAACAAGGATTTGAGAGGATCATGAAAGGCAAGAGGGTGGTTTCTTCTGAACCTATGAATGCAGTTAATTGTGCACATTTGGAGGATTTTACAGGTACTTTGTTAAACCAAACTTCTTGTTCTAATGCTTATATTCAAAATGGAGATTGGATAATAGATACAGGAGCAACAAATCATATGTGAACTGATTTATCTCTTTTACATAATCCTATTGCACCATCATAATCTACACCTGTTTTTCTTCCTGATGGTTCTTTTAAGTTGTTAGATCATATTGGTAATGTACTTCTACCATCTAATCTGACTCTTTATTCTTGCCTTCACATTGCCACTTTTAAACATAACCTTCTTTCAGTTCAAAAACTTACCACCACTGCAAAAATTAAGTTCATTTTTCTTCCTCATGCTTGTTTTATACAGATCTTGGAATTCTCGTGTTCTCGCAAATGGGCAAGGCAAAGCGTGGCTCTACATTCTTAATTCAAGTTCTTTCTCTAACAAGGTCATTGAGGCATATCTTCTCTGAATAAGTCTGTTGTTTGCAATTCCGTTAATGATGGTTTCTCTTGGCACAAGAGATAAGGCCATCCTTCTAACACTGTTTCTAAACATTTAGAATCTTTACTTTCCACTTCTTTGCTCAATAAATCTGTTAATCCTTGTGATGTATGTCATATTTCGAAACAGTGTAGACTAAAATTCCCTGATAGTTCTATCAAGTCTCAGTAACTTCTTTTCACTTCTACATATGGATATTTGGGGTCCATATAAACAAAAATCTTTGCAGGGGTCTCATTATTTTCTTACAATAGTAGATGATTTTACTAGATTTACTTGGACATACTTATTACCTTCCAAGTCTTCCACTTTTGCAACCATTCAGAATTTTTTAATTTTTGTACGTAATCATTTTAAGGTTTGTCAAAGCAATAAGGAGTGACAATGGCATGAATTTGTCAATCAAGATTGTACAAAATTATTCACCGATTTCGGTATTTCTCATCGTAAATCCACTCCCGATACACCTCAACGTAATGGAGTTGCAGAGAGGAAGCATAGGCATTTATTACAAGTAATAAGAGCTTTGATTTTTCATCTGGTCTTCCTAAAACTTTTTGGGAGTTGCGGTCTTAACATCTACATATTTGATAAATAGATTAACTTGAAATCTCCGTTTCAGCTTGTTATTTCATAAAAATCCAGATTTTTCTATGCTACGATCCTTTGGTTGTTTGTGTTTCTCTACCAATGTTTTACCTCATAAAGATAAACTTGATCCCAGATCTTCTAAATGTGTCTTTGTTGGATATTCTCCTGGTCAAAAAGCTTATAAGCTTTTTGATCTTACTTCTAATTTTTTTAATTTAATTTCTAGAGATGTAATCTTTTATGAAAATGTTTTTCCTTTCTTAAAAGATTCATCTTCTTCTCGAACTTCCTGTTCTCCCTGTTTTTGTTGATGATAATGATGATGAATTTTCACATCTTCCAGTAGTTCCTTCACTTCCAGTTTCATCATCTCCTTTAACTTCTGATTCTGAAGGAATATCAAAGTAGTAAATTGAGTTTAAAGAAGTAGAGACAAGAAACAAGAATAAAGAAGAAATATTTCTCATAGTAGTCTACCGATTTCATTTAAGTTGAATAGCATAAATACACAAAAAATACTAACTGAAAATCAGAAAATAAGGAAACTACTCCTAAAATGATGCCACTACAACTGATACACCAATGATCAGTCAAAGAAACTAAGCTAAAAACAAGGAAGTAACAATCGAAACATTAGACTAAGTCGACAAATAAAACTGCAAAGCAATGAGTGAGGCAAAAATTCAACACTCCTCCTTGCTTCGATTCTTTGCACACTCCAAGCTTTTCTCTCAGAATTCAAACTTGCTTGTCGGTAAGGCTTTGGTGAAGATGTCCGCCGATTGATAATCGTCTGCAAAGACTTCAACTTAATTGATCCTCCCTTCGCACATCTCTCGTGAAAAATAATTTGATGTTGAAGTGTTTTGTTTTTCCATGAAAAACAGGATTGTTTGAGATAGCGATTGCTGCTTGATTGTCCACAAACACCTCTGTACTTCCTTCTTGCTTCAAATTTAAATCAATCAACACTTTCTTAAGCCACAATGCTTGATTCGCAGATGCTGTAGCAGCAATAAATTCAACTTCTGCGGTGGATTGTGCAACAATATCTTGCTTCTTAGAATACCAAGTGAACGCCCCTGAACCTAGATTAAAACAATAACCTGAAGTACTCTTCATATCATCAGAACCACCATAATCACTGTCCGAATATCCCCGCGGAACACAATTCGATTTGCACAAAACATAACTCCAAAATTAAGTGTTCCCTTAACATATCTCATAACTCTCTTAGCTGTTGTAAGATGAGTTTTAGTTGCACTATTAGAAAATCTGGATAAGATACTTACAGCATGTAAAATATCCGGTCTAGTTGCCGTGAGATACATGAGACAACCAACCATACTTCGGTAAAGAGTCTCGTCAACTCTTCCAGATTCATCATTCTTACTCAGCTTTTCCTTTTGACACATTGGAGTAGCCACTTCTTTGCAATTCTCCATTTTGAACTTCTTTAAAATCTCTCTTGCATACTTCATTTGACAAACAAAAAACTCATTTTGCTTTTGTTTGATCTCCATTCCGAGAAAGTAAGCCATCTCTCCCAAATCTGTCATCTCAAATGTCCTTTGCATATCTTGTTTGAAATCTTCAACAAGATTGACATTGCTACCTGTAACCAGCAAGCCATCAACATACAAAGAAACAATCACAAAATTGACTTCATCACCTTTGATGTAGAGGGTAGATTCACTTGGGCTTTTTTGAAACCCAAATTCATCAAATGCTCATCAATTCTACTGTACCAAGCTCTAGGTGCCTGCTTCAGCCCATACAAAGCTTTCTTTAGTAGATAAACTTCATCTTCATGGCCTTTGATTGCAAATCCTTCCGGCTGATCGACATAAATCTCCTCCTCGAGAAGACCATTCAAAAAAGCGGACTTAACATCCAGCTGATACACTTTCCAGCCCTTTTGTGCGGCAATGGCTAGTAGCAATCTAATAGTATCCAATCTAGCAACAGGAGCAAATGTGTCAGAAAAATCAACACCATAAATTTGAGCATACCCCTTTACAACAAGCCTTGCTTTGCGCTTGTTGATTGAGCCATTTGCATTCAACTTAGTTCTGAATACCACTTCACTCCAATCACTTTTCCGTCAGCAGGTCTTTTCACAAGCTCCCAAGTTTGGTTCTTCTCAATCATGTTCACTTCTTCTTCCATTGCAGCTCTCCATTTGGGATCATTTTCAGCTTCCAAAAATCAGCAGGTTCAAGAATTGCTACATTGCACCTTTGGTAAATTTCAGCAAGTGATCTTGTACCTCTAATTGGAACATCATCAATCAATTCATCTTCCTTCAGCTGAAACTTTGAATTGTGAAGTAAATTTGAGGCTGATTTCTCTCCATTCCAATCCCAAATCTCATTTTCCATGAAGTGCACATCTCTACTTATTAGAATTTTCCTTGTATGAGGTTGGAAAACTCTATAAGCTTTAGAAATTGTGCTATATCCCACAAAAATTCCAGCCGTTGCCTTTTTATCTAGCTTATCTCTTTTGATCTGAGGCACATAAACAAAACACAAGCATCCAAACACTTTTAAATTTTTCAGAGAAGGTTTGAAACCATACCAAGCTTCGAATGGTGTCTCCCCGTCTACTTCTTTTGTAGGAAGCCGGTTGAGAAGAAAAACTGAAGTATGTGCAGCTTCAACCCAATACTCCTTTGGCAAACTCTTCTCATGAAGCATACATCTAGCCATCTCCATTATTGTACGATTCTTCCTCTCACTTACTCCATTTTTTGGAGTATATGGAGCAGTAAGTTGATGTTCGATTCCAGCCTCCTCACAATACGTGTTGAACTGATTTGATGTGTATTCCTTGCCATTATCAGACCTTAAGGCTTGAATTTGATAGCCACTTTGAGTTTCGATCAACTGCTTAAACTTCCGAAAAATTTCAGCAACTTCTGACTTGAATTTAAGAAAATAAATCCAGCACATTCTAGTGTGATCATCAATAAAAACAATGTAGTACTTACTCCCATTAAGTGAAGGGGTTCTTTGAGGTCCAGCCAAATCTGTGTGGATTAATTGCAGCCTTTTTAGTAGCCCTCCAAGTTGCTTGCTTGAAAGGAAGTCTTGTTTGCTTTCCAAATTGACATGTCTTGCAACTCTGGTAATTCAACTTCTAAGTGAGGTAAGCCTTGAACCAACTCTTTTCTTTGCAAATTCAAGACTGCTGCATGATGAAAGTGACCAATCTTTTTGCCACACAATTCGTGGTAGACTTAATGGCTGAATAAGCTGCAATCTCCTCCTCCGAAGGATCTATACGAAGCTCTTTCCCTTCATGTTGACTTTGAACACATCTTCTCCTCTTGAATCCTTGATTAAGCATCGATTGCTTTCAAAGATTACTTTGAAACCCCTTTCGAGTAGTTGGCCTACACTCAACAAATCTTGGTTTATGTTAGGTACAAACAATACATCTTTAATTAACTTTGTACCTGAAACACTTTCGATTGCTATAGTTCCTTTTCCCTTGACCGCAATGAAGTCTCCGTTGCCAATTCTGACTTTGGAGGATATAGATGTGTCGAGCTCTTTGAAGAGATCTCGATCGAAGGTCATATGATTTGTGCAACCACTGTCAACAAGCCACTTATCGCTTGCATTACTTGAGGCGAAACAAGATGCAACAAAAAGTTGCTCCTCCTCTTCTTCTTGATCAGCAACTTGGGCTGCATTTTTATGTTGAAGATTGCCTTGAGTCACATTTCTTAGCTGAGGATTGCTTCTACATATCTTTTGATGGTGTCCTCTCTTCTGACATTTCTCACACTGCTGGTCGGGTTTCCTCCAACATTTAAAGGGTGGATGACCTTTTCTTCCACAATGTTTACAAGGAGGGAAATCAGATTTTGTTCCCATACTGGTTTTAGGGGAATCAAAGACTGAGTTTCCTTTCTTGTCCTTCTCTTATTTCTTCCCTTTTCCTCCTTGGTTGAACTGAGTTCTCGCAGCTAATGCACCTTCAACGACCGCTTCAGATCTCATTAGCCTTCTTTGTTCTTGTGCCTGCAAGGAACTTAACAATTCTGCCAAGCTAATCTTTGATAGATTTTTAGTATTTTTCAAAGAAGAAATGGTTGATTCAAATCTGTCAGGAACAGTCACAATAATTTTTTCAACCAATTTAGAGTCGGGAAATTCAGAGCCGAGTAATCTTACTTTGTTGGCAATGCCTAGTAATTTGTCGGAATACTCTTTGATGGTCTCCGAATCCTTCATCGTTTGTAGTTGAAATTCTCGTTTCAGATTAAAAACTTGCATTGCTCTAATCCTTTCATCTCCTTCATACTCAATCTTGAGAAAATTCCAAACTTCAAATGCTGATTTCATTGTCATGATTCTGACAAAAACTTCTTTCGAGATCGCTACTTTTGCAAACAACGAGGCTTTAGCCTTGGACTTTCTAGTTTTCTTCTCCTTGTGATTCTTGAGCTGCGCCATTGTTGGATTTTCTTGCAATGGAGGAACTTCGTAATCCTCTTCAACAGCATCCCAGAGATCATGCGCCTCTAGATATGCCTCCATCTTGGCTGCCTATACATGGTAGTTTTCACCATTAAACACTGGTGGTGCTAGTGAAGTGAAGGGCTTTTCAAGTGATTCTGAATCCATGAAAGTAGAAGGATATCTAGGCCTTTCAATGGTGGATTTTACTCAGTTATAGGTCCCTCAAGATGACTGCTTTGATACCAATTTTGAAGGAATATCAAAGTAGTAAATTGAGTTTAAAGAAGCAGAGACAAGAAACAAGAATAAAGAAGAAATATTTCTGCAGTAGTCTACTGATTTCATTTAAGTTGAATGGCATAAATACACAAAAAATACTAACTGAAAATCAGAAAATAAGGAAACTACTCCTAAAATAATGCCACTACAACTGATACACCAATGATCAGTCAAAGAAACTAAGCTAAAAACAAGGAAGTAACAACTGAAACATTAGACTAAGTCGGACAAATAAAAACTGCAGCAGCTGAGGCAAAAATTCAACAGATCCTAATATTCCAAGTGTTCCAGTTGTCTCTCCTGACAGCTCTATTGTACTTCCTACTTCTCCTATTCAGAGAAAGAGTCAACGACATCATAAGTTACCTTGTTGGTAAAATGACTATGACACTTCTATAAAAAGAGTCAAGCCAGCTGCTAATCAATTGTCTATTTTACCATTCTTCTGTTCATTCTCCACCTACTTTTCCTTTTGTTGTTTCACCCAACTTCGCTGATCAATACATAACATACTTAGCTACTGTATCTAAGATTAAAGAACCTTATAATTTTGCACAAGCTAACACTGAGCCTCAGTGGATTCTTGCAATGCAAAAGGAATTACAAGCATTAGAAGATAATCATACTTGGGATTTAACTGAGTTACCTGTTGGCAAGAGAGCAATTGGTTCCAAATGGGTTTATAAAGTCAAGTTAAATCCAGATGGCTCTCTCGACAGATGCAAAGCCAGGTTAGTGGCAAAGGGATATAATCAGATTGAGGGTGTGGACTTCACTGATAGTTTCTCTCCAGTAGCTAAGATTGTGACTGTTAGATTACTTCTTGCATTGGCAGCTTCTAAATCTTGGCCTCTTCATCAATTGGACATTAATAATGCCTTTCTTCATGGTTATATCAATGAAGATTTATATATGAAACCCCCTGATGGTTATACCAAAGCTTTGCCTACTCAAGTTTGTAAATTGAAACGTTCCTTATATGGTCTCAAACAGGCTTCTAGGCAATGGAATTCTGAGTTTACTTCTCAGCTTCAAGCTTATGGATTTGTCCAATCAGCTCATGATCATTGTTTGTTCACTTTCATTAAAAATGGGGTGTTTTTGGCCTTAATAGTCTATGTCGATGATGTGCTTCTCACTGAACCTATGAATGCAGTTAAATGTGGTAACCTTTGGAACTGTGGTGGATCCACTAAGTAAAGAAGGGAGGATGTCTCAAAGTGAAGGTCTGCAGCCGATACTCGTACTTACAATTCTTTGATATATGGCTATTGCCATTTGAGGGCGTGGAAGGAAGCTTTGAAGTTATTTGATGAAATGTGGGGTAGGAAGATGTCTCCAAATTCGGCAACCTTCTCAATAATATTTATTGCCCTCTGCAAAGAAGGAATGGTCAATAAAGCACATTATCTACTTGAGGTGATGATTCAAAATGGTGTGGAACCAGATGTATCTATGTATAATAGATTGATTGATGGATACTGTTTACAAGGTGAAATGGAAGAGGCAGTGAAAGCTTTTGATTCAGTGGTGCATAGTGGTAATGAACCTAATGTTTTAAGCTATAATATTTTGATAAATGGCTATTGCAAAGCAAGAAGATTGGATGACGCCAATAGGGTTTTTGGATGCATGTGCAGCAAAGGAGTGATTCCTGATGCTGTGACCTACAGTACCCTCATACAGGGATTATGCAAGGTTGGAAGAGTAATGGATGCAGAAGTGCTCTTCAACGAGATGCAAACCTATGGTCAAATTCCTGATCTCTTTGCATATGGCGCATTAATTGGTGGATTGTGTTATAATAAACATTTCAACGAGGCAATGACTTTGTTTCACGAGTTAGAAACCAATGGATTGATGGTTGATATTGTTATTTTTAATATTATTATCATGTACATGTGCAAATATGGATATCTGAAAGCTGCAAAGAAATTGTTTTCTAGCCTTTCAGTTAAAGGTTTACAGCGGAACAGTAAAACATACTCTTCAATCATCAATGGCTTTGTTAAAAAAGCTGAATCTTTACTCATTGAAATGGAAAAGAATGGTTGTACTCCAAATGAGATCACACTTAGTGTCATGATTAAGAATGATGCCCACAAAGCGCTCCAACTCTTTAATCTAATGATAGAAAGGAATTTCTCTCCAAATGCGATGACAATATCCAAGATAATGCGTTTTCTGGAGGCGAGTGGCTCTGATTCAAAGCTCAAGAAGCTGCCTCATGAGTTGTTGCAAAGGAACGCATAAAAATGGTTTCCTTTATTTTTGGTTGATGCTTGACATTCAATCAGTTTGAATATACCTATGGGATCAATCAGCACTGCATATTTTTGGGATTATTTTCAATGCAATTCAAGAAGCTTGAGCTTGGTAAGTTTTTCTGTAACTAATTCAGTTGATTCATAATTCAAGTCCTTGATTCATCTTAAAAGTGAAAACTTTATAACCAAGTCCTTGTTCTAACTTTCTAACTTAATCTTTGGATCACTATGCTAACAAAGTGCTCTTAAAACAAAATTACCCTCTCGTCGGTGAAAGTTGAATTATAATCCATTTGCTTCTCTTATTTGTTGTTTACACGGTAGATCGACTAAATTACTTCTTTTTTTTATTATAGAATGTCAAGTCCAAGACCAGATGTATGCCGATCGATAGATTGGATTGGAACAACTAAAGTTGTTGCATTAGGTCTTGTAGCATCTGTGGAGGCAAAAGCACTTGCAGATCATGTGCCACTTAGTCCTCAGACCATGGTGGTGTGGTTAGATTTTGCTGTGAACCCAAAAGCACTCGTATGGAGACCCACATCAGACATTAATAGTTAGAGATGCCTTTGGCGATTCAGTTGCATGGACTTCTGATAAAGTTGTGATGGAATGAATTTTGAATATAATGGTAAGTTTATTCCGACATTAAATACAAAAAGTTATACTTGTTGGATACTAACTAATCTACTTATTTGCTTCTCTCAATTTGAAGAACCGAAACAATTTTTGTTGTTGCTAAAACATAGTTCCTTTTTACCTTAATAATGGTTTGTATGGCCAGTACTATAAACTAGCAAGTGAATCTGTAATGCTTTATGTGAAGGTTAGTGATCAATTCTTTTTTTTTTTTTTTTTACCTTAAATAGTGGTTTGTATAGACAATGCTATTTACTAGCAAGTGAATCTGTTATGCTTTACGTGAAGGTTCACGATCAAATTCATTCATTACTCTCCTTTTGTCTTCATTACTCTCCTTTCGTCTAACAACGCTTGTAAAGTTGGAAATAAAAAAATTGTAGCCTTGCGTGTAGCTTTGTTTTTCCATCAGTTGCAGCTGCGGCTTTTCCTATTGATGGTTAGAGCTGAAATATGATTTTTCTTTTTTTAAATGAAATGTCTTGGTCTTTTTGAAAAGGAACATTTAAACTAGGTCTTCCTTTTTTGATGCAAATGATATTGGTTGGTCACTTTATTGATGCCTTTTCATGTTTAAGGAAATTGATACAGGAGTATAATATAAATTGATTAGTTTGATTGTCATTTTCTGAGATCTCAAATGAAATGTTTTATCATAAATGCTTGAATTCCTTTGATAATAGGTATTGTTTTCTCATCTTATTCGGTAAGTGATTTGGATTCTGGAATGAGAAATCAGATGGATAAATAAAATGGGTTTCCAGTTTTGTTACTTGATTGAGATCGAAATGCAAGAAAGTAAACTTTTTCGGGTGGGACGATTCCTTTTTTGTGTTGCCATGTATTTTGGATGCTGGATAGTTATATTTAATTCTGTTTAATTTCACTTTATCTTAGAACATCAAGAAAGTTCTTTTCTTGCTCATGCTACTTGTTTGATCTGTTTATTTAATTGTTGAAGCTTCATGGCAGATTGCAGAATCATCCTATGCTTGCTACGGACGTGTAAGGGTCTTGTTCTACTTGTGCCGGGCTCTTGGTATCTGGTTCCGTTGATCAGTCCGACGGATCCTTCCTCGACGATGAGCAACAGGAAAAGGGGTACGTGCTGACATGCGTATCATACCCTACTTCCGATTGCGTGATCCATACTCACAAGGAACAAGATCTATATTGATGAAGACCATGAATTGCTTTTGTTCTTCATCAGTAGAAGTAATGGTCTGCTAAGGTTAGTTTATTTTCAGTTGTTGCTTTAGGTTACGTTAGGAGTGTTTGATAGTTTAATAGTTTAGTTTCTTATGTTTGCTTTTGAAATTTCTCATGGCAGTGAAGAATGAATCAAACGGAACTTGTAAATTCTGATGCCATGGTGGAATGATTTGTAAGCTGTGATGGAATATTTCTTTGGTGAATGAAATAAATTATGGCCTCGTTTGGTTCCTTTTTTTCCGACTTACATAAGAGTTCTCTTAAGTGCAGAGTTAGCTCACAATTGAATATCATAGTTTTATGCTCGATTCAACTTTGAACTTACAAAAAAGTTGTAAATTTTTAAACAATAAAACATATGAATTGACATAGTAATTAATGAATAGTATTTGTGTTCACAAGTCTATAATTCACACTCTCAAGTGTGACTTGTGAGATAACTTGCATGACAAAAGTTTGTAAGAGAAGTCCCAGGACTGTATTTCAGTATAATATGTATATATAAACACTGCTGAGAATCAGATCAACTAGTCAATTGAACCTACATCTGCATATTAAGCAAGACTAACACTTCATCTATTTCTATGTACATTACTCTATTTTGTATCTATATTTATAGATCCATCATCAACTCTTAATTTTATGTATGAACACCTATTTCAACCAAACAACATACTGTTAATCACTGATTCACTGTAGAAGACTTTCTTCCAAAAAAAAAAAAAAACACTGGAAGAGTTGCAGTGAAGAAATACAAAGAGAAGCACCAAAAAGTTGCACATCCATATTCAGCTAATCAATGAAGATCTTATCATACAAGAAAATGAAATAGCACGTCTCATATATACAAAAAATGCATTACATATATACAAGTCTGATGATTACAGACGGACGTATAAAAAAGCTGTCCACTCTTAACTCTCTTCTGACAAAAATTGAAATTGTTACAAATGAACATTCACAAAAATTGAACCATAGGTGACATTAACAAAAATTGAATTATACATGATTCTCTTCTACCCTCAACTTGAGAGGTTAGAAGGCCAAAAATGAAGCAGACAAAACTTGAATTATCAACGCAATCTCTTCTACCATCATCTCGAACAAACAGTTAAAAATGCCAAAATGAGAGGGAGAGAAACTATTTAGTAAGGCGTCGGCTTCAACAAATAATTTCGCCTTCTTCAACATCAACACCGTCTTCAGGAAACTCGTTCTTCAAATATAGGCCCAAACCCTCCAGCACTCTATCATGTCCAATACATTTGGCCACGCCCATCATCTCGAGATCTTTCATGATGGCAAAACTGTCATATACGTCGACGGACTTTTCCATATGAAAAATGGAATAACAAACATTGAATAGATTGTATATAAAAATAGGTTGATGAAAATCAAAAGGTAGACAGCCAAGAAAATCATACCTCCTCAAGTGCGAGCCGGTGACTTGTCTCTGTCAGTCGTAGCAACTTCAATGCAAACTTCCTCTTTAACAGCTTTAACGTGCGCATCAATTCTTGCTTTCTCTGTTATTATTTGCTAACATTTAGAAAATTTATCGTGTAATGAACAATTTTAAAAAATCACCAGCAACACCAAATGTGAATTAAAACTGAAATTTGAAACTCCTTCAACATATTCCATCAAAACTTCAGATTAAATCTAAAGATTTAAGTAAATCTTCTTTGGCCTAACAATTCACTAACATAAACATATAACCAACTACAATCATAATTTAAACACAAAATGAAGTGCCTCACCTTCTCACCGCTTCTTTTCAAATCTTTCCCTCCCCCCCGCTTCACCTTCAATGGATCAACTCTCTCACCCTAATAATTACAAAATAAGCTTGTAAGCCAAGTTCAACAATAAAATAACTATAAAACACATCAAGACATGGACACTTACAATGCTTAGAGTTTTCTGCTGTGCTTTAAGAATTGTGTCTGCAAAGCGACTCTTTAACATTGCAGCGCGAAGTGACTTGCTTGGCGACAATTGCCCTTCACATGTTTTCAGACATTCTACGCCTTCAAACCATGACAAAGTATAAGAAAAATCAGACAACAATACTAGAATAGAAAAACTTAGAAATGGACCAAAGCCATTTATTTTTTACATTATTTAACAAGTTTTAAGTCCACCTAATAGAAAATTTTAAGTTGGCTTACTTTGTTGACGTAGAACAATTAGAACAAGTGATTAAAAACCAACTGAAATAGTTCTGTTCTGGTTGCTAATTTTTTCAGTGTAAAAAATTCTAAAAATTGAAAGAAAATGTTATGCTACTCTAGGGATAATTATCGGAATTCTCAATGACATTGAAAAGTGGAAAGAACATTGAATTATGCTGTATTCCTAGATTGCTCTAATTTCTTATTCAATGAAATAATGTTTGCTTTGCTATATTCAATTTTCAAGGCATTTACTTGTAGAATCTCTGAATATAAATGTGTCTGATTGATGACTATATATATTTATTGTGATTTGGTACTTATAGAAAACTTAAAGATCACCCTCCAACTTCTCTTATTACTTCCTAAGCTAAATAAATTCTAGATTTTGGTACTATATCATATCGAATTAATAAAAATTTGGAGATCATAAAACAGACCACATGCTTTTCCATGTCATGAAGAAATATAAATTATTTGGCATCCGAAGAAGGAAAAACTCAAAATGCTATTTGATGGTAGTAGAAAAGAGAGACAAACCACTTGAAGCTTCAGAGAAAGCATTTTCATGGCCGCAGCGAGATTTCGTATCGCCAAATGAACCTTTTGGATAGGCTGCTGCAGAATTCCTAAGTCTCTTGGAAGTAGCAGATTCACATTTAGGATTGGTGTTGTTATTTTTGAGGTCTTTGAGTGATGAGTCCTGTCCACAAGTACCACCAGTAGTGTTGGCAAACTACATACACATTGCATACTTATAAAACTGAGTACAAAACTGAAATCCAACAACAAAAGTAATCACAACAAAAATGCAAAGGAAATAAGAAATATGATAAAAGTAGTTACATACTTTTCCAATAACATTAGACTTGAGGCAACTACTTGTGAATATATGTATTTCCGATGCAATTTCTCCATCGTCTTTGTTTTCGCAAAGAAGCCCGAGTCTTCGAAGATGACCGTGCAGCTTCGGTGGCAATTTTCTCTTTGATATTTCCATTAGATCCTGATCCTTGTAGACCAAATCAGATTTTTCCTCCTCACTCCATTTTGCTCGTGGCAGCTTCACCTTCAACTTCAACTTTTTCTTAACTGTGATGTTTTCAACTTGAGATTTTGGTTGTGGCAGTTTCACCTTCAACTTCAAATTCTTCTTAAGTGCGATGTTTTCATCAACAGGCATTGATGAGATTTGAATGAATTTCATTGGGGTTCTCTTCATGTTTAGACTATGATGATTTTCAAGCAACATAACCAGCAGACACTGCCAAAAAACAAAAGCCCATTCATGCTATAAGGAAATAATTATGTGATTTTATTACATAATGAAGCTCTCATGAAACAACACAAAAGTTTGTATCAATGATGAAAAAAAAAAAAAAAGTCAATCCAAGAAAGACCTAAACTCCAATTGCAATCAAAAGTGAAAAAAAGACCATCAAACTCTCATTAGCATAGATCATAGGATTATAACAAAAAGAAAAGTCATAGGAAATAATTCATTCATGTTATAAATAATAATAAGAGCATCAAACTCTCATTAACATTGAGCAGAGAATTACATATACATAGTTAGTGTCAATGAAACAACAAAAAAGTTTGTATCAATGATGAAAAAAAAAAAATCAATCAAAGAAAGTCCTAAACATCATTAAATCTTTCAATGTTCATGCATGCAAGATGTAGAAGGGAAGTAAATTTAAAGGAACCCATAAACCCTAATTAAACACTAAAAATCACAAACGTATGTACGTACCACTAGCTAATCTAATTAAGAGAATGAACTTTATGTAAATTCAGTTAAACCCTAAAAATCACAAGAACCCAACCTAAATATCACAAGAACCCAATTTGGGAAAAATTCAGTTCTTTATCAATATTATTCGATAATCAGATTAGGATAACATAAAAAAAACTCACCTCACTTGTCTTTAAGAGAACAAAAATCACAACAATGCAAGCAAAAAATTTTTACTTGATTGATTAATGTATTTATACAATTGACATAAAAATAGAAATAACAAAAAAATAGAAATAATAAAAAAAACTGTAAAGACGAAATCAAGATGTATACAATTGACATAAAAATGGAAATAATTTTTTTTTTTATTTTCAAATATAGGCCCAAAAATTATTGTTTATAACAAACATTGAATAGATTGTATATATAAATAGTGTGATGAAAATCAATATAATACAAAAATTATTGTTTATAACGACATTTTAAAAATATATTAAATATATAATTAATGCATATGAATAATTTTTAAGTAAATTAATCATATAAAAATATGTTGTTCATTACATTATTAAGTTTAAATATTATTTAATAAATCATTACATGTGGTCATAATATGCTAGGATATTTCAATTATAATTTGATTAAGCTTTACGAACGTAACATTCAACAATTCTTTTTTTTCTTAAAAAGAATTTTATTTTGTATATAGAGTATCTAATTTATTAGTGTTAGATTATAAAATTTTATAAATCATACACGCTTTTGTATAAGGAGCAAATATGTAATTCTTGCTATCAAAGAAAGTCCTAAACATCATTAAATCTTTCAATGTGCATGCATTAAACATCATTACCGATTATTGATTTGGAAGAACAGAAAACTACAAACCCAATAAACTAGAGATCAGAATTATTTTTTTTTACTTGATTGATTAATGTATTTATAATTTGGGGATAAGGATAACAACAATAGCTTTTTTTTTTAATTATTTTCAAGATAGAAGGATAAGTAATAAAAAAAGGTAAAATAAAAATAGAAACAATAAAAAAAAGCGTAAAGACATGTGAATAAGATTGGAAAATGAAAGAAGAAGAAACACAACGCAACGCAGGTACTCCCACTCCTTAATCTTCATTTCTATTGTGTTTCTGCTTGCTTCAGATTTCTACTTCTTCTTCTTGTTGCCATTTGGTTGCAATTCGTGAAAAGCCCACATTTTTATGCCTTGTTTTATGAAATTGAAGACCCAAAACGTTCATTACCCATTCAGCGTCGATAATTGATTCACATTTTATAGCTGATGCTTCATGAATTCTCGATAAAGTTCGCGCCTTTGCGTTTATTAACAAATTAGTTGGGATCAAACTTTGAGTTCATTGGGTGCACATTGTATTGTATTGTATTGTATAGTAATAAAGGATTGGAATTGGGTATTAAGTTAATTTCATTTGTGTGAATTGGAGTAGTAGGCGTAGCCATGGATTGCATTGATTAGGAGGGATTTAAAGGGCTTGGAAAACACACCGCCAAGTGCACTAAATCGAGCGCAATAGGAGAGTTCGATCCTTGTGGCCGACCCCAACTAATTTGGGATTCAGGCTTTCTTGTTGTTGATGCAGGAGTAGTAGTAATAGGCGTCGTGGAGGTGGTAGCCATAAATTGCATTTATGAGGAGGGGGATTTGAATGACTTGGAAAACACACCATCAAGTGCTCTAAATCGAGCGCATTAGAAGAGCTTGATCCATGTAGCCAACCCCAACTAATTTGGGAATGAGGCTTTCTTGTTGTTGATGCAGTAGTAGGCGTCGTGGAGTTGTCAGCAATATCACATTTATGATTTATCGGGTGGGATTTAAAGGACTTGGAAAACACACTATTCGTCAAGTGTACTAAATCGAGCTTAATGGAAGAGTTTGATCCATGCGGCCGATCCCAACTACTGGGCTGTTGTGGTGTTGGCCATTGATTCATGTATATCCCTTTTTATGTCTTTCACAATCGCTTGTTTCCGTTGGAGTGACTTTCAATGATTTAGAGCTACCCTTGTATATTCAGAACGAAATATGGTTTCTTATTCTCTCAAAAGGGCCCTATGCAAGTCATCTTCTTTATGGTTTCTTAATTCGGTTTTTATTGTTAGTGAACTGTGCTATCTGACTGTCTTTGTTCCCATCGCAGTCACTTTCAAAACCGCACTTCAAAAGGGTATTATATGTAAGTCCTCTTCTTTATGTTTGTCTTTCCCTTAATTCCTTAATTTGATTTTGATTGTTTGTAAACTGGGTAATCTGACTCTATCTATTGCTATTGGATTCAAATGAGATCACGCTTAGTGTCATGATTCAGGGGTTTCTCCATAAAAATGATGTCCACAAGCCACTCCGACTCTTTAATCTAATGATAGAAAGGAATTTCTCTCCAAATGCAATGACAATATCCAAGATGATGTGTTTGCTGGCGGCGAGTGGCTCAGATTCTCAAGAAGCTGCCTCATGAATTGTTGCAAAGGAACGCATAAAAATGGCTTCCTTTATTTTTTGTTGATGCTTGACATTCAATCAGTTTGCATATAACTATGGTATCAATCAGCACTGCATATTTTTGGGATTCTTTTCAATGCAACTCAAGAAGCTTGAGCTTGGTAAGTTTTTCTGTAACTAATTCAGTTGAGTCGTAAGCTTCACAAGTCATTGTTCTAACTTTCTAACTCTTAAAAGTGAAAACTGAAAATTATAACCTTTAGTTTTGAGTAAATTTTTGTTGCATTTCATGTTTTTTTCTTTTCACAAGTACTGGCTAACTTTATCTTTGGATCACTGTGTGTGTGGTGTGTTAAATTGTATTGATTGCTAACAATTTTTTTCAATTTCTACTATTACCTTCTTTTTTTGTATTTTTTTTTTATCACAGAATGTTGAATCCAAGACCAACGGTGAGAGCGCTCTTCAAACAAAATTACCCTCTCGCCGGTGAAAGTTTAATTATAATCCATTTGCTTCTCTTATTTGTTGTTTACACGGTAGATCGACTAAGATTACTTTTTCTTAAAAAAAAATTTTAGAATGTCAAGTCCAAGACCAGATGTATGCCAATTGATAGATTGGATTGGAACAACTAAAGTTGTTGCATTAGGTCTTGTAGCATCTGCGGAGGCAAAAGCACTTGCGGATCATGTGCCACTTAGTCCTCGAGACTCTGGTGGTGTGGTTAGATTTTCTTTGTGAACCCAAAAGCACTCGTATGGAGACCCACATCAGACATTAATAGTTAGAGATGCCTTTGGCGATTCAGTTGCATGGACTTCTGATAAAGTTGTGATGGAATGAATTTTGAATATAATGGTAAGTTTATTCCGACATTAAATACAAAAAGTTATACTTGTTGGATACTAACTAATCTGCTTATTTGCTTCTCTCAATTTGAAGAACCGAAACAATTTTTGTTGTTGCTAAAACATAGTTCCCTTTTTACCTTAATAATGGTTTGTATGGTCAGGTACTATAAACTAGCAAGTGAATCTGTAATGCTTTATGTGAAGGTTCGTGATCAATTCTTTTTTTTGTATAGACAATGCTATTTACTAGCAAGTGAATCTGTTATGCTTTACATGAAGGTTCACGATCAAATTCATTCATTACTCTCCTTTTGTCTAACAATGCTTGTAAAGTTGGAAATAAAATAATCGTAGCCTTGCGTGTAGCTTTGTTTTACCATCAGTTGCAGCTTAGGCTTTTCCTATTGATGGTTAGAGCTGATATATTTGATCTTTTTTTAAATGGAATATCTAAAGCTGGTCTTCCTTTTGATGGTTGGTGGGTCAATATCAAGTGCAACATTTAAACTAGTAATCTTGCTTTTTCATCGCATCGCAAATGATATATAGTTATCATTCTTCACGCCCTCGTGGTCACTTTATTGATGCCTTTTCATGTTTAAGCAAATTGATACAGGAGTATAATACAAATTGATTAGTTTGATTATCATTTTCAGAGATCTCAAATGAAATGTTTTATCATAAATGCTTGAATTCCTTTGATAATGGTATTGTTTTCTGATCTTATTCGGTAAGTGATTTGGATTCTGGAATGAGCAAATCAGATGGATAAATAAAATGGGTTTCCAGTTTTGTTACTTGATTGAGATCGAAATGCAAGAAAGTAAACTTTTTCGGGTGGGACGATTCCTTTTTTGTGTTGCCATGTATTTGGATGCTTGATAGTTATATTTAATTCTGTTTAATTTCACTGTATCTTAGAACATCAAGAAAGTTCTTTTCTTGCTCATGCTACTTGTTTGATCTGTTTATTTAATTGTTGAAGCTTCATGGCAGATTGCAGAATCATCCTATGCTTGCTCGAGAATACGGATGTGTAAGGGTCTTGTTCTACTTGTGCCGGGCTCTTGGTATCTGGTTCCGTTGTTCAGTCCGACGGATCCTTCCTCGACGATGAGCAACAGGAAAAGGGGTACGTGCTGACATGCGTATCATACCCTACTTCCGATTGCGTGATCCATACTCACAAGGAACATGATCTATATTGATGAAGACCATGAATTGCTTTTGTTCTTCATCAGTAGAAGTAATGGTCTGCTAAGGTTAGTTTATTTTCAGTTGTGGCTTTAGGTTACGTTAGGAGTGTTTGATAGTTTAATAGTTTAGTTTCTTATGTTTGCTTTTGAAATTTCTCATGGCAGTGAAGAAAGAATCAAACGGAACTTGTAAATTCTGATGCCATGGTGGAATGATTTGTAAGCTGTGATGGAATATTTCTTTGGTGAATGAAATAAATTATGGCCTCGTTTGGTTCCTTTTTTTCCGACTTACATAAGAGTTCTCTTACGTGCGGAGTTAGCTCACAATTGAATATCATAGTTTTATGCTCGATTCAACTTTGAACGTACAGAAAAGTTGCAAATTTTTAAACAATAAAACATATGAATTGACATAGTAATTAATGAATAGTTGATCAGTCCGACGGATCCTACATCTGCATATTAAGCAAGACTAACACTTCATCTATTTCTATGTACATTACTCTATTTTGTATCTATATTTATAGATCCATCATCAACTCTTGATTTTATATATGAACACCTATTTCAACCAAACAACATTCTGTTAATCACTGATTCACGGTAGAAGAGTTTCTTCCAAAAAAAAAAAAACACTGGAAGAGTTGCAGTGAAGAAATACAAAGAGAAGCACCACAAAGTTGCACATCCATATTCAGCTTATCAATGAAGATCTTATCATACAAGAAAATGAAATACTACATGTCTCATATATACAAAAAATGCATTACATATATACAAGTCTGATCATTACAGACGGACGTATAAAAAAGCTATCCGCTCGCAACTCTCTTCAGACAAAAATCGAAATTGTTACAAATGAACATTCACAAAAATTGAACCATACATGACATTAACAACAATTGAATTTTACATGATTCTCTTCTACCCTCAACTTGAGAGGTTAGAAGGCCAAAAATGAGACAGACAAAACTTGAATTATCTACACAATCTCTTCTACCATCATCTCGAACAAACAGTTAAAAAGGCCAAAATGAGAGGGAGAGAAACTATTTAGTAAGGCGTCGGCTTCAACAAATAATTCCACCTTCTTCAACATCAACACCGTCTTCAGGAAACTCGTTCTTCAAATATAGGCCTAAACCCTCCATCACTCTGTCATATACGTCGACGGACTTTTCCATCGAAAAATGGAATAACAAACATTGAATAGATTGTATATATAAATAG
Source organism: Stephania yunnanensis (assembly GCA_039657365.1). NCBI lineage: Eukaryota > Viridiplantae > Streptophyta > Magnoliopsida > Ranunculales > Menispermaceae > Stephania > Stephania yunnanensis. Next base: position 51,615,093 of record CM077591.1, read on the forward strand.
GGTGATGAAAATGATCAAAAGGTACAACCGCCAAGAAAATCATACCTCCTCAAGTGCAAGCCGGGCAGCTTGTTTTTGTCGTAGCAACTTCAATGCAACTTCCTCTTTAGCAGCTTTAACGTGCGCATCAATTCTTGCCTTCTCTGTTATTATTTGTTAACATTTAGAAATTTTATCGTCTAATGAACAATTTTAAAAAATCATCAAATGTGAATTAAAAGCGAAATCGAGACTCCTTCAACATATTCAATCAAAACTTGATTAAATCTAAAGATTTAAGTAAATCTTCTTTGGCCTAACAATTCACTAACAGAAACATATAACCAACTACAATCATAATTTAAATACAAAATGAAGTGCCTCACCTTCTCACTGCTTCTTTTCAAATCTTTCCCTCTCCTCCTGCTTCACCTTCAATGGATCAACTCTCTCACCCTAATAATTAGGACATAAGCTTGTAAGCCAAGTTCAACACTAAAATAACTATAAAGCACATCAAGTCATGGACACTTACAGTGCTTAGAGTTTTCTGCTGTGCTTTAAGAATCGTGTCTGCAAAGCGACTCTTTGACATTGCAGCGTGCAGTGACTTGCTTGGCGACAATTGCCCTTCACATGTTTTCAGACATTCTACACCTTCAAAGCATCACAAAATATAAGAACAATCAGACAACAATACTTGAATAGAAAAACTTAGAAATGGACCAAAGCCATTCATTTTTTACATTATTTAACAAGTTTTAAGTCCACCTAATAGAAAATTTTAAGTTGGCTTACTTTGTTGACGTAGAACAATTAGAACAAGTGATTAAAAACCAACCTGAATTAGTTCTGTTCTCGGTTGCTAATTTTTTAAAGTGTAAAAAATTCTAAAAATTGAAAGAAAATGTTATGCTACTCTAGGGATAATTATTGGAATTCTCAATGACATTGAAAAGTGGAAAGAACATTGAATTATGTTTGTATTCCTAGATTGCTCTAATTTCTTATTCAATGAAATAATGTTTGCTTTGCTATATTCAATTTTCAAGGCATTTACTTGTAGAAACTCTGAATATAAATGTGTCTGATTGATGATTATATATATTTATTGTGATCTGGTACTTATAGAAAATTTAAAGATCACCCTCCAACTTCTCTTATTACTTCCTAAGCTAAATAAATTCTAGATTTTGGTACTATATCATATCGAATTAATAAAAAATTGGAGATCATAAAACAGACCACATGCTTTTCCATGTCATTAAGAAATATAAATTATTAGGCATCCGAAGAAGGAAAAACTCGAAATGCTATTTGATGGTAGTAGAAAAGAGAGACAAACCACTTGAAGCTTCAGAGAAAGCATTGTCATGGCTGCAGCGAGATTTCGTATCGCCAAATGAACCTTTTGGATAGGTCGCTGAGAATTCCCAAGTCTCTTGGAAGTAGCAGATTCACATTTAGGATTGGTGTTGTTATTTTTGAGGTCTTTGATAGGCTGCTGCAGAATTTCCAATAACATTAGACTTGAAGCAACTACTTGTGAATATTTGTATTTCCGATGCAGTTTCTCCATCGTCTTTGTTTTCGCAAAGAAGCCCGAGTCTTCGAAGATGACCGTGCAGCTTCGGTGGCAATTTTCTCTTTGATATTTCCATTAGACCCTGATCCTTGTAGACCAAATCAGATTTTTCCTCCGCACTCCATTTTGCTTCAAGAGACTTCCATTCCAAAGTAAACAACAACAACAACAACATAGCCTCAGTCCCAAATTAACTGGGGTCGGCTACATGAATCAAACTTTTCCATTGTGCTCGATTAAGTGCAATTGATGGCCATTCCAAAGTAAACATTCGACTGAATTCACCGGCAAGTTCATGAACCCAGTTAGTCGAAGGATTGTACTTCATTGCATTGGAAAATGTCAACTTAACATTTGCAGCAAAGTCCCTGGCACTTGAGTATGAGTAATCCAGAAAAGAGTAATCCAAGGTAGGACCCAATCCCGAAAACCTTGATGAAGAGTAAATTCGCTTTGTATAGATTCGTTTTACATGATTTCTTTTCTCTCATAACATGGCAGAATGAAGAGATCCAACTTCCATAGCACAACAGAATGCTATCACATATATAAGTAGTAGATTGCATTTTAAAATTCTCAATTAGTTTTGACTTTTAACTATATTATAGTGAAGAAATTTCAGAAATCAAAAATATATCTGAAACTCAACTAACACATCCATGATCTTCATACTAGTATGCCAAAAATAGAAAACCTCTCTTTTTAAAGAAAACAAGGATGCTTAGTAAATTTTTTGTGGATTCATAGAACTGAAATCAGATTAAGTATGCAACTAACAAGATAAAGAAAGTGTTTGTGCAAAAATCAGGCTTACATTCACTAAAAAACTAACAACAACCCTAAATGCCAAACAAAGAGGGGAAAAAACCCTAAAATTGAGTTCAAATCAATCAAGGAAACAAACTAAATATTCATGAAATGCAACCAAAAAATGCATTACATATATACAAAGAGAAGCACCACAAAGTTGCACATCCATATTCAGCTAATCAATGAAGATCTTATCATACAAGAAAATGAAACACTACATTTGTTATATATACAAAAAATGCATTACATATAATACAAGTCTGATCATTACAGACGGACGCAACTCTTTTCTGACAAAAATCGAAATTGTTACAAATCAACATTCACAAAAATTGAACTATACATGACAATAACAAAAATTGAATTATACATGATTCTCTTCTACCCTCAACCAACTTGAGAGGTTAGAAGGCCAAAAATGATACAGACAAAACTTGAATTATCTACACAATCTCTTCTACCATCATCTTCAACAAACGGATAAAAAGGCCAAAATGAGAGGGAGAGAAACTATTTAGTAAGGCGTCGGCTTCAACAAATAATTTCGCCTTCTTCAACATCATCATCGTCTTCTTCAGGAAACTCGTTCTTCAAATATAGGCCCAAACCCTCCAGCACTCTATCATGTCCAATACATTTGGCCACGCCCATCATCTCGAGATCTTTCATGATGGCAAAACTGTCATATACGTAGGCGGACTTTTCCATCTGAAAAATGGAATACCAAACATTGAATAGATTGTACATATAAATTGGGTGATGAAAATGATCAAAAGGTACACAGCCAAGAAAATCATACCTCCACAAGTGCGAGCCGGGCAGCTTGTCTCTGTCGCAGCAACTTCAATGCAGCTTCCTCTTTAGCAGCTTTAACGTACGCATCAATTTTCGCCTTCTCTGTTATTATTTGTCAACACTTAGAAAACTTATCGTGTTGTGAACAATTTTAAACAATCACCAACAATTCACTAAAACCGAAGTCATTTTCTTTAGCCTAACAATTCACTAACAGAAACATATAACCAACTACAATCATAATTTAAATACAAAATGAAGTGTCTCACCTTCTCGCTGCTTCTTTTCAAATCTTTCCCTCTCCTCCTGCTTCACCTTTAACGGATCAACTCTCTCGCTCTAATAATTACAAAATAAGCTTGTAAGCCAAGTTCAACAATAAAATAACTATAAAGCACATCAAGACATGGACGCTTACAGTGCTTAGAGTTTTCTGCTGTGCTTTAATAATCGTGTCTGCAAAGCGAATCTTTAACATTGCGTAATTGATGACTTGCTTGACGATAATTGCCCTTCACATGCTTTCAGACATTCTACACCTTCAAAGCATCACAAAGTACAAGAAAAAGCAGACATCAATACTTGAATAGAAAAATTTAGAAATGGACCAAAGCCATTCATTTTTTACATTATTTAACAAGTTTTAAGTCCACCTAATAGAAAATTTAAAGATCACCCTCCAACTTCTCTTATTATTTCCTAAGTTAAATAAATTCTAGTTTTTGGTACTATATCATATCGAATTAATAAAAAATTGGAGATCATAAAACAGACCACACGCTTTTCCATGTCATGGAGAAATATAAATTATTTGGTATCCGAAGAAGGAAAAACTCGAAATGCTATTCAATGGTAGCAGAAAAGAGAGACAAACCACTTGAAGCTTCAGAGAAAGCATTGTCATGGCTGCAGCGAGATTTCATATATGAATCTTTTGGATAGGCTGCTAGAGGATTCCCAAGTCTCTTGGAAGTAGCAGATTCACATTTAGGATTGGTGTTGCTATTTTTGAGGTCTTTGAGTGATGAGTCCTGTCCACAAGTACCACCAAAAGTAGTGTTGGCAACCGCATACACATTGCATAATTATAAAACTGAGTACAAAACTGAAATCCAACAACAAAAATGCAAAGGAAATAAGAAATACGATAAAAGGAGTTACATACTTTTCCAATAACATTAGACTGGAAGCAACTACTTGTGAATATTTGTATTTCCGACGCAGTTTCTCCATCGTCTTTGTTTTCGCAAAGAAGCCGAGTCTTCGAAGTTGAGATCTCGCTCGTGGGCAGCTTCACTTTCAACTTCAACTTCTTCTTAACTATGATGTTTTCAACTTGAGATTTCGGTTGTGGCAGCTTCACCTTCAACTTCAAATTATTCTTAAGTGCGATGTTTTCATCAACAAGCATTGATGAGATTTGAATGAATTTCATTGGGGTTCTCTTCATGTTTAGACTATGATGATTTTCAAACAACATAATCAGCAGAAACTGCCAAAAAACAAAAGAAGTAATTAGCCAAAAATTTCACAACACATTCATATCCCATTCATTCCATAAGGAAAGAATTGTGTGATTTTATTACATAATGAAGCTCTCATGAAACAACACAAAAGTTTGTATCAATGATGAAAAAAAAAAAAAAATGAAAGTCAATCCAAGAAATTCCACAACACATTCATATCCCATTCATGCTATGAGTAATAATAAGACCATCAAACTCTCATTAAGATTGAGCAGAGAATTAGATATACATAGTTAGTGTCAATGAAACAACACAAATCAATGATGGAAAAAAAAATCAATCAAAGAAAGTTCTAAACATCATTAAATCTTTCAATGTTCATGCATGCAAGATGTAGAAGAGAAGTAAATGTAACGGAACCCATAAACCCTAATTAAACACTAAAAATCACAAACGTATGTACTTACCACTAGCTAATCTAATTAAGAGAATCAACTTTATGTAAATTCAGTTAAACCCTAAAAATCACAAGAGCCCAACCTAAATATCACAAGAACCCAACCTAAATTCACTTCACTTGTCTTTAAGAGAACAAAAATCACAACAATGCAAGCAAAAAAAAAAAAAAAAAAAAATTAAAATTTAAATAGTAACTTACCGATGATTGATTTGCAAGAAACTAGAGATCAGAAATTTTATTTTTTACTTGATTGATTAATATATTTATAATTTGGGGATAAGGATGACAACAATAGTTTTATTTTCAAGATAGAAGGATAAGTAGTAAAAATAGAAATAATAAGAAAACCGTAAAGACAAGTGAACAAACACACGTGAGATGATCAATCCAAAAAAAATCAACAAATTTAGCAACAAACTTGAAATCACGAATTAGAAGTTCTCCATAGCAGCGGACCAACGCAACGCAACGCAGGTACTCCCACTCCTTAAATCTTCATTCTTCTTCTTGTTGCGATTTCGTTGCAATTCACATTTTATAGCTGATGCATCATGAATTCTCGATAAAGTTGGCACCTTTGCGTTGCGTTTATTAACAAATTAGTTGGGATCAAACTTTGAGTTCATTGGGTGCACATTGTGTTGTATTGTATTGTATTGTATAGTAATAAAGGATTGGAATTGGGTATTCAAGTTAATTTCATTTGTGTGAATTGGAGTAGTAGGTGTCGTGGAGGTGGTAGCCATCGATTGCATTGATTAGGAGGTTTCTCCATAAAAATGATGTCATGATTCAGGGGTTTCTACTCCAAATGAGATCACACTTAGTGTCATGATTCAGGGGTTTCTCCATAAAAATGATGTCCACAAGCCACTCCGACTCTTTAATCTAATGATAGAAAGGAATTTCTCTCCAAATGCAATGACAATATCCAAGATGATGTGTTTGCTGGCGGCGAGTGGCTCAGATTCTCAAGAAGCTGCCTCATGAATTGTTGCAATAAAAATGGCTTCCTTTATTTTTTGTTGATGCTTGACATTCAATCAGTTTGCATATAACTATGGTATCAATCAGCACTGCATATTTTTGGGATTCTTTTCAATGCAATTCAAGAAGCTTGAGCTTGGTAAGTTTTTCTGTAACTAATTCAGTTGAGTCGTAAGCTTCACAAGTCATTGTTCTAACTTTCTAACTCTTAAAAGTGAAAACTGAAAATTATAACCTTTAGTTTTGAGTAACTTTTTGTTGCATTTCATGTTTTTTTCTTTTCACAAGTACAGGCTAACTTTATCTTTGGATCACTGTGTGTGTGTGTGTGTGTGTGTGTGCGTGTTAAATTGTATTGATTGCTAACAATTTTTTTCAATTTCTACTATTACCTTCTTTTTTTGTATTTTTTTTTTTATCACGAATGTTGAATCCAAGACCAAAGTGAGAGCGCTCTTCAAACAAAATTACCCTCTCATTTGGTGAAAGTTTAATTATAATCCATTTGCTTCTCTTATTTGTTGTTTACACGGTAGATCGACTAAGATTACTTTTTCTTAAAAAAAAATTTTAGAATGTCAAGTCCAAGACCAGATGTATGCCAATTGATAGATTGGATTGGAGCAACTAAAGTTGTTGCATTAGGTCTTGTAGCATCTCATGAGGCAAAAGCACTTGCGGATCATGTGCCACTTAGTCCTCGGACCCTGGTGGTGTGGTTAGATTTTCTTTGTGAACCCAAAAGCACTCGTATGGAGACCCACATCAGACATTAATAGTTAGAGATGCCTTTGGCGATTCAGTTGCATGGACTTCTGATAAAGTTGTGATGGAATGAATTTTGAATATAATGGTAAGTTTATTCCGACATTAAATACAAAAAGTTATACTTGTTGGATACTAACTAATCTGCTTATTTGCTTCTCTCAATTTGAAGAACCGAAACAATTTTTGTTGTTGCTAAAACATAGTTCCCTTTTTACCTTAATAATGGTTTGTATGGCCAGTACTATAAACTAGCAAGTGAATCTGTAATGCTTTATGTGAAGGTTCGTGATCAATTCTTTTTTTGTATAGACAATGCTATTTACTAGCAAGTGAATCTGTTATGCTTTACATGAAGGTTCACGATCAATTTCATTCATTACTCTCCTTTTGTCTAACAATGCTTGTAAAGTTGGAAATAAAATAATCGTAGCCTTGCGTTTAGCTTTGTTTTACCATCAGTTGCAGCTTCGGCTTTTCCTATTGATGGTTAGAGCTGATATATTTGATCTTTTTTTAAATGGAATATCTAAAGCTGGTCTTCCTTTGATGGTTCAAGTGCAACATTTAAGGTAAAAAGGGAACTATGTTTTATCATAAATTGATTAGTTTGATTATCATTTTCTGAGATCTCAAATGAAATGTTTTATCATAAATGCTTGAATTGCTTTGATAATGGTATTGTTTTTCGATCTTATTCGGTAAGTGATTTGGATTCGGAATGAGCAAATAAGATGGATAAATAAAATGGGTTTCCAGTTTTGTTACTTGATTGAGATCGAAATGCAAGAAAGTAAACTTTTTCGGGTGGGACGATTCCTTTTTGTGTTGCCATGTATTTTGGATGCTGGATAGTTATATTTAATTCTGTTTAATTTCACTGTATCTTAGAACATCAAGAAAGTTCTTTTCTTGCTCATGCTACTTGTTTGATCTGTTTATTTAATTGTTGAAGCTTCATGGCAGATTGCGAGAATCATCCTATGCTTGCTCGAGAATACGGACGTGTAAGAGGCTTAGAGTGGCAAACCTCCTGTGAACCTTGATATGACTCATTAGACACTAGAACCACCACTACCCGCAAATAAACGCGGTGATGCCAATGCTCGGAAACTACACCCGCAAAATGCTCTAAGTTCACTGCAAGCATCAAATTAGTGAGGTAACTAATTTCTATTTGGATGCTCAAAGTCTTACTAGATTTGCATTATACGAGAATCCGAGATAATAGGAACCATTTTAAGTAAGATTTTGACGTCTCTTTGCGATTGCGCTGGCAGCACAATGCCTCTTTGCATTTGAATAAGTTTTTAGTAGCTCATATTTCATCTACTAGCTAAATCTTTTCACTTCACGCCCCTAATATCCGTTGATTTCACAGTGGAAAACCTGGATTTGATGTCAAAGCACGGTGCTGATGTATGGAAGCCTTGTAACCAACGGCTGGAGGCTTTTCTGCCGAGGTCTATTTTCAATAAACTAGGTTTCCTTGGGAAGGGCGGTTGGGGTAGTTTGGACAACTACAAAGACGGCCTACTAATGCCCCCGCTATAAAATTTGACTCAACAAAAATTGAAGAAGTTTGACGTAGTATGGGCAGACCGAAGTTAACTCGGGATTTAAATGGTTTGAAAAGCTCACCATCAATTGCAATAAATCGAGCACAATAAAAGAGTTTTATATATGTAGCCGACTTCAAGTAATTTGGGACTGAGCTTTAATTGTGCAAGGTCTACACTATTTACTCAACCAAGGTCTGATTTTGATTAAGTTCACTATTTACTCAACCAAGGGGTACGTGCTGACGTGCGTATCGTACCCTACTTCCGATTGCGTGATCCATACTCACAAGGAACAAGATCTATATTGATGAAGACCATGAATTTCTTTTGTTCTTCATCAGTAGAAGTAATGGTCTGCTAAGGTTAGTTTATTTTCAGTTGAGTGTTTGATAGTTTAATAGTTTAGTTTCTTATGTTTGCTTTTGAAATTTCTCATGGCAGTGAAGAATGAATCAAACGGAACTTGTAAATTCTGATGCCATGGTGGAATGATTTGTAAGCTGTGATGGAATATTTCTTTGGTGAATGAAATAAATTATGGCCTCGTTTGGTTCCTTTTTTTCCGACTTACATAAGAGTTCTCTTACGTGCGGAGTTAGCTCACAATTGAATATCATAGTTTTATGCTCGATTCAATTTTGAACGTACAGAAAAGTTTCAAATTTTTAAACAATAAAACATATGAATTGACATAGTAATTAATGAATAGTTGATCCATCATCTATTTCTATGTACATTACTCTATTTTGTATCTATATTTATAGATCCATCATCAACTCTTGATTTTATATATGAACACCTATTTCAACCAAACAACATACTGTTAATCACTGATTCACAGTAGAAGAGTTTCTTCCAAAAAAAAAAAAACACTGGAAGAGTTGCAGTGAAGAAATACAAAGAGAAGCACCACAAAGTTGCACATCCATATTCAGCTAATCAATGAAGATCTTATCATACAAGAAAATGAAATACTACATGTCTCATATATACAAAAAATGCATTACATATATACAAGTCTGATCATTACAGACGGATGTATAAAAAAGCTATCCGCTCGCAACTCTCTTCAGACAAAAATCGAAATTGTTACAAATGAACATTCACAAAAATTGAACCATACATGACATTAACAACAATTGAATTTTACATGATTCTCTTCTACCCTCAACTTGAGAGGTTAGAAGGCCAAAAATGAGACAGACAAAACTTGAATTATCTACACAATCTCTTCTACCATCATCTCGAACAAACAGTTAAAAAGGCCAAAATGAGAGGGAGAGAAACTATTTAGTAAGGCGTCGGCTTCAACAAATAATTTCGCCTTCTTCAACATCAACACCGTCTTCAGGAAACTCGTTCTTCAAATATAGGCCTAAACCCTCCATCACTCTGTCATATACGTCGACGGACTTTTCCATCTGAAAAATGGAATAACAAACATTGAATAGATTGTATATATAAATAGGGTGATGAAAATGATCAAAAGGTACACTGCCAAGAAAATCATACCTCCTCAAGTGCAAGCCGGGCAGCTTGTTTTTGTCGTAGCAACTTCAATACAACTTCCTCTTTAGCAGCTTTAACGTGCGCATCAATTCTTGCCTTCTCTGTTATTATTTGTTAACATTTAGAAATTTTATCGTCTAATGAACAATTTTAAAAAATCATCAAATGTGAATTAAAACTGAAATCTGAGACTCCTTCAACATATTCAATCAAAACTTCAGATTAAATCTAAAGATTTAAGTAAATCTTCTTTGGCCTAACAATTCACTAACAGAAACATATAACCAACTACAATCATAATTTAAATACAAAATGAAGTGCCTCACCTTCTCACTGCTTCTTTTCAAATCTTTCCCTCTCCTCCTGCTTCACCTTCAATGGATCAACTCTCTCACCCTAATAATTAGGACATAAGCTTGTAAGCCAAGTTCAACACTAAAATAACTATAAAGCACATCAAGTCATGGACACTTACGATTGCTTAGAGTTTTCTATTTGTGCTTTAAGAATCGTGTACGCAAAGCGACTCTTTGACATTGCAGCGTGCGCAAGATGACTTGCTTGGCGACAATTGCCCTTCACATGTTTTCAGACATTCTACACCTTCAAAGCATCACAAAATATAAGAATAATCGAGAAAGCAATACTTGAATAGAAAAACTTAGAAATGGACCAAAGCCATTCATTTTTTACATTATTTAACAAGTTTTAAGTCCACCTAATAGAAAATTTTAAGTTGGCTTACTTTGTTGACGTAGAACAATTAGAACAAGTGATTAAAAACCAACTGAATTAGTTCTGTTTCGGTTGCTAATTTTTTCGAGTGTAAAAAATTCTAAAAATTGAAAGAAAATGTTATGCTACTCTAGGGATAATTATTGGAATTCTCAATGACATTGAAAAGTGGAAAGAACATTGAATTATGTTGTATTCCTAGATTGCTCTAATTTCTTATTCAATGAAATACTGTTTGCTTTGCTATATTCAATTTTCAAGGCATTTACTTGTAGAAACTCTGAATATAAATGTGTCTGATTGATGATTATATATATTTATTGTGATCTGGTACTTATAGAAAACTTAAAGATCACCCTCCAACTTCTCTTATTACTTCCTAAGCTAAATAAATTCTAGATTTTGGTACTATATCATATCGAATTAATAAAATTTTGGAGATCATAAAACAGACCACATGCTTTTCCATGTCATGAAGAAATATAAATTATTTGGCATCCGAAGAAGGAAAAACTCGAAATGCTATTTGATGGTAGTAGAAAAGAGAGACAAACCACTTGAAGCTTCAGAGAAAGCATTGTCATGGCCGCAGCGAGATTTCATATCGCCAAATGAACCTTTTGGATAAATTTGCTTGCAGAATTCCCAAGTCTCTTGGAAGGAAGCAGATTCACATTTAGGATTGGTGTTGTTATTTTTGAGGTATTTGATAGGCTGCTGCAGAATTTCCAATAACATTAGACTTGAAGCAACTACTTGTGAATATTTGTATTTCCGATGCAGTTTCTCCATCGTCTTTGTTTTCGCAAAGAAGCCCGAGTCTTCGAAGATGACCGGGCAGCTTCGGTGGCAATTTTCTCTTTGATATTTCCATTAGACCCTGATCCTTGTAGACCAAATCAGATTTTTCCTCCTCACTCCATTTTGCTTCAAGAGACTTCCATTCCAAAGTAAACATTCGACTGAATTCACCGGCAAGTTCATGAACCCAGTTAGTCAAAGGATTGTACTTCATTGCATTGGAAAATGTCAACTTAACATCTGCAGCAAAGTCCCTGGCACTTGAGTATGAGTAATCCAGAAAAGAGTAATCCAAGGTAGGACCCAATCCCGAAAACCTTGATGAAGAGTAAATTCGCTTTGTATAGATTCGTTTTACATGATTTCTTTTCTCTCATAACATGGCAGAATGAAGTGATCCAACTTCCATAGCACAACAGAATGCTATCACATATATAAAGTAGATCGCATTTTAAAATTCTCAATTAGTTTTGACTTTTAACTATATTATAGTGAAGAAATTTCAGAAATCAAAAATATATCTGAAACTCAACTAACACATCCATGATCTTCATACTAGTATGCCAAAAATAGAAAACCTCTCTTTTTATAGAAAACAAGGATCCTTAGTAAATTTTTTGTGGATTCATAGAACTGAAATTAGATGAAGTATGCAACTAACAAGATAAAGAAAGTGTTTGTGCAAAAATCAGGCTTACATTCACTAAAAAACTAATCAAAACCCTAAATGCCAAACAAAGAGGGGAAAAAGCCCTAAAATTGAGTTCAAATCAATCAAGGAAACAAACTAAATATTCATGAAATGCAACCAAAAAATGCATTACATATATACAAAGAGAAGCACCACAAAGTTGCATATCCATATTCAGCTAATCAATGAAGATCTTATCATACAAGAAAATGAAACACTACATTTGTTATATATACAAAAAATGCATTACATATAATACAAGTCTGATCATTACAGACGGACGCAACTCTCTTCTGACAAAAATCGAAATTATTACAAATCAACATTCACAAAAATTGAACTATACATGACAATAACAAAAATTGAATTATACATGATTCTCTTCTACCCTCAACCAACTTGAGAGGTTAGAAGGCCAAAAATGATACTGAGACAAAACTTGAATTATCTACACAATCTCTTCTACCATCATCTTCAACAAACGGATAAAAAGGCCAAAATGAGAGGGAGAGAAACTATTTAGTAAGGCGTCGGCTTCAACAAATAATTTCGCCTTCTTCAACATCATCATCGTCTTCTTCAGGAAACTCGTTCTTCAAATATAGGCCCAAACCCTCCAAAGACTCTATCATGTCCAATACATTTGGCCACGCCCATCATCTCGAGATCTTTCATGATGGCAAACCGTCATATACGTAGGCGGACTTTTCCATCGAAAAATGGAATACCAAACATTGAATAGATTGTACATATAAATTGGGTGATGAAAATGATCAAAAGGTACACACCAAGAAAATCATACCTCCACAAGTGCGAGCCGGTGACTTGTCTCTGTCGCGCAACAACTTCAATGCGACTTCCTCTTTAGCAGCTTTAACGTACGCATCAATTTTCGCCTTCTCTGTTATTATTTGTCAACACTTAGAAAACTTATCGTGTTGTGAACAATTTTAAACAATCACCAACAATTCACTAAAGCTGAAGTCATTTTCTTTAGCCTAACAATTCACTAACGAAACATATAACCAAATACAATCATAATTTAAATACAAAATGAAGTGTCTCACCTTTCGCCGCTTCTTTTCAAATCTTTCCCTCTCCTCCGCTTCACCTTTAACGGATCAACTCTCTCGCTCTAATAATTACAAAATAAGCTTATAAGCCAAGTTCAACAATAAAATAACTATAAAGCACATCAAGACATGGACACTTACGATTGCTTAGAGTTTTCTATTTGTGCTTTAAGAATCGTGTCTGCAAAGCGAATCTTTAACATTGCAGCGCGCAGTGACTTGCTTGACGATAATTGCCCTTCACATGCTTTCAGACATTCTACACCTTCAAAGCATCACAAAGTATAAGAAAAAGCAGACATCAATACTTGAATAGAAAAATTTAGAAATGGACCAAAGCCATTCATTTTTTACATTATTTAACAAGTTTTAAGTCCACCTAATAGAAAATTTAAAGATCACCCTCCAACTTCTCTTATTATTTCCTAAGTTAAATAAATTCTAGTTTTTGGTACTATATCATATCGAATTAATAAAAATTTGGAGATCATAAAACAGACCACACGCTTTTCCATGTCATGGAGAAATATAAATTATTTGGTATCCGAAGAAGGAAAAACTCGAAATGCTATTCAATGGCAGAAAAGAGAGACAAACCACTTGAAGCTTCAGAGAAAGCATTGTCATGGCTGCAGCGAAATTTCATATATGAATCTTTTGGATAGGCTGCTAGAGGATTCCCAAGTCTCTCGGAAGTAGCAGATTCACATTTAGGATTGGTGTTGCTATTTTTGAGGTCTTTGAGTGATGAGTCCTGTCCACAAGTACCACCAGTAGTGTTGGCAAACTGCATACGCATTGCATAATTATAAAACTGAGTACAAAACTGAAATCCAACAACAAAAATGCAAAGGAAATAAGAAATACGATAAAAGGAGTTACATACTTTTCCAATAACATTAGGACCGGAAGCAACTACTTGTGAATATTTGTATTTCCGACGCAGTTTCTCCATCGTCTTTGTTATCGCAAAAAGCCGAGTCTTCGAAGTTGAGATCTCGCTCGTGGCAGCTTCACTTTCAACTTCAACTTCTTCTTAACTATGATGTTTTCAACTTGAGATTTCGCTTGTGGCAACTTCACCTTCAACTTCAAATTATTCTTAAGTGCGATGTTTTCATCAACAAGCATTGATGAGATTTGAATGAATTTCATTGGGGTTCTCTTCATGTTTAGACTATGATGATTTTCAAACAACATAACCAGCAGAAACGCCAAAAAACAAAAGAAGTAATTAGCCAAAAATTCCACAACACATTCATATCCCATTCATTCCATAAGGAAAGAATTGTGTGATTTTATTACATAATGAAGCTCTCATGAAACAACACAAAAGTTTGTATCAATGATGAAAAAAAAAAAAAAAAATGAAAGTCAATCCAAGAAATTCCACAACACATTCATATCCCATTCATGGTATGAGTAATAATAAGACCATCAAACTCTCATTAAGATTGAGCAGAGAATTACATATACATAGTTAGTGTCAATGAAACAACACAAAAGTTTGTATCAATGATGGAAAAAAAAAATCAATCAAAGAAAGTTCTAAACATCATTAAATCTTTCAATGTTCATGCATGCAAGATGTAGAAGAGAAGTAAATTTAACGGAACCCATAAACCCTAATTAAACACTAAAAATCACAAACGTATGTACGTACCACTAGCTAATCTAATTAAGAGAATGAACTTTATGTAAATTCAGTTAAACCCTAAAAATCACAAGAGCCCAACCTAAATATCACAAGAACCCAACCTAAATTCACCTCACTTGTCTTTAAGAGAACAAAAATCACAACAATGCAAGCAAAAAAAAAAAAAATTTAAATTTAAATAGTAACTTACCGATGATTGATTTGCAAGAAACTAGAGATCAGAAATTTTATTTTTTACTTGATCGATTAATGTATTTATAATTTGGGGATAAGGATGACAACAATAGTTTTATTTTCAAGATAGAAGGATAAGTAGTAAAAATAGAAATAATAAGAAAACCGTAAAGACAAGTGAACAAACACACGTGAGATGATCAATCCAAAAAAAATCAACAAATTTAGCAACAAACTTGAAATCACGAATTAGAAGTTCTCCATAGCAGCGGACCAACGCAACGCAACGCAGGTACTCCCACTCCTTAAATCACGTTGCAATTCATATTTTATAGCTGATGCATCATGAATTCTCGATAAAGTTGGCGCCTTTGCGTTGCGTTTATTAACAAATTAGTTGGGATCAAACTTTGAGTTCATTGGGTGCACATTGTGTTGTATTGTATTGTATTGTATAGTAATAAAGGATTGGAATTGGGTATTCAAGTTAATTTCATTTGTGTGAATTGGAGTAGTAGGTGTCGTGGAGGTGGTAGCCATCGATTGCATTGATTAGGAGGGATTTAAAGGGCTCGGAAAACACACCATCCATCAAGTATACTAAATCGAGCTTAATGGAAGAGTTTGATCCATGCAGCCGATCCCAACTATTGGACGTTCTTTCAATGATTTAGAGCTACCCTTGTATATTCAGAAGGAAACATGGTTTCTTATTCTCTCAAAAGGGCCCTATGCAAGTCATCTTCTTTATGGTTTCTTAATTCGGTTTTTATTGTTAGTGAACTGTGCTATCTGACTGTATTTGTTCCCATCGCAGTCACTTTCAATGATTGGGAACCACACTTCAAAAGGGTATATGTAAGTCCTCTTCTTTATGTTTGTCTTTCCCTTAATTTGATTTTGATTGTTTGTAAACTGGGTAATCTGACTCTATCTATTGCTATTGGATTTAAAATCGATAGGGTGTGGGGAATGTAGAATTTATATACTGTGTACTATATATACATTGATTGTAATTGAGAGAATCATCTGTGATGTATAGCTGATAGATCAGTGGGCCTACCTAACCCAATCTGTTAGCAGTTTGTTAGAGTTGGTTAAGTTGTTACTGTAGTTAGTTTTTGTAGTTAGTTGGGGTGTATAAAAGGGAGAGAAGACTCTGTAACAAATGATTTTTCAGATAATCTGTTTTTAGCTCACATTGAGTTCTTGTTCTAAGTTTGTTCATGGTATCGAGCAGAAACAACTTGGGAACCTTAATTTTCCATATGTGTTTTGCTCGTTTGATCAAGAAATGTGATGTTGTTGACTTTGATTTTTCGAGTTCTGATTGTTGTTTGAAGATTCTTGCTGGATTGCTAATTTGGTAGTGTTTCAAATCATGGCAAACACGCAAGATCATGAAGATTCTTCAAGAAATGTGAGTTTAATAGATCGAACGTGGAGGATTCTCGCATTTACAAAATTCAGATCATCCAGGTATGATCTTGGTTACCAATTCTCTTACTGGATTGAATTATCTTACATGGAGTAGAGCGATGCGTATAGCTCTTGGTGCAAAGATGAAACTAGGGTTTATTTATGGTAGATGTGCTAAACCAACATCATCAGATCCTAATTTTGATCGATGGATCAAAGTGGATTGTATGGTTACTTCTTGGATCTTGAATTCTATTGCAAAAGAAATTGTTGATGCATTTCTTTATTCTTCTTGTGCTTTTGATTTGCGGACTGAACTATCTGAGAGGTTTGGAGAGTGTAATGGTCCTATGATTTATCAATTGAAGAGAGAAATAGCTTCAATTGTTCAAGGAGATCTTAATGTGTCGAATTATTACACAAAACTGAAAAAATTATGGGATGAACTTGCTTATCTAGTTCCTTTACCAAGTTGTGAATGTGGAGCCGCAAAGAAGATTCTTTGAATTAGAATCAACTGACAAGTTAATGGAGTTTTTAATGGGATTGAGTGATGTCTATGATCCTATTAGAAATCAGATCTTGCTTATGGATCCTCTTCCTAGTATAAATAAAGCTTACTCTATGGTGATTAGAGTTGAAAAACAAAAAGAAGTACACATTGTGTTTGCACCCGAGGTTGATTCTGTAATGATGGTTAGAAATACTGGAAATAAGAACCACTTTAAAGGATCTTTTAAGAAACAAGTGAATAAAGATGAGCTTTATTGTGATCATTGCCAGATGAAGAGGCACACCAAAGAGACATGTTTCAAATTACATGGATATCCAGATTGGTTTACTGCAGAAAAATCTAAGAAGAATGACAAGTTTGATAAAGGAAGAAGAGTTACTGGAGAACGGAATAAGATGGCAAATATGCTTGAATCTCCTATGGATTTTATTGATGAAGGATGTGTGCAATATGATGATTTGCAGGCTAACATAGCTAACAGGATTCAACAAGGATTTGAGAGGATCATGAAAGGCAAGAGGGTGGTTTCTTCTGAACCTATGAATGCAGTTAATTGTGCACATTTGGAGGATTTTACAGGTACTTTGTTAAACCAAACTTCTTGTTCTAATGCTTATATCCAAAATGGAGATTGGATAATAGATACAGGAGCAACAAATCATATGTGTACTGATTTATCTCTTTTACATAATCCTATTGCACCATCATAATCTACACCTGTTTTTCTTCCTGATGGTTCTTTTAAGTTGGTAGATCATATTGGTAATGTACTTCTACCATCTAATATGACTCTTTATTCTTGCCTTCACATTGCCACTTTTAAACATAACCTTCTTTCAGTTCAAAAACTTACCACCACTGCAAAAATTAAGTTCATTTTTCTTCCTCATGCTTGTTTTATACAGGATCTGGGAATTCTCAGGTTCTCGCAGTGGGCAAGGCAAAGGCAGGGCTCTACATTCTTAATTCAAGTTCTTTCTCTAACAAGGTCATTGAGGCATATCTTCTCTGAATAAGTCTGTTGTTTGCAATTCCGTTAATGATGGTTTCTCTTGGCACAAGAGATAAGGCCATCCTTCTAACACTGTTTCTAAACATTTAGAATCTTTACTTTCCACTTCTTTGCTCAATAAATCTGTTAATCCTTGTGATGTATGTCATATTTCGAAACAAGTGTAGACTAAAATTCCCCGATAGTTCTATCAAGTCTCGTAACTTCTTTTCAGCCTTCTACATATGGATATTTGGGGTCCATATAAACAAAAATCTTTGCAGGGGTCTCATTATTTTCTTACAATAGTAGATGATTTTACTAGATTTACTTGGACATACTTATTACCTTCCAAGTCTTCCACTTTTGCAACCATTCGAATTTTTTAATTTTTGTATTTAATCATTTTAAGGTTTTGTCAAAGCAATAAGGAGTGACAATGGCATCGAATTTGTCAATCAAGATTGTACAAAATTATTCACCGATTTCGGTATTTCTCATCGAAATCCACTCTCCCGATACACCTCAACAGAATGGAGTTGCAGAGAGGAAGCATAGGCATTTATTACAAGTAATAAGAGCTTTGATTTTTCAGTCTGGTCTTCCTAAAACTTTTTGGGGAGTTGCAGTCTTAACATCTACATATTTGATAAATAGATTAACTTGAAATCTCCGTTTTAGTTGTTATTTCATAAAAATCCAGATTTTTCTATGCTACGATCCTTTGGTTGTTTGTGTTTCTCTACCAATGTTTTACCTCATAAAGATAAACTTGATCCCAGATCTTCTAAATGTGTCTTTGTTGGATATTCTCCTGGTCAAAAAGCTTATAAGCTTTTTGATCTTACTTCTAATTTTTTTTTAATTTCTAGAGATGTAATCTTTTATGAAAATGTTTTTCCTTTCTTAAAAGATTCATCTTCTTCTGAACTTCCTGTTCTCCCTGTTTTTGTTGATGATAATGATGATGAATTTTCACATCTTCCAGTAGTTCCTTCACTTCCAGTTTCATCATCTCCTTTAACTTCTGATTCTGAAGGAATATCAAAGTAGTAAATTGAGTTTAAAGAAGTAGAGACAAGAAACAAGAATAAAGAAGAAATATTTCTGCAGTAGTCTACTGATTTCATTTAAGTTGAATAGCATAAATACACAAAAAATACTAACTGAAAATCAGAAAATAAGGAAACTACTCCTAAAATGATGCCACTACAACTGATACACCAATGATCAGTCAAAGAAACTAAGCTAAAAACAAGGAAGTAACAACTGAAACATTAGACTAAGTCGACAAATAAAAGCTGCAGCAGTGAGGCAAAAATTCAACACTCCTCCTTGCTTGATTCTTTGCACACTCCAAGCTTTTCTCTCAGAATTCAAACTTGCTTGTCGGTAAGGCTTTGGTGAAGATGTCCGCCATTGATAATCTGTCTCCGCAAGTACTTCAACTTAATTGATCCTCCCTTTTGCACATCTCTCGTGAAAAAATAATTTGATGTTGAAGTGTTTTGTTTTTCCATGAAAAACAGGATTGTTTGAGATAGCGATTGCTGCT
This sequence comes from Stephania yunnanensis, assembly GCA_039657365.1. NCBI lineage: Eukaryota > Viridiplantae > Streptophyta > Magnoliopsida > Ranunculales > Menispermaceae > Stephania > Stephania yunnanensis. The sequence continues at coordinate 51,634,621 of CM077591.1, forward strand.
TGATTGTCCACAAACACCTCTGTACTTCCTTCTTGCTTCAAATTTAAATCAATCAACACTTTCTTAAGCCACAATGCTTGATTCGCATTCTTGTAGCAGCAATAAATTCAACTTCATGGTGGATTGTGCAACAATATCTTGCTTCTTAGAATACCAAGTGAACGCCCCTGAACCTAGATTAAAACAATAACCTGAAGTACTCTTCATATCATCAGAACCACCATAATCATTGTCCGAATATCCCTGCAGAACACAATTTCGATTTGCACAAAACATAACTCCAAAATTAAGTGTTCCCTTAACATATCTCATAACTCTCTTAGCTGTTGTAAGATGAGTTTTAGTTGCACTATTAGAAAATCTGGATAAGATACTTACAGCATGTAAAATATCCGGTCTAGTTGCCGTGAGATACATGAGACAACCAACCATACTTCGGTAAAGAGTCTCGTCAACTCTTCCAGATTCATCATTCTTACTCAGCTTTTCCTTTTGACACATTGGAGTAGCCACTTCTTTGCAATTCTCCATTTTGAACTTCTTTAAAATCTCTCTTCCATACTTCATTTGACAAACAAAAAACTCATTTTGCTTTTGTTTGATCTCCATTCCGAGAAAGTAAGCCATCTCTCCCAAATCTGTCATCTCAAATGTCCTTTGCATATCTTGTTTGAAATCTTCAACAAGATTGACATTGCTACCTGTAACCAGCAAGCCATCAACATACAAAGAAACAATCACAAAATTGACTTCATCACCTTTGATGTAGAGGGTAGATTCACTTGGGCTTTTTTTGAAACCCAAATTCATCAAATGCTCATCAATTCTACTGTACCAAGCTCTAGGTGCCTGCTTCAGCCCATACAAAGCTTTCTTTAGTAGATAAACTTCATCTTCATGGCCTTTGATTGCAAATCCTTCCGGCTGATCGACATAAATCTCCTCCTCGAGAAGACCATTCAAAAAAGCGGACTTAACATCCGGCTGATACACTTTCCAGCCCTTTTGTGCGGCAATGGCTAGTAGCAATCTAATAGTATCCAATCTAGCAACATGAGCAAATGTGTAAGAAAAATCAACACCATAAATTTGAGCATACCCCTTTACAACAAGCCTTGCTTTGCGCTTGTTGATTGAGCCATTTGCATTCAACTTAGTTCTGAATACCACTTCACTCCAATCACTTTTCCGTCAGCAGGTCTTTTCACAAGCTCCCAAGTTTGGTTCTTCTCAATCATGTTCACTTCTTCTTCCATTGCAGCTCTCCATTTGGGATCATTTTCAGCTTCCCAAAAATCAGCAGGTTCAAGAATTGCTACATTGCACCTTTGGTAAATTTCAGCAAGTGATCTTGGACCTCTAATTGGAACATCATCAATCAATTCATCTTCCTTCAGCTGAAACTTTGAATTGTGAAGTAAATTTGAGGCTGATTTCTCTCCATTCCAGTCCCAAATCTCATTTTCCATGAAGTGCACATCTCTACTTATTAGAATTTTCCTTGTATGAGGTTGGAAAACTCTATAAGCTTTAGAAATTGTGCTATATCCCACAAAAATTCCAGCCGTTGCCTTTTTATCTAGCTTATCTCTTTTGATCTGAGGCACATAAACAAAACACAAGCATCCAAACACTTTTAAATTTTTCAGAGAAGGTTTGAAACCATACCAAGCTTCGAATGGTGTCTTCCCGTCTACTGCTTTTGTAGGAAGCCGGTTGAGAAGAAAAACTGAAGTATGTGCAGCTTCAACCCAATACTCCTTTGGCAAACTCTTCTCATGAAGCATACATCTAGCCATCTCCATTATTGTACGATTCTTCCTCTCACTTACTCCATTTTGGAGTATATGGAGCAGTAAGTTGATGTTCGATTCCAGCCTCCTCACAATACGTGTTGAACTGATTTGATGTGTATTCCTTGCCATTATCAGACCTTAAGGCTTGAATTTGATAGCCACTTTGAGTTTCGATCAACTGCTTAAACTTCCAAAAAATTTCAGCAACTTCTGACTTGAATTTAAGAAAATAAATCCAGCACATTCTAGTGTGATCATCAATAAAAACAATGTAGTACTTACTCCCATTAAGTGAAGGGGTTCTTTGAGGTCCAGCCAAATCTGTGTGGATTAATTGCAGCCGTTTAGTAGCCCTCCAAGTTGCTTGCTTGAAAGGAAGTCTTGTTTGCTTTCCAAATTGACATGTCTTGCAATCTGGTAATTCAACTTCTAAGTGAGGTAAGCCTTGAACCAACTCTTTTCTTTGCAAATTCAAGACTGCTGCATGATGAAAGTGACCAAGTCTTTTGTGCCACAATTCTGTGGTAGACTTAATGGCTGAATAAGCTGCAATCTCCTCCTCCGAAGGATCTAGTACGAAGCTCTTTCCCTTCATGTTGACTTTGAACACATCTTCTCCTCTTGAATCCTTGATTAAGCATCGATTGCTTTCAAAGATTACTTTGAAACCCCTTTCGAGTAGTTGGCCTACACTCAACAAATCTTGGTTTATGTTAGGTACAAACAATACATCTTTAATTAACTTTGTACCTGAAACACTTTCGATTGCTATAGTTCCTTTTCCCTTGACCGCAATGAAGTCTCCGTTGCCAATTCTGACTTTGGAGGATATAGATGTGTCGAGCTCTTTGAAGAGATCTCGATCGAAGGTCATATGATTTGTGCAACCACTGTCAACAAGCCACTTATCGCTTGCATTACTTGAGGCGAAACAAGATGCAACAAAAAGTTGCTCCTCCTCTTCTTCTTGATCAAGCAACTTGGCCGCATTTTTATGTTGAAGATTGCCTTGAGTCACATTTCTTAGCCGAGGATTGCTTCTACATATCTTTTGATGGTGTCCTCTCTTCGACATTTCTCACACTCGCTGGTCAGTTTCCTCCAACATTTAAAGGGTGGATGACCTTTTCTTCCACAATGTTTACAAGGAGGAAATCGATTTTGTTCCCATCGGTTTTAGGGGAATCAAAGATCGAGTTTCCTTTCTTGTCCTTCTCTTATTTCTTCCCTTTTCCTCCTTGGTTGAACTGAGTTCTCGCAGCTAATGCACCTTCAACGACCGCTTCAGATCTCATTAGCCTTCTTTGTTCTTGTGCCTGCAAGGAACTTAACAATTCTGCCAAGCTAATCTTTGATAGATTTTTAGTATTTTTCAAAGAAGAAATGGCTGATTCAAATCTGTCAGGAACAGTCACAATAATTTTTTCAACCAATTTAGAGTCGGGAAATTCAGAGCCGAGTAATCTTACTTTGTTGGCAATGCCTAGTAATTTGTCGGAATACTCTTTGATGGTCTCCGAATCCTTCATCGTTTGTAGTTGAAATTCTCGTTTCAGATTAAAAACTTGCATTGCTCTAATCCTTTCATCTCCTTCATACTCAATCTTGAGAAAATTCCAAACTTCAAATGCTGATTTCATTGTCATGATTCTAACAAAAACTTCTTCTGAGACTGCCGCAAACAACGAGGCTTTAGCCTTGGACTTTCTAGTTTTCTTCTCCTTGTGATTCTTGAGCTGCGCCATTGTTGGATTTTCTTGCAATGGAGGAACTTCGTAATCCTCTTCAACAGCATCCCAGAGATCATGCGCCTCTAGATATGCCTCCATCTTGGCTGCCTATACATGGTAGTTTTCACCATTAAACACTGGTGGTGCTAGTGAAGTGAAGGGCTTTTCAAGTGATTCTGAATCCATGAAAGTAGAAGGATATCTAGGCCTTTCAATGGTGGATTTTACTCAGTTATAGGTCCCTCAAGATGACTGCTTTGATACCAATTTTGAAGGAATATCAAAGTAGTAAATTGAGTTTAAAGAAGCAGAGACAAGAAACAAGAATAAAGAAGAAATATTTCTGCAGTAGTCTACTGATTTCATTTAAGTTGAATGGCATAAATACACAAAAAATACTAACTGAAAATCAGAAAATAAGGAAACTACTCCTAAAATAATGCCACTACAACTGATACACCAATGATCAGTCAAAGAAACTAAGCTAAAAACAAGGAAGTAACAACTGAAACATTAGACTAAGTCGACAAATAAAAAGCTGCAAAGAAGTGAGGCAAAAATTCAACAGATCCTAATATTCCAAGTGTTCCAGCTTGTCTCTCCCGACAAGCTCTATTGTACTTCCTACTTCTCCTATTCAGAGAAAGAGTCAACGACATCATAAGTTACCTTGTTGGTAAAATGACTATGACACTTCTATAAAAAGAGTCAAGCCACCGCTAATCAATTGTCTATTTTACCATTCTTCTGTTCATTCTCCACCTACTTTTCCTTTTATTGTTTCACCCAACTTCACTGATCAATACATAACATACTTAGCTACTGTATCTAAGATTAAAGAACCTTATAATTTTGCACAAGCTAACACCGAGCCTCGTGGATTCTTGCAATGCAAAAGGAATTACAAGCATTAGAAGATAATCATACTTGGGATTTAACCGAGTTACCTGTTGGCAAGAGAGCAATTGATTCCAAATGGGTTTATAAAGTCAAGTTAAATCCAGATGGCTCTCTCGACAGATGCAAAGCCAGGTTAGTGGCAAAGGGATATAATCAGATTAAGGGTGTGGACTTCACCGATAGTTTCTCTCCAGTGGCTAAGATTGTGACTGTTAGATTACTTCTTGCATTGGCAGCTTCTAAATCTTGGCCTCTTCATCAATTGGACATTAATAATGCATTTCTTCATGGTTGTATCAATGAAGATTTATATATGAAACCTCCTGATGGTTATACCAAAGCTTTGCCTACTCAAGTTTGTAAATTGAAACGTTCCTTATATGGTCTCAAACAGGCTTCTAGGCAATGGAATTCTGAGTTTACTTCTCAGCTTCAAGCTTATGGATTTGTCCAATCAGCTCATGATCATTGTTTGTTCACTTTCATTAAAAATGGGGTGTTTTTGGCCTTAATAGTCTATGTCGATGATGTGCTTCTCACTGAACCTATGAATGCAGTTAAATGTGGTAACCTTTGGAACTGTGGTGGATGCACTAAGTAAAGAAGGGAGGATGTCTCAAAGTGAAAGTCTGCAGCCTGATACTCGTACTTACAATTCTTTGATATATGGCTATTGCCATTTGAGGGCGTGGAAGGAAGCTTTGAAGTTATTTGATGAAATGTGGGGTAGGAAGATGTCTCCAAATTCGGCAACCTTCTCAATAATATTTATTGCCCTCTGCAAAGAAGGAATGGTCAATAAAGCACATTATCTACTTGAGGTGATGATTCAAAATGGTGTGGAACCAGAAATAGATTGATGATGGATACATTTACATGGAAGAGGCAATGACTTTGTTTCAGTGGAGCATTGGAAACCAATGGATTTTGATGGTTGATATTGTTATTTTTAAAATTATTTATCATGTATATGTGCAAGGTTGGAAATATGGATATCTCAAAGCTGCAAAAGAAATTGTTTTCTAGCCTTTCTGTTAAAGGTTTACGAGTTAGAAACCAATGGATTGATGGTTGACAGTAAAACATACTCTTCAATGATCAATGGCTTTGTTAAAAAAGGGTTGCTTTGTTAAAAAAGCTGAATCTTTACTCATTGAAATGGAAAAGAATGGTTGTACTCCAAATGAGATCACACTTAGTGTCATGATTGAGGGGTTTCTCCATAAAAATGATGCCCACAAAGCACTCCAACTCTTTAATCTAATGATACAAAGGAATTTCTCTCCAAATGCAATGACAATATCCAAGATGATGTGTTTTCTGGAGGCGAGTGGCTCTGATTCAAAGCTCAAGAAGCTGCCTCATGAATTGTTGCAAAGGAAATAAAAATGGCTTCCTTTATTTTTTGTTGATGCTTGACATTCAATCAGTTTGAATATAACTATGGTATCAATCAGCACTGCATATTTTTGGGATTATTTTCAATGCAATTCAAGAAGCTTGAGCTTGGTAAGGTAAAGAGTTTTCACAAGTCATTGTTCTAACTTTCTAACTCTCAAAAGTGAAAACTGAAAATTTAACCTTTGGTTTTGAGTAACTTTTTGTTGCATTTCATGTTTTTTTCTTTTTCACTAACTTTAGTCCTTTGTGTGTGTGTGTGTGTGTGTGTTAAATTGTATTGATTCTAACAATTTTTTTCAATTTCTCTATTACCTTCTCAGAATGTTGAATTGAGAGCGCTCTTCAAACAAAATTACCCTCTCGTCGGTGAAAGTTGAATTATAATCCATTTGCTTCTCTTATTTGTTGTTTACACGGTAGATCGACTAAGATTACTTCTTTTTTTTATTATAGAATGTCAAGTCCAAGACCGGATGTATGCCGATCGATAGATTGGATTGGAGCAACTAAAGTTGTTGCATTAGGTCTTGTAGCATCTGCGGAGGCAAAAGCACTTGCGGATCATGTGCCACTTAGTCCTCAGACCCTGGTGGTGTGGTTAGATTTTGCTGTGAACCCAAAAGCACTCGTATGGAGACCCACATCAGACATTAATAGTTAGAGATGCCTTTGGCGATTCAGTTGCATGGACTTCTGATAAAGTTGTGATGGAATGAATTTTGAATATAATGGTAAGTTTATTCCGACATTAAATACAAAAAGTTATACTTGTTGGATACTAACTAATCTACTTATTTGCTTCTCTCAATTTGAAGAACCGAAACCAATTTTTGTTGTTGCTAAAACATAGTTCCCTTTTTACCTTAATAATGGTTTGTATGGTCAGGTACTATAAACTAGCAAGCGAATCTGTAATGCTTTATGTGAAGGTTCGTGATCAATTCTTTTTTTTTTTTTTACCTTAAATAGTGGTTTGTATAGACAATGCTATTTACTAGCAAGTGAATCCGTTATGCTTTACGTGAAGGTTCACGATCAAATTCATTCATTACTCTCCTTTTGTCTTCATTACTCTCCTTTCGTCTAACAACGCTTGTAAAGTTGGAAATAAAAAAATTGTAGCCTTGCGTGTAGCTTTGTTTTTCCATCAGCTACAGCTGCGGCTTTTCCTATTGATGGTTAGAGCTGATATATTTGATCTTTTTTTAAATGGAATATCTAAAGCTGGTCTTCCTTTTGATGGTTGGTTGGTCACTTTATTGATGCCTTTTCATGTTTAAGGAAATTGATACAGGAGTATAATATAAATTGATTAGTTTGATTGTCATTGTCTGATATCTCAAATGAAATGTTTTATCATAAATGCTTGAATTCCTTTGATATAGGTATTGTTTTCTCATCTTATTCGGTAAGGGATTTGGATTCTGGAATGAGGAAATCAGATGGATAAATAAAATGGGTTTCCAGTTTTGTTACTTGATTGAGATCGAAATGCAAGAAAGCAAACTTTTTCGGGTGGGACGATTCCTTTTTTGTGTTGCCATGTATTTTGGATGCTGCATAGTTATATTTAATTCTGTTTAATTTCACTGTATCTTAGAACATCAAGTAAGTTCTTTTCTTGCTCATGCTACTTGTTTGATCTGTTTATTTAATTGTTGAAGCTTCATGGCAGATTGCAGAATCAGAATACGGACGCGTAAGAGGCTTAGAGCTGGCAAACCTCCTGTGAACCTTGATATGACTCATTAGACGCAAATAAACGCGGTGATGCCAATGCTCGGAAACTACACCTGCAAAATGCTCTAAGTTCAATGCAGCATCAAATTAGTGAGGTAATTAATTTCTATTTGGATGCTCAAAGTCTTACTAGATTTGCATTATACGAGAATCCGAGATAATTGGAACGATTTGAAGTAAGATTTTGACGTCTCTTTGCGATTGCATTTGAATAAGTTTTTAGTAGATCATATTTCATCTACTAGTTAAATCTTTTCACTGGCCCCTAATATGCTGTTGATTTCACAGGCTAGAAAACCTGGATTTGATGTCAAAGCACGGTGCTGAGAATCAGATCAACTAGTCAATTGAACCTACATCTGCATATTAAGCAAGACTAATACTTCATCTATTTCTATGTACATTACTCTATTTTGTATTGTGTACCCCTTTATCTTCGAAATTCACTTAATTTCTACACCACTAAATTACATTTTGTGAAAATTATCAAAGATAAGATTAACTTTTTTCATTAATCTCATTAATTCTTTCTAGTTATAGTCGATGCTCCAACTCTAGTGGGTTTTGAGTTTTCTTGTCTCTTTTCTATATCTGTTAACTTTTTTCATCTTCAATCTTTGTAGCCACACAAGTCATCCAAATAAAAGTTTATCAAAGTTTATCAAAGTCCTTACAAAAGTCCATTAAAGTTACTAAAAGTCATTAAAAATAAAGTCTATCAAAGTCTATCAAAGTTTTAAAAAGTCTACAAAAATTTACAAGTCTCTAAAAGTCATCCACTTATAAAAGTAACTAAAAGTCTATTAAAATCTCAATTGAATACACCCCCTTAAATTAGCATTATGTGCTCATTTTTTCTCACTAACTTTCACGCAATTCTGATTAATTAGTTCATAAGGTTTCATTCGCGCAAAACTCAATGTAACTTCTTGATTATATTAATAAGCTACTGTTTTTTCATTTGGGCACAACATGTTTCATATATATACATATTGTATGTAAACAATTGGATACGGTCGCATTTTTTATTATTTAGTGTTCTTTTTCTTTTTTTTTTGATAGGAATTTAATGTTTTTTTTTATCTATGTGATAATTCTATTCTAATGCTCTCTTTATTATTTGAAAGAAATCTTAATTCTCATTAAAGACGTGCGACTATGACCTTACCTCTAATCATTATGATTTAAAATAAATAAGTTTTAAAAGCCAATAGTTGAATCATAAACTCACAACTGCAAATTGAAAAACAATATTACAGCCGCTAATAATTGATAAGAAATTATTATTATTATTATTATTATTATTATTATTATTATTATTATTATTATTATTATTATTATTATTATTATTATTATTATTATTATTATTATTATTATTATTATTATATGAGTCCAAATGAAGGCAAAAAACTAGTAGTGTAGACGCGTATCTCCTCTTGGTCATTTATGTCCTCGCGCAATAATTAATATGATGTTCAACTTATACTCGCTCCTTGAAGAATAACATTAGTGATATTGATCGCATAATTTACGAGTTCGAGTCCGCACATACATGAGCATGACCCATCAAGAAATGTCTTGGAGAAGAGTATTCTACACGACCCACCACGCCCTTAGGCGAGACCTGCGTTCGTTTAGGTCCCCTTTAAACACACCTAAAGCAAACTTTGACAAGGCTTTTAACACAACAATGGCGATGCTTAGCCACGCCTTGAGCTAGTGCTCCCTATATACGCCTTGATCCTCTTAATTTAATCTCATCTCCACAAATGCACGGATTTCGAGACAAATTCAATCTCATCTCCACACGTGCATTGATCTCGAGAATTAAAGAGCTTGTGCGCACGGACCTCGAGAATTAACGAATTAGAAGAATTAAATAGCACATGCATAATTGCACATTCACAAATCACAAATAAAGAGAGATAGTCGAGAGAGAGAGAGGGAGAGAGATGAATTAACAAATCTCGAGAATAACACCCTTCCTCGTTTAATGTTGTTTGTGTAAGATGACATTTAAAACGAATTTAACTTTATGAAATACCAATTTACTCTCATTTAATGTGATTCACTCTCCAGTTAAAAATTATTTTAAGGTTCTTAAGAATGTTTTAAATTGTGAAAACATCTAGTGAGTCTTGACTATTTGAGTCCAAATATATTTTGTTGATAATTAAAACCCCTCCATTCCTTAACGCTTCCCTGCTTTTGGCTCATTTTGACCGCTTAAAAATAGTGGTTGAAAGTTGAAAATAGTATTAATAGTCAGTCCTTGTAGACTGCTCGATTATTCTCTCGTTTACATGTGTACTCTCTCTTGCGATCCAACTTGGAACATAGTTTATTACATCCATCTGGTCAACTACAAACACACGCATACATGACTTGCTCATCCTAAGTTCTCACGTGCAATGGCCATCCATCAATATCTCTATGCATTGACTTTTCTCTGCTTAATTTGCTTTCTCATCATTCATGCGTACGCATAGTATAAATTAAGCCCAACCCAAACTCAATAAAATATTCACACCTGCATCCATCCATCCATCCATCTGCATGCATGCATGCTTCACACAATTGATCTAAAGAATTAGCTACGTACTTACGTAGTACGTACCCATCACTTTTGATCAATGTCGAGAACTACGGGGAATGCAGTAGAAGTAATGGTGAAAATCATCGACACTCGGTACGTGCAGACGGATGCCCTGAGCTTCAAATCGGTGGTTCAGAGCCTCACTGGCAAAGATTCCAACGCTGTTGCACTCGCTGCAACCCCTAAAGAAGCCCCGATGTTAGTACTTGTTGATGACGATGCCCACCACCACCAATGCTGCAGTGGAACTCATCATCATCATCATCATCAACTACCATACAATAACAGTCCCGATAGAGATATTTGGCTTGAGGAGCTCAACACATTGCTCAATGTGTATTTGCCTTTCCCACCCTAGCTCCATCTCATCACTACTCATCCACATTTATTTGATTTTTTTATTTTTTTTGTCTTAATTACTGTCTCAACCTCTCTCCATTAATATATATGTACCACATGGGTTATCACATGGGTTAGAAGGGCGCCCCTAACAGTACTAGCCTAGTGGTGGAAGAAAAATGGTGCATATATATATATAATATATGAATCAAGCTCATTATCTCTTAGAGAGTACTATTGGAGGCCATGTACATTTATTTGAAAATGATGATATGCATTCAATTTACTTATTCTGTATCACAGTCTGTACGTATGTAACTTAAGTTGCATTGTCTCAAAGCCTAGATCATTAATTGAATTGAAGTACTCATCCTTGAGATATTGAACGGAAAAAAAAAAAGGCAAAGAAATCACTTAACAGGCTCAATCCTTTTAGTTAAAAAAAAAAAAAGGCGGTGATTCAAATCAAGATTTCGTCTTCGGCTCAATCCTTTTAGTAAAAGATTGGGCCGAGTTTTATTGTAATTCAATTAAGAAAACGAAAGGTATTTGCTAAAGTATCCACTGCTAGCGTTAAGTATCCTGCCTGGGAGTACGTTCACAAGAATGAAATTCAAAGGAATTGACGGGGGCCCGCACAAGCGGTGGAGCATGTGGTTTAATTCGATGCAAAGCGAAGAACCTTATCAGGGCTTGACATGTCGCGAATCCTCTTGAAAGAGAGGGGCCACTTAAGAAGGAATTTTGACACTGGAGAACATTTATACACCAATTGAGTAAATTTAGTTGTTCCTCTCTCTCTAAAGTTAATTATACATGGCGCAGCCTAGGCCAAAGATACCTACCTCCTACTTCCTTTTTCACAAATCACAATGCTCAGAATCACATACAATGATACAATCAATGAATCGAATTGGGACAAGTATATATTATCCATACATACTTGTATGTTCAACTGGCCATGGAAACATCAGTAGATATTCAAGGTACAAAAAATATTTATCAAATCAGTTATTTCGCACCAACAAACAGTATTACAGATTAAAAATAATAATAGGACAAAACAAAACTAAGAGTACCATGCGACCAAACTATAGTTATATGTTAGAAACATTCACCATTTAATACAAGCCATCAACCCAATCCACTATGTCCATAAACAGAACCAGCAGCCTTTCCAACTAACTTCATGAGAGAAAAGGGCATTCTTCACTGCATGGGAGAGAATAAACACAAGTCACGCAAATAAGAATCAGATCAAGCACCATTCTTTCTCAAATCATTTGTTTCGCCCACGGCCCTCTTCAGTGTGTTTGGTTTTTTATATTAAGTCGGCCACATTCATCGGCATCTCATCTATCTGTGTACTGTAGTACTGCTCTATGTCTCTCAGAATCCTGATATCGTCGCTGCGGACAAAGTTGATTGCAACTCCCTGCACCGCCATCATCACAGCACAACATTCAACCAAAATGTTCTCAAATGTTGATTCAAAGTAACAAGATGCTAATCAATCTTGAGCATATATAAACGGGCAGGATGCCACAGATAAATCAGTACTGACAACATACAAGGAGAAATCAACATCCATTTACAGTTCAAGAATCATTTGGAAATGATTTACCGAAAACAAAAAGAAAAAAAATCCACTGGATACGACCGAAATCCTTGGAGTGTATTAAGATAATAAAATGATTACAGAAATGGAAGAGAACAATAGGAGCTTTTTCCATCTATCTAGCAAAATAAGCAAACAAAAATGTTATGAACCACTCCTGCCTAATCCATTGACCCTTTCAATTAGTGAGATAACCAACACTATGTATAAATTAAAACTACACATGAAGTTTGTCTACTCTAAGCCAATAGGTAATAAATGACTATTCATCCAGTAAGCAGCAGCAATCATAATCAAATACCAGAAGCAAAGTTTTAAAGACACAAACTAAAGTTATACGGGCAGAATGTGTTTAGATGTCCAACACAACACCATGATGAGTATACAGGTTATAGAGGTTGACCATTTGCGTAAGGCAACTGAAAGAGGTTGATCATTTGGGTAAGGCAACTGAAAGACGACTAGCTCATCTTCATCTTGAACGCTTGTAGCCGATCACACGGCGTTATAGAGCATAGGCATGTGGGCAGATACAAACATACAAATATACTTGGAGGAACCAACAGAGATTTTTAAACATTTCAGTTAGAAACAATAGTGGTGCAAAGTATCAAAGAGTACCCAAGGATATCATCCAATATCAAGAGGACACTGATTGCCGCCCGTCAAATAACTCAAGCCTTTGACTTGGATTTCGGCTCATCTAAGGGCATCCACAATGCAATGCTCCAGACCGCGTAGTGGAGCCTGTGGCATCCACTACGCGGAAACTCTCTGCGCTCTCCATATGGGAGCGCAAAGAGTTTGCTCAACATTCGTCTACCGACAAATGATGAACAAACTGGGCCCACGCACAAAAAAGTTGCACGTGGAGACCGCAACAATTTAAATAAAAAAAAAAGTTTGAAAAATCAAACATATTTTGATCCATTCCATCTGAAATAGCGATTTTTTCCTTGTCAAATGACTTTTTTTGTCGATCTGTTTATTAGCTTTTTATTCTTTTGTACTGTTTTTTGACAGTTAAAGCTTTTTTCACGTTGATTTTTTTTTTTTTTTTTTTTTCAAAAATCTGATTCAATCCTATATAAATATTGTTTATAATAGTGTTAATGTCTATAGTTAATGAATTAATCGTCATTTTAATCTATTTACAATTTTTAAATATTTTTTAAGGGAGTGACTATTAGCACCCATATACCTTATATCAGCCCTCATTTAATTTAACATTATTTATAGCCCCCAATACGTAAGTTCATCTTCTAAGCACCCCACTTCATTGTTAGTAAACTTCCAATGTACCCCTAGCTTATAGTTGCCCCCTCACTCCCCAAAGAAAACCATTTTTTTCATTTTTGCGATCCTCAACCTCCAACCTTTGATGCGCATCATCTTCTTATCCCCCTTAACTCAATTTTCTCCATGTCGCATTCCAAGATTGATTCTTTGATCCTTAAAAGCTAAGATTCAATACGAATAAATGTTCAAACCATTCAAGAATGTGAATCAAATCTCAACCGAATACTATGATCAAGATATGACATTTGGTGGTGAGTTGTTGAATGTATGAGCAAAGAAATGGGAGGAGTGTAGATATTAAAAAGTAGAAAAGAAAATAAGATGACTTTATGGTTTAATTTGGGGTGGGGTATAAAAAGTGAAATTTAAGTAGAAGGGATAATGTGAGCGTAGTGAGTGGGATAAGAGTTGAGGATGAGTTTAAGTTTCATTTAGAGGGGTGTAGAGAGTGAAAAGTAAAGTTGAGGAGGGGTGCGAGAAAGTGGAAAGTAGAAGGGGAAAATGAAACGTGTTCATGATTTAGAGTTGAGTTATTTATGTAATTTTGTTTTTAAAGACATTTTAGTTTAAAAATGTATTAAATGAATGGGGGGGGCTAATAGTCGCTCCCTTTTTTAAATGCATCACTTCAAAGTGTTCTTACACGTTTGACTTTTTTTAAAAATATTTTTTATTTTATAAAATATAGAAAAGCACCAATTGACACAAAAATTAAGGAAGGGCGGTTGCGGTGGTTTAGTCACCTGCAAAGACGGTCTACAAATGCCCACACTAGAAAACTTGACTCAATGGAAACTGTAGAAATTCGACAAAGTAAGGGTAGACCAAAGTTAACATGGAGCGCATTAATTAAGAGGGATTTGAATGGTTTGGAAAGCTCACCATCAACTTAATCGAGCACAATGGAAGAGTTTGATCCATGTAGCCGACCCCAATTAATTTGGGATAAAGCTATGTTCATGTTGTTGTTATAAAAAATATAGAAAAATAATTAACTAGTGATTTTAGTTATGTAATTTGAGTTTTTTTCTCTAAATTATATAATTTAGAAAATACAGATTATATATGTAAAAATAATTGCTATGAAATAAAAGTGTGATGTGACTTGTGTACTAAATGTTGTTTTAAAAGTGAAAAGTGTGATATGATTATGGATCCCATAAAAGTGTGTAGTAAAGTGTTACACTATAATGGAGATAAGTATAGTAGACGAGAGTTTAGTGCATTGATGAGGTAACACTCCATTACACACTTTTTTGGTGTAACCATTGCGAATGCCCTAATAGGTAGAAGACGCAAATTAACATGCAGCCAGCAGCCATGCCCACTGTTGCATGAGCCTTCCAAAGAGTTGTGGATCTTGTGTTTACCATGTAAGTGTGCCAGTATCATCAAGTTGGCCCAGATGTGTGCTGGGGGACCATATGAAAAAAAAAAAAAAAAAACCGGATTCTCCCTCTCTATGATGCTATATGCATGTGAATCAGATAACATGTAATCAATTCTGCATTTCAAGGATTAATTTTTTTCATCATAAAAGACAAAACTCCCAAGCCTCAATAAAGACCAACACGAGCATTATTTCATGAAAAAGGAAGACTAACAGTTACCTTGCGTCCAAAACGCCCAGAGCGACCAATTCGATGAATGTAAAGTTCACGGTTGTTTGGTAGGTCATAATTGATCACCAAAGACACCTGTAAAAGGAATCAAAGGAAAAGGGAAAAGTTCAAATAAATAGAAAATAAATAGCAACAAATAAATAACTGAGACTTCAAGCAATTTTTTCAATAAAAAAAAACGATGCAATTTCAGTTTTATTTTAACCTCCCTGACTAAATAAATAACTACATAGCACGCATAATAGTTGTTTATACTTTCTAAAAAGCAACTGTGATTCATCAATAAGTTGAAAATTATAGTAAAAGAAACACAAATTTATAATTCACTAGATATGTGAAAGTAGTAGCAGAAGAGTAAATAATAACCCATAGCTACTATGTGTATGCCAAAAGGAAAACAAAACCAAAATACTTGCCTGTTGAACATCAGACCACGAGCCCAAACATCAGTTGTAATTAACACACGAGTCGTTCCTGACCTGAATTCTCCCATGATTGCGTCACGCTCTCTCTGAGGCATGTCTCCATGCATGGAGGAAACTGTGAAATTATGGCTACGCATCTTCTCAGTCAACCAATCCACCTGACAAATGCAAACATAAGCAATCATGACCAAACAAAGTTAGGAACCCATAAACTTTGCTTAGAGCCTTCAGCATGCATGACAAAAAATGAATATCATAAATATTTATCTTTTAAACAAGGTGATAAACAATTATGCTAACTTACCCTTATTAAGATCCAAATAATGGGAGGACTCAACTATAGGAAAGCAAACAGAAAGACTACTAAACTGGAACGAGCATCACAACAAAGATAGTCCACAACAAAGATAGCCCCAATCCCAAATTAATTGGGGCCGGCCACATGGATCAAACTTTTCCATTGTGCTCAATTAAGTGCGGCATAATATTATCGTAACAAAGAAATAAATAAATTGGCCTCAAAATACTCATTTGGTAAAAACCTTGGGAACTTCAACTTCATAATTTTATCACTCTATCATCTTGATGTCAAATATTTCTAAACTCACAATGCATGTATTTGGTCTTCGTCCTACTCAACTTAAAAGGCTTTAGATTCTAACGTATTCCTTAAAAGTTTTAATTTCCTAATCACTCCATCTCTTGTTTTGCCCAATAGAATCATTATTCATATTATATGCAAAATTGCAAAAAACATAAACCACGGTATATCCTTTTCAATATACCTAGTTAGTCCATCCATAACTAAAAGTAAAAAGACATAAGCTTAAGGTCGATCCTTGATGTAGGCTTCACTCATAGATGGATATGTGATAAAACTTGTGAAGAAAGATAAAGAAAAACAAAAAATCAAAGAAAAGTAGGATTAGCACCAATTAACACAAACATTAGGGAAGGGCGATTGCGATGGTTTAGAGTGACTTTAGACACCTTCAAAGACAGCCTACAAATGTCCCCCAGGTAGAAAACTCAACTCAATAGAAATTGAAAAAAATTCAACGATGTAGGGGTAGGTGAAACTAACTTGGGGTACATTGATTATGAGGGTTTAAAGGGTTTGGAAAGCACACCATCTATTGCACTAAATCAAGTGCAATGGAAAAGTTTGATCCATGTAGCCCACCCCAACTAATTTGGAATTGAGGCTTTGTTGTTGTGGTGGTAAAACAAACAAAGCCAATAAAACGACAACCAATATTTCTAAAGAAAAAACGATCACTTACAAAAACAAAGAAGATGGCCAATTCATATAATGAAGATAAAATATAAACTAATTGTAAAATTTTCAAAAAAACAAAAAAATTATCCTATGCAAGAACAAAAATAAAAATCAAATCAGAAAGGATGGCAAGAGATCAAAAGTGACAAATTCTTTAAGAACTTTAACTCAAATAAAAACTAAACTAAAATTCAAAGAAATAACTCTTTTTGCTATGTATATCGAGGGTGACAAGGACACTACCATCTTCGTGAATTGTGAAAGAGGATGGGACTCATGAGTCGAAGTCTCCACATACAACCACATAATGGTTCTTTACTCGTCAATTTCTCAATAAAATCGTGAGAACAAATAATTCCAAACAAATATCTATTAATGCAAGTTGCATTCGGAATAAGAGTAGAGAAGAGTTTTCAAAAAGCAAGTTTTGAAGAAAAAACAGTTTCAACGAACTACTTAAGATCCCAATGACACTCATATTAGGAGACAGGATGTCAAATTCAAATGACCTAGCCTTTCCTACACTTGTAATGCCCAAACCAATCACACTTAATTAGTTTATTATAATTTGAGATTGACGAATTTGAAATTAAACATGATACAATAGCATTTACATATCAACACATTCGATAATAAATGTAATCAGACAAGAAGCCATACTTTCCGCTTTGTGTTGCAAAAAATGACAGCTTGAGTGATTGTGAGAGTATCATAAAGATCAGTCAAGGTGTCAAACTTCCACTCCTCTTTTTCAACAGCAACAAAAAACTGTTTGATTCCCTGCAATCAAATAAAAAGGGGGCAAAAAGAAGAAGACAAATAAACAAACATCCCTAAGACCCTAACACGCTGCCATAAAGCTATACCCAGCAAAATATTAAAAGACATAAGTAATACTTGCCTCCAACGTCAATTCATCACGTTTCACAAGGATCCTAACAGGATCAGTCATAAACTTGCTTGTCATTTCCAAGATTTCATGAGGAAGCGTCGCAGAAATCAATACAACCTGTACAAACGAAAAAAAGTTTATTTTTTTTAAAAAAAAAAGAACGGTGGCATCACGGATAATATAGCATAAGCAGAAGATTCCTCCCAAATCCCAACTGTTAACAAAGACGCAACCAGCAAATGCAATGCAGCTGTGTCCTTCATGACATCCTTAAAGCATTGAAGCAATCAATAATATAAAACTATACAGATAGAAAGGAACGCTATATTCCTAGACTCTATTAACAGTTAGCTCAACAAAAATGCTTTCGCGACTTCAATTTTACACGTGGTTGATTGTGATTGTTGATTTTCGCATCGACGTGCATCTAGAGGAGGACTCCCAATGAGTGCACGTGAAAATGGCATGTAAAATTGGAGTTAGATAAGCAGGACTCATAGCTCAAACTATCAAGGGAAAACATTATGAACAGGAGATCATGAAATCAATATCATAGAGGCGAAAAAAATAGTGAAACTTGAATTGCACCTGAAGCTCAGGTGGAAGGTATCTGTAAACATCATAAATCTGATCCTTGAAGCCTCTGCTCAACATCTCATCAGACTCATCCAAGACAAGTAATTTAATAGCTCTAGTACGCAAAGTTCTCCTCTTGATCATATCACACACTCTTCCAGGAGTTCCAGACACCACATGAACACCATACTCTAATTTCCTAATATCTTCACCCACACTTTTGCCACCAATGCAGGCATGGGCTTGGATGTTTATGAAGTCCCCGATTGCCAAAATCACCTTCTCCGTCTGCGCCGCAAGCTCTCTGGTAGGCGACAAGATCAAAGCTTGGACCCTGTTGAGTGAGTTGATAAGCAATGTAATATGTAATTGAAGAGCATAGTAGATATAAGGGAAGATTAGGGCATAATGAGGAGAATACTGACTCTCGAGAGGAGGTGTCGACCATCTGACAGACGGTGAGGGCGATCATGGAGGTCTTTCCGGTGCCGGACTGGGCCTGGGCGATGACGTCGCGACCCTTGATGATGGGGAGGACGGCTCTCTGCTGGATGGCGGAGGGCTTCTCGAATCCGTAAGCGTAGATGCCACGGAGAAGGTCGTCTCGTATCCCCATCTCGTCGAAGGTGGAGATGGGCTCAACTCCATGGCTCGTCTCGAACACAAGAGCGCCGTCGTCAACTCCTCCTCCTCCTCCTCCAGGGCCGCTTCGCCTCCGCGCACCAGCAGAAGTGGTCGCAGCAACAGCTGCCATGGCTAGACCTAGACCTAGGGTTTTCTCTTCTCTTCTCCGCGGTGGGAAACGGGAAACGAACCGTATTTGTTGATCGTCACTTGATCGTTGCCTCGATCTCACTCTCACGGATCTCAGGATCTCACTATTGGTTTAGAGACACCGCAATGACACACTTTATTAATCACTCTAATAAACTCGTTAATTACAATGCGGGGGTTAACTCTAATTTATAGACTAACATAAACATACTCCTAATCCAACCAGGAGACCCTAAATAGACTCGTACTCTAGCTCGAAGTCCTAATCAAACTCAAACACTAATAACTCATAATCCTAATTAAACTCAAACACTAATGTAATTTAGATTACAACTCTAACAATAGGTTCTGCGAGTCGTAAGGACGTGGGAAACTGTGTAGTTTATGGTGTACCAATGTTTTATGTATGTATAATGTATTGAATTTTTTTTTTTTATAATCTTTTTTTTTCGAGGCAGCAAATCTCTCAAAGGTTTTAATGGACTGCATGCTTGCTTACACAACTCATGTCATCGCGCAAAACTGCTTTTGGGGTTTTTTTTTTTTTTAAGGACTAATCTTTAAAGAAACATGTTTGTTAGTTGGAGTCAAAAACTCAGAGACTTCTCAAAATCTTGTCTTTTGGCAAGTGACATCTCTACCATTTCACCATAAAAGCTTGAGCAAAAATCAAGCTATTTTTAAATCTTGTGGTATTGCCAATCAAAAATTATAGCATAACTATTATGAGGCTCCAGTCCCTCATCAAATAGTATGTGTTAATAAGTTTATTACTACCTATTGATACTATAAAAGACTCTTTAACGGATTATGATTTCCATGGATATTTTTTCTCTGGGATCACAGATTCACAAAGTTTGTTTAGTATTGAGATTGTGATTTTGGAAAACAACTTCAACTACATAGCAGGAAGCTGTGACATCAATTTGACATTGGTAGAGTGTCCTCCACAGTGCACATATAACAGCCAGTGCTTCCAAAACTATGTTTTAATTTTAGTGTTTCTCTCTCTTTCCTTCTTCCACTGCAATCACCTTTAATTTCTACATTTCATCTCTCTCACAACATAACAATGCTTATACTTCTGATCATTTTGCACCAAAACCAGGCATTGAATTTGAACCCAGTTCAAATGAAATGAAGGCAACAAAAATAGCATGTGCATGTGACTTGACGTGACGTTTTATTAGCGAAAGTGAAGATGAAGCATTTCCAAGTACTAAGATGAAGCACCAAGGTTTTTCTATAACTTCTGCTTCTTGATGATGCTTCGAGTGTACTAGAAATACAAAATTATGTACCGCAAGAAGCTGCTAACATAGTAGATTTACATATTCTGAAAAGATTCAGAGTTGATGAAACGAAAAGACTGAGACGCACTAACAGTTGCCCTCACTCTTGCATCTTTATGTAATTGGCCCTTTCATACAGCCAAATGGAAACACAAAAGCCTATGCTTTTCGTAAAAGAATATTGGGTTTTTTACACCATGCACGCACTCTCCTATACTGTCAAAATCTTAGCTACTCACACCTCAATCTAACCACAAGACTGAAGGTAGAAATAACCTCACTCCACCAAACACTCTATTACTTACACGCAAACACGCACATATGCAGAAAATACACTCAAATGCTCAATATCAATTTCATGCTTACTGAGGTTGTAAGCTTCTATTATCCATCGATCCATTTTCTTATTAGTAATTTACACCTGCCGTATGTCATAAGCTAGATTACGAAGCTCCTCAAATGCGTGCATTGTCTCAGCATCAAATCCCCCTGCAAACTGCTTCAACAATAGAGCATGTCATTTAAAACAACAAACAAGGACCAAATATCATAATTGTAATACAAAGCAAGATCGTGTTTCAGGCATACGTGCTCATTGATTCGTAAAAACACTCATGAATCATGTTTTGACAGCCATGCTGGCCTAACTCATGGATTAGTAATGTGTTTTATGCCGCAAAAATGACCTCAGTAACAATGCTACTGCAGTGGATGTTACAATTTATTTACTTAATTGTCTGCTCCATGCTGCCTCTAGTTGCTAAAAGAAAGTACTAGTTTTTTGTTACCTGATGTATTCTGAAGGCAAATCTCACTCCCTGAAGTAGCATATACTCCAATGAAGGGTCCTTCTCCGATGCTCTTCTGGACTGAAGTTCCATGGCTACCCTCTTCATATATTTCTTGGCCAATTTGACAGACACTAGTTTGATCTGCAAGTCATTTCCGAAGTTTAATTAACTATCCAGGATAGGAAGAGGTAAAGAATCGCAAACTCAAACCATGAATTACAAATGGATATATGCAACATGATATGCTGATCATCGTTGCAATTGAAAATCTTTTCTTCCTTTTACAAGATATAATTCTTCATTGTACACAGTTTTAACCTCAAGCCCCCAAAAAATGAAATGAGATTTCCCTTATCATTTGGTAAACATTGTTAACAGAATAAACCATTTTTTGAAAATGGCAATGACCATCCCTTATCGGCAAGTAAAAGCCATAAAGTCACAGTCACTCGGCACTTTTAGATAAAACATTGGGAAATACGCTAGGAAGCCAACTACAAAAATGTGAGTCTACAAATATAAAGCCATATCTCAATTTAAAAGCCTGTCTCCCAAGCACATTGCCACTTGTTTGGATACTCAACACACATAAACGCACCAACAAGAAAGGAAAGAGCGCCTGGCAGCTTATTTTCCATATGCATCATATCATAATTCATGAACCATTGAAGATAGGAACTGTATTCTGAAAATTTTCAGCACAACAGTTGCATTGCACACAGAAAACATTATCATAAAAAACTGCACGTAAGTTTTTTTTATTGCCTTGTTAAAAAAAGGGGAAATTTTAGAATGAAATTGCTCTTTACTTGGAACAAAAAATTCATTGGAGGCAGTTTGTAAAATTCCCTTTGTTATTGCTCAACCGAAAGATACGTGTGTTTCCCACCAAAAATAAAATATGTGTTTCTTGATCTCATAATTGCCGACCCCAGTAATTTGGGACTGAGGCTATGTTGTTGTTGTTGTTGTTCTTGATCTCATAATTAAATTGAGTTAGATTATTGATCAGTTCAATGTTCCCTCACTTCCACTTTGTAAATAACAACTAATCATGATAAAGTAGGACGTTTCTAACGTATGAAAGCCTTACGAACTTAATAAATCATCTCAAATGAAAAAAAGAGTAGAAAAGACTATAAATAAATTAGAAGTATACCTTGCTAATAATTCCAGTATCGAGCATCCAATCTGTTGGGATTTTGAACTCCTTACAATGACGCATCAAAATGTCTCTTGTTCTAAAAATGTTGTACACGGTACGCTCCATCCTAAAATAGATAGATAAATAGTCAAGATCTTTTGCAAAAGTTTAGGAAGTGATGATATACACTCAATTGATGTCAACATGTTTTTTGTAGTTACTCAAAAGTTCGTACTTTTCTGACAATGCCACCATCTTCTTCAGGGCTGTCTCACAAGGAAGTCGACGATCATCCTCATAGTAGGAGACTTCAGATTCTAACTTTTTAAGATCTCTGTAGGCAAATGCTGCTTCCCTTAAAGTGTCAGCCTTCTTTTCAGGCCAATTGAAGTGTTTCAGGACTGCCCTCTCATCCACCTTTCAAAAGCAATGTGCAAATTAGTGCTTCGAGGTATCATGAGAACCGGGAAAGGAAAATGTTTAAATCACAGCACTTGCATCTAAAACCTTGATTTGAGATTACTATCAACTTACAAGAAAGCAAAGTTCATCATCGAGCCACTTTACAAAAGCCACAACGTCTTCGATGTCCTGGTAAACTGCGCCGTTCACTTCTCTTATCAATGAATTCACAAATTCACCCTGTGTTTCAACATCTGCTTTTACCTACAAGATAATGAATTGCATTGTTCAAACCTAATTCGTAGAGCTGTGGAGGAATAAATTGAGCCAAAAGATGATATATTCATATTTAGTTCGAGCGTACAATGTATGAGATTATGATGGGATCAATGACAAAAAGAAGAAGTATTGTTAGGATTGAATCACTCACTGCAAGCAAATATGACGATCGGTTTTCAATCTCATCTATCATGCTGCTGCGGACGATTGCAACATCAGTGGCATCACAAGCTCCTCCACCAGAAGAATCCTTTCTCGATTCCCTCTTCATCAGTGTATGATAAAATTCAACCACCTGTGGAACCCTCTGTACAACGCTCGCGCTATTTCTTGTTGACAGCTTTAGAGGAGGTGGGGGAGGAGGAGGAGGAGGAGGGGGTGGGATTGGTGCAAATCCTTGTTCTTTGACACTAGGCAATGATACCGAAGGTCTTGGAGGGGGATTGGGAATGCGTAATGCCCGCTTCTCAATATCCAATAGGCCACTCATCTTATTAGCATCCTGCCTACTCAAGAAGAATCTAGGACTTTCAGTGTCACAAAATTCGAACTTCAGAACCGAAACAGGTTCAATATCATTTTCTGTTTCTTTTGAACTAATAAAACCATCAGACTGCCTTCTCTTGTTTGGAATTGCCTCTTCAGTGTTGCAGTTTGATCCACTGATAGAATGTCTTCTTCTGGGGCTCGTCCCTTCAGCCGTGTCGGACCAATCTGTTTCCAATAAATGATTTGGGCAATCCGAATTTGATAAATTCTCCTCAACTCTAGGCCATTTCTTCAACATCTTCAATAGACTCAACCTCCTTTCCCCGCTGAATTCCATTGTGTCTTTACAGGAGTAATGGATTCAACTGTTTCGCTGTCCCTTTCAATTGAACTGGGGCTAAATGCTTTGTCAAGCTCCGCCATGGCACCGGTGTTGCTCCGCAATTCGTTCCTTAAACATGAATTTACCCACCTCAGATATGCAAGTTCCTCTACTTCAGTTAATCTACTCATCTGCAGGCCTTCTACTTGCTTGCACAGATTTTCATTTGTGTGCCTCAGCATAGATGCCTCAGCTTGAACTTTCGCGACAATCTCACTCTAATGGTGTTAAATTTTCCAAGACAAACCAAAACCAAAAAGGAAAAAAAAAAAAATCACTAAGCAATGTATCCACATTACAGATCAAAAGTATTTGAAGTCTGAACCATTGATGAACTAAAAAGAGAGTACCTGAGGAATTCTCTCGAGGGCGGCTAACTGGGCCTCGGCGGAGGAAAGTTGGCAAGCCAAGGTTCTCTTTTGAAGCTGGAGCTCCTTGTTTAAACGTCGCAGCTCCACAACTTCCATCTCAAGATTTCCATGAGTCTCTTGATCTTCTCTACTAGACGTGTCGGTTTCGCTCTTTAGCTGCTCCGAAAGCCTAGATTTCTCAGCTTCCAACAACTCGACTCTTTTTGAAAAATCATCAGCAACCCTTTTGCTCACTTCAAGTTCCCTCTCCAGCTCCAAGACTTTGGGGGTATTCTTGGCCTCCAACACTTCAGACTTGAGCTTCAATTCCCTCTCCTTGGACTCTCTGAGCAACTCTCTGAGGTTATCCAGCTCGAGAAACAAATCGCAAGAAGTCGTCGTGGTCGCCGCCGAGCCCTTCAAGACGGCGGCGGCGGCGGCAGTTTGGGGATAAACTTGAGCAGCACTGGCTGCCGAACATTGGAATTCTCCAAGAATCGATCTTTTCACTCGAGCTGCTGCATGATCAGGTGCAAAAGGGTTCTTCTGATTAGAACCGTTTGAGGTCGACAAAGGCGGCTTCTTGCATTGGAGCGTCGTCGGTTGCTTCGTTTTCTTCTCCGCCGAGAACCCTTTAACAATGTGCGATCCCCATGAAGTTGCAGACTTCAATTTGGATGAATTAGTAGTGGTGGTGGTGGTGGTGGGTTTGGAGTTTGGCCTGGTTGGGTGGTTCTGATCGGCAAATTTGGTGGGTTTGGAAGGATTGGCTTCTCTCATTCTGCAGAAGTGATCTTGAAACAGATCAGATGGGCAAAGTTGTTGTTAGAAACCAGTTTGAACTGAGAGGTTATTGAAAGACAACAAATTGAAGAGAGAGATTAAAAGGGAAGGTTGAGACAACCACCTGTAAAGGATGCAGAGAGAGAAAGAAAGTGAGAAGGACAGAGTTTCTTGGGTTTCCTGCTATTTTGAATTTTGAAATTTGAAACAACGGTCGCATTTAATGGCAGTGCCCGTAATACTTTTCTAAAGTTGATGACAGTTTTGGCATAGTAAAAGAAATGGAGGGAGAATCGGAGTTGCTCCCATTTGAAGTTGAACAGCCCGAGCCTGAGCCCGAGTCCGAGCCCGGGGTTTCTGTGTCTCCTCAATTCTCAACTCTCAAAAACACCGACAAGGCAACTCAGCAGCATTCAATCTTCTTTCCTCTTTTTCCACTCAAAGCATTAAAAAACAAGAGGGCTGCTAAGGGCACCCCACCATTTAATGAGGGCACCCAGTTAATTTGTAAAAATTCCAGCAAAAACGGAAAAGACCATTTTGCCCCTGTATATATATAATGGTTCAAACCCCACAAACCATTTCGACAAGGAGTTAGGGCACCCCACCAGCAAGCTTCAACCACAAAGCCACAGCCACATTGCGTTTGGCGAAGAGCTGATCGATTCTTGCTCGTCCGACAGCGAGGTAACAATGTTTGACAACCATTTTCGGGTTTTTGTGAACTGTTTAGTTGCGTATAACAGTGAAAATGATGATTTGTTTGTCAACGTAGGGTTTGGTAATTTCTTCAAATCGAAGTTGTTTTGTATAATGGAGGATCGTAATGCTTCGGTGCTGAGAGGAGGTCGTCCGAGGTAATGTTGCAAATGTTTTTTGTGTTTTTTTGCGGTTATCCGAAGTATCTGTCCGGGTGCGCGATTCTTTCGGCCTCGCAGACCGAGATGTATGGTTATGTCTCGGTCTCGGATGACCGAGATGTTTAGGGTAGGTCACGGTTTGGAACGACCGAGGAGTGCTGGTAACTCTCTGGCCTCACGTAAACGAGACTATGAAGAAAGTTTCAAAGACCTGTACAACCGAGAACCGATTTTTTTGGGTTTTTTTGTGATTGTCTTTGTACATTTTGGTTGATTATAATGTTACACTTGTTTGTATTGCGAGGTAATGTCGTTATCTTGTAATTTTCCAGGACTATAAGGACACTTTTACACCTTCTAAGCCATTCCCTCTCGAGAAGCGGCAATTTCATGGCTTCAACTCGATTGGTGGCGAGAACAAGTTTGTTTTAGTAACGAAGCGCTCGGATGGGGCGTTAAGCGAAGGGAAGGGTGAAAATTGTCTCGTGACATGTGTCCGGGACATATAGGGGACTGGCTCAGAGAGTTGGGAAGGGGAAAGCGGCAAAAATTTTAAAGAAATCAAGGAATGATGAAAAGGCGAGGACTCACACTAGTACGAAGAAATGTGGATGCCCTTTCCAAATTAACGTCAAGGAGAATGCCGACTCTTATGGTATGTCACTGTGATTTGTGGGAGGCACAATCACGACACCGCGGGAAGATTGGATAAGAGGGAGGAGGAAGTTGAGGATGCGGGGGGGAGGAGTGAAAGTGAGCAGCTCAGGGAGATTAGTCCACCTTCGTCTTTTGTGGAGTGCGAGCGGGAAGTTGAGGATGCGGGTGTGAGGACACGGGGTCTCCAACCGGGAGGCACCTTGAGTGTGGGAGGCACCCCAATCTCCAATCGGATTTGAGTCCTCCCACTCCACAAAAGCTTCTAGGCAAAAGAAATGCAAGGTTCCACAAATGCGTCGTGCCAGTCGACGCACGCAAAGTGGATCTAACATGGCTTATAGTCATTGCTTATAACCGGATTGGTTGCCACATGTTGATGCCATTATCGATGTGGTTTCCGATGGGAACTGTGGATATAGGTGTATAGCCTCTGGGCTTGGACTCGCGGACGTGGACGGGTGGAGGATTGTGCGTAGACGGATGTACGATGAGATTATCGGGTATGAATACCTATGGCGGGAAGTGCTTGGCTCGAGTTTCGAGCCCTGTCAAGAATGCGTGCCATTGCCGGAGAATCAAGAGGGGCATCTTTCAAAGAATGGTTGACACTTCCGGACATGGGATTGTTGGTATCCACCGCATTCAATGTCATTCTCGTCAACCTCTCGCATGGGAGTGCCTCCACATTCCTACCTCTACGTAGTACTCCAACGTCGTCATTTACAATAGGACAACAGACTTATCATTGCAATGGCGAATGAAAGGAATATCCATTGGGTTAGGGTAAGTTCTATGATTTTTCGTGAATTGGTTTGTTTCCCCCTTAATCGGGTTTGTGACAATATCTTCTATGTTCTACTGTTCACTTTGACAGGTGCAGTTGCGTGTGAATGCACCGCTGCCATCCTTATATCCATCGTGGGATCGGTACGTTGAGGACTGCGCCAAAGGTTGGCGAGATGGATTCGTTTTTCGAGACATCGCGCCCATTGCAACTGCTGATCATGAAGCCACCATACCTGTTGTAGACTTAGATACACCGTAGGTGTAAGGTTGTACCTAGACGGCTAAACATTTAGAAATTTTGCCAATTCGTCCGAATGTTATATGTATATGCAAATGTTGTGTTGTGTTGTAATTGTTGTGTACTTATGGATGGACCCTTTTTATAGTCGGTTTGAATGTTACGGAGATTTATAATTAATTAAGGTTCGGTGCAAATTGTCGTGCTGGATTTTCAATATTGTATTGTTAGTTTGACTACTACGGAGATTTTTTTGAAACTGTAATGTTCAAATTCATCCATTTCTGATGTCTCGGTCAAGCAGGTTCATGAAACGAACCATATTTTCGGTCACCCATGACCGACAAGTATTTCAATATATCGGTCATGTATAACCGAGTCCCATTTAAACGTCTCGGTTGAACACCACCAAGATGAATTGACCATTTCAATTCGCCTGACTCTCGTCCTATGACGACCGAGCCTATGTAGACCCTCTCGGAAGTGTACAACCGATACGTGGTTAACTCTTCCGGTCTACGTGGCCGAGACCGCGAGTTCCGAAAAATATTAGCTTATGTCTCGGCCAAGGCTGAGACGGTTGACACGCTGATCTCGGGCCTGTGTGGCGAGAACCACGATTTCCCAATTTTTTTACATTTTAACAAACCGCCACACACACATTACATCTACTCTACCACACATTACATCTACTCTACCAAATGTAACTTAATTGTCGATCTTCAACCGAGCCCTAATTTGGAGACGAAATCGACTCACACAACGGACCCTACAAAATGCGAAACCTAGAAGAACGAAGGAGAAACACACGGCGAGGGACGGAGAACACGATTTCTGGGATTCCTCTCATCGCTCGGTTCAAAACAAATGAATTCTTCCACCAGGGAATTCAAAGTGAACGAGGGTGGTGGTGGTGGTGGTGGTGGGGTGCCCAGGGGTTTGCAAGAGGGTGGGTGAGATGGTTTTTTGCACGAGGGGCATTTTCGGTATTTTGGGTTTAATTTTTGGGTGCCCCATGTAAATCGATTTGTGCCCACATTAACTGGGTGCCCTCATTAAATGGTGGGGTGCCCTTAGCGGCCCTCGTAAAACAAAAAAAAGAGTCAATGACCATTAAAAAAAGAGTTTACTGCTCCTTCCTCAATTAACAATAGGTATCGAGTTCGAGGAGTTTACTAATTGTTTTTGTTTGTTTCAACTTTAAAAATGGTTAACAATCTATACTACCACATAGGATTTGTGATACCTCTTTCGTTTCTTTTTAATTATTTTTTTAATTATTTTGAAATACTTCACAATATATATCATTTGATAGTTTCAATACACATTAATTAGTTAATTGACTTTTATACATTTCTTATAAAAAAAATGTTTAATAATTACATATTAATAACTAGTATATGTAGAAGTGGTAGGATTACGAGAGATGAAAGGGTGATTTAGTAATATAACTGTTATTTTTTCCTCAATTAAGATAATTAAGTGACTTTCTTATAAATTGTGAATAAACTTAAAATGACAATTAAAAAGAAATGGTGGGGGTATTTTAAGTTTTATTAGTATATAATAAATCTTTGCTCCACCTGCCTAAAACATTATATGCACTACGTAGTCGGTTTCAAGTATGAAAAATTGAGGAGGGAGATCACAAGCTTATTTTTTATTGGTTTATATAATAGATTAAAATATCCTAAAATTTCACAACTTTTGTTATTGTATCATAATCTTTTGAGATTTGTTATTATTATATCATAAGCTTTCTAGATTATTTGATTTGTATCTCAAATCAAATTTTGATTTAAAATTCGACGAGTTGGCGCACTAATTGAGTTGAAAAACCACCTCATTACTCATAATTATCAAAATAATTATTAAATTTAGTATTTAAGTGTCACGTCGTCAAATTTAGAGTTTAAAAATGGTTTATGAAACAAATTATACAATTTAAAAAGGTTGTGATATATTAACAAGTCTCAAAATGTTAAAATATAATAACAAAGGCCGAGGAAGATTATGATATTTTAACCAATTTGGTTTTTTTTCCATTCTCTTGCAAAATAGGGGAGGGTTGCATTTAAAACTCCATTTTATGGAACTCAAATCTTATAAGAAGCTGATGATAATTGTGCATTTTGATGAGATATGTAGTTCTCGAGAAGTTGAAAATTTCAAACAAGAAATTATTGTAATTATTATGCTAATAAACGAGAAATACTAGTATACGAAGAGAGTGTTTTACGGCATGAGTTGTATTATTTTTTCGGAAACTACACTTATTTCTTATCTTACGAGGATAAGAAAATGTAAGCACAAGTAGAGGTTGTAAGTTTGAAATGTTGTAACTATATTTATTGGTTTCTTCTAAGCCTATGAGGCTAAGGCGCCCTCAAAATTAAGGAGAGCAAGGAAGAGTTAAAAAAGAGACCATCACAAAAGAGAAAATCTTATAAAAGGAAAAAGTGTTATGATATGGATGAACAATTGACTAACATTTTGGATAATCACATTGTCAAGCATGATTTTGTCATTGAGTTGTAATATTAAGCATTGCTCTTACTTGTATTCATATCTAATGTACTTGTTATTCCATATATTGTCAATGTTGTTTGTGAAGAGTGGTATGACATGTGATGTATGTGTTACTTGTGCACATTGTCTAAGTACATTTATCATCATCACCAACTGACCTGTATAAAAAGTGTCAACCTCATTGTAAAAATACATCAAGTTGAATGAAAACTTTTCATTCCAACTATCTCATTTATTCCCTCATTTGTAGTAGTAGTTTGTAGTAGTATAAGTTATTAGTCTTCTATTTTTTATCTAGTTCTTAGCAAGTTCCAACTCAATTTACAAATTTTTTTTTTTTTTGTTGAAAACAAACAAAAAGCTTTTAATCAACAACAACAACAACAATAATAATAATAATAATAATAAATAATAATAATAATAATAATAATAGATCTTTTAAATATGAGTATCTTTTTTTGTGAAGAAAAAATATCGAAACAGAAAAAAAGCTTTAGAAATAATAATTTATAAAAATTGTTGCTAGTGAGGGAAAATGCAAGAATAATACTTCAAATGACAACGAAGTCATACTCATGTGACGTAGCGTAAGTGACCCACTTAAAAATGGGGCACAACTATCATGGATGGTGTCATTTTACCATATTCCGTTAGTCGAGATGGTTTAACCTTGGTTCTTATTTGTATGTTATCCATAACATAACACCCCTACACCCTACACCCTACACCCTACACCCTTCACCCTACACGAAAACGAATGCCATTGCTGCTGCAACTTCTTCTTCTTCTTCTTCTTCGTCTAATTTCGGAAGATTGAAGAATCTCAAATTGGTAATGTATTATATTTTCGAAGCCCCCTCCCTCACTCAGTAGTCGCTGATTGAATTGCTTTTCCTGTTCTGGCTTTTCAATTGATTGCAGTAGCTCTGTTAAATTTTGTGACCTAATTGCGATGAATGGGCAATGTTGCGGTGTTTCTAATTCCACCTTGGAAGGGAATGGGATTTTGTGGCCTTCCTTGCGAGGAGGGTTCGCACTATTTCGGAGACCCATCTTTCATATTGCTTTAACAAGTTGCAAGAATTCCAACCAACCTCCCATTTTTTGTGTTCATGCTTTCAAAACTAAGGTCGACGACAAGTCTCTTGAGAAACAGTTTGAGTTTCAACCAACGTTTGGTGAGTATTTGAAGGCCATGGAGTCTATTAAGGGTGATCGCCGAGATATTGAAGGAGAAATTGAAGATTTGGGCGAAGAGAAAGAAAGTAGGAAATTTAAGTCTCTGAACAACACTGGTTCAAGGTTGTCTGGTGTTAGATTTTCCAGTGAAGAAGCTGATGGAGTGGCTAATCAAAGTAGTCAGAGGTTTTCAAAGAGGGGTGACCGTGGAAGAAGCGGTAGTGGTTCGGTTACTCATGAAAAACACCATAGAGGGAATGGCATCGGCCGAGAAACTAAAAGGGAATTGAGACTGAAAAGGAGTGATCAGAGCATGAAAAGAATCAGTGAAAGAGGGAAAACTGATCATTCTCGTATTATAGAAGGAGAGATGTGGAAATCTGAGAATAAAATTCAGAAGCAAAATCTGGCTTCGAATGCATTATCTGTAAATACCCAAATAAAGACAGTAGAGAAGAGAAGTAACTTTTCTGACGTTAGCAAGACGGTGAAAGAGATAGTAAAATTTGATCGCTATAGCAAGGAAACAAAGCGGAGGGAAATCAGTTCTGATTGGAAGCAAACTGATGCAGAAGTTTGTGCAAGTGAAGTTCAAAGAAATGCACCCCACCCTGCAATTATTAAGGGAATGGGAAGACAAACTCCTTCTAGGAGCCAAATTTTTGTTAGGAATACTGAGAATGTTATTGAAAGAGGGAATATCCAGGAGGCTGGAAAGAACAAACTTGTAAAATGGAACAAAGACACCTTTCAATCTGAAAATGTTGGCAATGGGACTTCAGTTATGCACAGGAAGTTTACAGGCATTGCTACCATGGGTTTAGGTCATGATGCTGATGAGAATGAGATTATGACAGAAAGGGCTGCCTTCGAGTCGTTTCAGTCGTCCAACAATGCTCAGGACTGGCAAAATGCCTCAAAGAGGGAAATGGAGGAGAGGATCCAGACACTAGCAAAGTCGTAAGTGATGTATTCTTCTACACTTTTATTGCGTATTTGATGTGTTACCATATTCTGTAGTCTTCTTACTTGTTATTTCTTCCATCTTTTTATTACTTCTTCAATGTCTCGAGAGTTGTAGCTATGATCATTGACGTTGGCGTTGTTTGGTAATACTAGCTGATAATCTACCCGACAGCTAATAATTTAGCTGATAACTGATAGCTAAAAACTGATAATCTAGCAGATCAATTAAATTTGTTTGGAAACACTAGCTGATTGAGCGACCGATAAGTGTAAAACGACATAATAGACATGTTTATATATACTAATTAAACAACATTACTTGTGAGAGAAAAAAATACATTACTTGTGTTAATATATTATCTAATAATAATTTTACCTTGCAATATACCTACTTGTTGTCACGTAATATAGTTATACATATACAAAATAAAATGCAAACATCTTTTTATTTTGTTTGTATAATTAGTAATAATAAATCATATATTTATATATAAAATATTAAATAATAAATGTAATAAAAATATTTAAGAATAGTAACTAATTAATGTACAAAAATAATGCTAATTTAAACCCATGTTTTCCAAAAAAAAGTTATTACTGATTTAATTTCCAAGTTAATAGATTTTTATTTATATATATATATTAAAACTTATTTAACATGGACGCTACTTTTATTTGAGTAACATGGACTGATGGCTGTCACACCCTTTGAAAAAAAAATAAAAAAATGACTGACCGAGCCTATATGTCGCATGCATATGCTTTTTTTTTTTTTTTAAATGTATTGTCCAAGTATATTTTCTAATTTTTTAATATATTGTAGTTTTATCCGCATGTATTTTTAACTATTTTTTTTAAGGATATGACTAGCTAATATCATGAGAATTAAAATACGAAAAAGGGTTAAATTGAGAAATAATACAATTTGCCAGTTTAAAAAGAAAACGCTAGTTCATGTAGCGTTTAAGATTTTAGCTTTTCTTCTAAATTATTTTAAAAATAAGCTACAAACCAAACACAACTTATTTGTCAAAGTAGCTTATAGGGCTAGCTGATCAACTAGTTGATAAGCTACTTTGTGCTTGCCAAACAAAGCCGTTATAAGCCGCAATCAGGGCGTCTATCTAGTTCGATATGTGAAAACTTGCTTCTTTGCTCTACTCCATTTTGAAAGTTTTAATTGAAACATAGATTTTTCTGATTTTGTCAAACTCTTTGTTATTATTTTCAAAAGTTGTGTGCATTAACTTGAAAAGCATTTAGTTTACTTTATGCTATTCAAATCAATTTTAGAATTTGCTTCAGCATATGATCTTGTCTTAGCAAATACTAGTTTTAGGAAGAGGGAGTCACATATAATTACTTTTAGTAGTGGTCATAACAAGAGTCAAATAGATTTTCTTTTAACAAGAAAAATAGATAGAAAACTATGTAGAGACTGCAAAGTAATACCTGGTGAAGCACTTACTACCCAACATAAGTTAGTAGTACTTGATATTAAGCTAACAAAACGGAAAAATATGAATAAAAGAGTTAGCGACCCTAGAATAAAGTGGTGGAACCTAAAACATAGTAAACAAGTAGAGTTTAGAGAAAAACTACTAAAGGAAAATGTTTGGAATCTTGACTTAGATGCTAATACAATGTGGCTAGAAATGAGTAGTTGCATAAGGAGGGTGGGATCAAACATATTAGGTATATCTAAGGGCTTGGGACCTACAAAGAAGGAAACATGGTGGTGGAACGAGGATGTCCAACGAGCAATTAAGACTAAAAGAGATATGTATAGGAAAATACCTAAGTGTCAAGATGAAGATGCGTACAATCAATATAGAGAAGCTAGAAAACAAGCTAAAAAAGTAGTTAGTCAAGCTAAAACAAATTTCATGGAAGATTTATATACAAAGTTAGGTAATAGAGATGGCGAAAAATATATATATAGGCTAGCCAAATTAAGAGATAAAAAGAAACAAGACCTAAGTCATGTAAGATGTATTAAGGACGAAAATCAAAATGTTTTAACGCGCGAGGAGGATATTAAGGAGAGATGGAGAAGTTACTTCGATAGTTTATTTAATGATGGCCAAGTTGATGCTATAATAGATGAAAACCCACACCAAGAAAGAAATGTAAACTATACACGCAATATTAGAATTGTAGAAGTTAAAGAGGCATTGAAAAGAATGAAAATAGGGAAAGCATGTGGCCCAGATGAAATACCCATAGAGGTTTGGAAATGCTTAGGAGAAATCGGATTGACTTGGTTGACGAAGCTTTTCAATAAAATTTTAAAATCAAAACGGATGCCAATGGATTGGAGAAGAAGCACGCTTGTGCCAATCTTCAAAAACAAAGGAGACATTCAAAGTTGCTCAAACTACCGGGGAATTAAACTCATGAGTCACACTATGAAACCGTGGGAGAGGATAATTGACAATAGGCTAAGGAGAGAAACAACAATATCAGAGAACCAATTTGGTTTCATGCCTGGGAGGTCAACTATGGAAGCGATTTTCCTTGTAAGACGATTGTTAGAAAAATATAGAGAAAAGAAAAAAGATCTTCATATGGTATTCGTAGATTTAGAAAAAGCATATGATAGGGTCCCTAGAGATGTTCTTTGGTGGGTTCTAGAAAGAAAAAGAGTGCACGCTAGATACATAGACACTATTAAAGATATGTACGATGGAGTAGTAACGAGTGTAAAGACATTTGGAGGAGCTACAAAAGAATTTCCCATTACGATAGGACTACATCAAGGATCGGCTTTAAGCCCATATCTATTTACTTTAGTTATGGATGAATTAACTAGACATATTCAAGAGGATATACCATGGTGTATGCTATTTGCAGATGATATTGTCTTAGTGGATGAAACTAAAGATGGAGTGAATAGGATATTAGAACTCCGGAGAAATACATTAGAATCTAAAGGCTTTAAGTTGAGTAGGACGAAAACGGAATACATGCACCGTGAGTTTGGAAACACTAGACATCGAGATGACTGAGTGGTAAAATTAGGGGAAGTAGAAGTGCCTAGGGTAAACCACTTTAGATACCTAGGTTCAATCATACAAAATGATGGTAACATTGAAAATGATGTCACACATAGAATCCAAGTCGGATGGAAGAAATGGCATGAGTGCAACGGGGTGATTTGTGATCGACATGTTCCCACTAAGTTAAAAGGAAAATTTTATAGGACCGCAATTAGCCAGCTATGCTCTATGGAAGTGAATGTTGGGCAAGTAAAGCAACAACAATTACATAAAGTGAATGTAGCAGTAAATGAGGATGCTTAGGTGGATGTGTGGTAAAACCCGTAAAGATAGAATAAGAAATATAGAAATTCAAAGACAAGTAGGAGTAGCACCAATTGATACAAAGATTAGGGAAGGGCGGTTGCGATGGTTTGGTCACCTGCAAAGACGACCTACAAATGCCCCAACTAGAAAACTTGACTCAATAGAAACTGTAGAAATTCGACGAGGTAGGGGTAGACCAAAGTTAACATGGGATGCATTAATTAAGAGAGATTTGAATGGTTTGCAAAGCTCACCATCAATTGCACTGAATCGAGCACAATGGAAAAGTTTGATCCATGTAGCCGACCCCAGTTAATTTGGGACTGAGGCTATGTTGTTGTTGTTGTTGTATGCTATTCAAATCACCGAAGGGTAAAATAATTACTGAGCTGTTGATATGTATTAGTATTCTTGATAAGGTTGAAGACTTGAAGTGAAATTGTTTTTTTTTTTTTTTTTTGGGTTGATAGAGCTTGGTAAATATGCGGAGCATTTGCTGTACTTTCTTTGTGGCACAAAGTTTCTTATTTCATTGCAATGAAAGCACCTTTCCTCTCTTTCATATGTACTAGCTTATGCCACTTAAAAAAGAAAATGTTCCATATTGATGGATTCAGGATCCACAACCAGGGATTTGATGCGTGAGACATTATTGCTTTCACCAATGGGGTCCTTATGAATTAGTTTTAGTATTACAGACATGAAATTCATTATAGGCACTAGCTACAATTACACTGTGCTTCATTGCAAAATTGGAGATTTGCAATCCCCGGTTAAGTTTGATAATTTGATTCATGATCATGGGGTCCTTTTCCACCAGATAGGAAGGGCAGTTGTACAAAATGTAGTGTGAAGAAGAAATTACTTAAATAATGTGTTCTTGTATCTTCTTTGCTGAATGTATGTTTTACATTTCTGACTTTTCAGCGCCGGTTTGTTCTTTAATTTTGAAATTCAGTTTACTCATTGGATTTGATAATATTAATTGGGTCCAATTGATCACTTATAGCATCTTTTTTCTTGAACCTGTCTCCCTTTAAAAGGTTGAACGGAATGGACCTCAACATGCCTGAATGGTTATTCTCAAAGATGATGTATAATGGCAAAGTCCGATTTTCAGATCATTCTATGTTGAGGCTGATCCAGGTTTTAGGTAAATTTGGAAACTGGAGACGTGTGCTACAAGTAATTGAGTGGCTTCAGTCACATGAGCGCTTCAGGTCTTACAATGGCAGGTACGATTTTGAAGGTTGTGGATCTCCTCTGCGTGAGTGTGTGATAAGCGTTTTAGACCATTAAACTATCAGTTCAGTCACCTCCTCGTCATTGGTGTATTAGGTATATATAGAGAATCGTATGTGTGAAAATGCATTTTTAAATTACTTTCTATTTTGCTTCATTTATTGACATCTCTATCTCTTCGAGTGAAGTGGAAGAGTTTGATCCATGTGGCTGGTGCCAACTAGTTTGGAATTGAGGCTTTGTTGGTGTTAGTTTCTTGAAAGAAAAGAAGAATGGAATCTTTAAAGTGAAATAAGAACTATATCAAGAATGTTTTACTGAAAAAAATTCAGCCTCCTTATTGAATTACAGCTTACTTGTTAAGAGTTCTAAATGTTTAGCGGTGAAGAACTAAATTGACTTTTCACTTGCATAACCCATCCTAGTCAATTAGACAGTCCACTTGTGCAACTTACTCCACTGTATTTCATCTGATGTATTATTTATGAGCTCGACATTGTAGTCCTTTGTCATGTTATCTAATTTGTTGTAATTCCTTGCATCTATTGGTACCTGATGCAGATACATATATACGACAGCTCTCAATGTACTTGGCGAGGCAAAGAGACCAGTTGAGGCACTAAACTTGTTTCATGTTATGCGGGTACGTATCAAGTGCTGCTTGCTTTGCTTTTTATTCTATTGATCATGGTGCATTGTCAGTGTGTCCTTTGGATGAGAAGAAATTATGCTGACTCTGTGTTTGACTATGCAATCCAGCAAGAGAAATCATTGTATCCCGATCTTGCAGCTTATCGCTGTATTGCCGTAATTCTTGGCCAAGCAGGATTCATGAAGGAACTATTTGATGTAATTGATTGCATGCGATCTCCTCCCCCGAAAAATTTCAAGACTGGAGCGCTTGATAGATGGAACCCACTCTTAGAACCAGATGAAATTATTTATAATGCTGTAAGTAACATTTGCCACATGCGGCAGAAAAGAAAACCCTGCTGTTATACTATACTGCACTCTACAATTTGTATATCATAAACATATAGTCTTGGAATCATCCTTTGATGGTTTGGCTAAGATACCCGAGGCTTGAAATTGATGGAGTTTTGGTTTTGGATATCCAAACTATCCAATATACTATTGAAATTTCATATTGTAGAATCACGGAAAAGTTGAGTCATACAGGCAAAGAATCTGCTGTCAGTAATTGCCTGGTTAGTTGGTCTTTCCTTTAGTACTAATAGAAATGTCCATCTTTTGTCTTACGGCTGTGGCATTAATCATCTATTGAACTAGGATTGTAATTGTTTTTACAGAAGCCTATTTTCTAGAACCAAACTATTGTCTGAAGGTTTGTAAAATCAGTAGGTCCTGTATTTCTTTTCTTGCCTTTTCAGTTTAAGAGAACAGACTTGAACTTCAATGTGAGAAATCACTGAATTATGATTTCTTAGCTTTTAGTGTCAATCTTGTTATAAATATATTTCTTTTCTTTTTATTTTTGAATTTATGCAGGTGTTAAATGCTTGTGCTCGCCGACAACAATGGGAAGGGGCTTTCTGGGTATTGCAACAGTTAAAGCAACAGGGATTACAGCCTTCTAGCACGACATACGGCTTGGTCATGGAGGTATTCAGTGGGTCATTCGTTACTGTTTTCCATCTTAAATTTTCTTAAGACCTTTGCTCCAATTTTCAGTTTTCGAGGTTCCACTTTAAGATACTCCCAATAGTTTGAAGAAAACTATCGATAACTTAATGGACAGTAAATAGGTATTCCCATTGAATACATATTTAGGAAAAGAAGAGTTGAAAGATATGGTTATTCTTTTAAGCTGCCGTTGATTGGTGCAGAATAATTAAAAGTTCTCTTTTGTGAAAGGTTTATGCAATATGTGGGCTAAAGCTACTAATGTATTATCCACATATTCTATTCATTTTCTTATTTTCTTTGGCTATGAACTACAGTTTATTTCTTTATGTTGTTATCCTGCTTTATTGCTCCCTAAACGTTTTACGAGGTCCTTCAGTTACATGCTGATGAGATCAACAAATTGGAAGAACACTTTGATTGATCTCAAATGAGGAACTACGAGGAAACAAGAACACAAACCAAACACATAGATGTTAGACAGGTCTATTAGCTATTTCCTTCTCTAAGAAGAAACTGAGTTCTTCACATCCTTCACTACATCACATTTGTTATTTATACCTTCTCTCTACAACTAAAGAAAGTTCTAGAATACTAAGATATTACTTGTATGTCCTTGAACCTTATTTTGTTACCTATCATTGAAGGGTGTAAAAAAAATGCCTCACAAAGCCTTGCTGTGTTTGACAATGGAGAGAAGGCATAAATAACAAGTGTGAGGTTTTGTGAAGGGTGTGAAGATTATAGTCTCTTGTTAGAGAATTGCACTAAATAGAGCTTAAAGGAGGAGTTTGGTCGATGTAGACGACCCCAACTAAGTTGGGATTGATGCTTTGTTGTTATTGTTAGAGAATTGGAGAGCTTATAGACCTCCCGAACATCTATATGTTTTGTTTGTGTTCTTGTTTTCTTGTAATTCCTCATTTTAGATCAAACAAAGTGTTCTTCCAATTTGGTGGTCTCATCACATGCTTCAAACCTTGTTTTGTATGGTTTATCTCATCAGCACTTGCTTTAATCGTGCATTTTGACTTTCAAACCTTTTAGATGAAGAAACATGATGAACTTAACTGCATGTTATATCACTTCTATCATAAAAATACGACAAATGATTATGTAAAGGTTAGATGGAAAAAGCCTTGAACATATGAGCTATCTATTAAATGACCAGTCTCCAATATATTTTCGTAGCACCCAGTTGTCACTGTCTTGTTTGTTACTACTCGTTTGATCATCTGTTCTCCTTGGACCTTGAAAAATATTCTGTTTTCTTTATTCATTGATAGGAGAATTCTTGATCAACTGTGTTAATGAACAGGTAATGTTTGAATCTGGCAAGTAT
This sequence comes from Stephania yunnanensis, assembly GCA_039657365.1. Lineage (NCBI taxonomy): Eukaryota > Viridiplantae > Streptophyta > Magnoliopsida > Ranunculales > Menispermaceae > Stephania > Stephania yunnanensis. The sequence goes on from CM077591.1 coordinate 51,674,268, forward strand.
AGTCTGGTTCATGAGTTTTTCAGAAAGGTGGAGAAGTCGTCAATTCCAAATGCTTTGAATTACAGAGGTACGTTACTACATCTTCTCTGTGTTTTTTTTTTTTTTCTTATGAAGGAAAATGGTTCTTTATCATGGACAAGATTCTTATATTGTTTTACTTTTTCAGTTCTTGTAAATACTCTTTGGAGAGAGGATAAAGTCAATGAGGCCATGGTTGTTGTCCAAGACATGGAAAGGCGTGGAATAGTAGGCTCTGCTAGCCTTTACTATGATCTTGCTCGGTGTCTTTGTAGTGTAGGAAGGTGTGAGGAAGCACTTGCACAGGTCATTTACCAACTCTCACTTGATTTCTTCCGAGCTTCTGCCTGGCATGTTCTGGTTACTCTGTGTATGTTCATTTACTGTCCAACTGCTACACTGCCACCATAATAAGGGGTCCCAAAATCGAAGATTCCTTACACATTGATTATCATTGAACTCATCTTTGAAAAGGGCCTGCATGGGGAGGGTAGCTAGCCACTAATATCTTACATTATTCAAATCATAGCCAGGCGATGTTTGACTATTCTAACAAACCCCTCAGCTCTAGTAAAGTCTCATTTGATGCTCCCCTTTCATCCAGGGTAGAGCTTCTTACTTGACCCATCCTTCGGATACCTGTAGTGGTCTTGAAATCTATCTGCTCTTACACCATATTAAAGTCCATGGGCCTTGTTCATTTTCAAGAGCAGGCTCCCAAAAAGGTGGCGAACTCTTACAAGACTTGCACAATCAAAATCATGTATTGGCAACGCGGACCTATTCTAACAAGTTTACACTCTACATTTCCTCTACTCATTTTAACTGAAACGAGCCCAGGTTATATCATGTATATAAAATAATTAATAGTTTATTACTTTAACTATAAGTTCATCAACCAACTGCTGCTCCTGTAGGTGAACTAGACAGTTCTGTTCGTGCCAGTTTATGTTTACCTGTTAATCTAGGAATTCTGATTCCATCAAGTTATATACAACAACATAGCCTCAGTCCCAAATTTATTGGGGTCGGCTACATGAATCAAACTCTTCCATTGTGCTCGATTAAGTGCAGTTGATGGTGAGCTTTCCAAACCATTCAAATCCCTCATAATTAATGTGTTCCAAGTCAACTTTAGTTTACCCCTACCTCGTCGAATTTCTTCAGTTTCTATTGAGTCAAGTTTTTTAGTGGGGGCATTTGTAGGTCGTCTTTGCAGGTGACTAAACCACCGCAACCGCTCTTGCCTTATCCTTCCATCAAGTTATATCATGTTTGTAAATTAATTAAAGTACTTAATCACGTTAACTATAAGTTCATTACTGAACTTCTGTTCCTGGAGCTAGACTAGACGTTTTTCTTGTGCTTGTCTTACTTTTAAGCTAGGAAATCTCTTTTTACATCCCTTCGGATCAACTCCATTCCTGCCTGGTTCCTGTGTTTCCAAGACTACATTCTTTTGATTCTTAAAAGGCATACAGATGTAAAACAGCTCTTTACACTGTAAAGTTTACAGTTTATTGACTTCATTTTTTTTTTACAGATAAATAAGATTTGCAAGGTTGCTAGTAAGCCTCTGGTTGTGACTTATACGGGATTGATTCAAGCTTGTCTGGACGTCGGAAATGTTGAAAACGGAGCGCACATATTCGAACAAATGAAAAACTATTGCTCTCCAAATCTGGTGACTTGTAATATAATGCTCAAAGCTTACCTAGAAAACAGAATGTTTGAAGACGCAAAGGATCTGTTTCAAAAAATGCTAGATGACAGCAGCAATATTAAGAGCAGAAAAGATTACAGAACCCTGGTGATCCCTGATAATTATACATTCAACACAACGTTAGATGCATTGGTTGCTGAGCAGAAGTGGGATGATTTCAAGTACATCTATACACAGATGCTGCATCGTGGATACAATTTCAATGCAAGGCGCCATCTTAGGATGATCCTTAGCGCTTGTAGGGCTGGAAAGGTATGCTTTGAATCTGTCTCGCACAATTCACTTAATTATTTTGTTTTTGGTTTTCTATATAATATGGGAATCCAAGGAATTCTCCTTCGGTCAGATGTCGGCAATGTTAGATTTATAAGCAAAACTCAAGCTGTAGTAGAGGAGAAATACATGGTTTAAACCTTGAAACGTAGGATTGAGCACCAGTGTTCATGTATTGGCCAAGTACCTAGCATCATTAGTAGGAGACTGATATTTGAATATTATCCAGTGGGGGGTGCACTGGAGGGGGTTGCTCCTGCTGATTTATTATAAGGGTGCTCTGTGCGTCTTGGACATTCTTCATTGCATGATAGATATACAAAAATCATGCATTTTTTTTTTAAGGAAAAGTGTCATTCTTGTGTATTAACATGCTCTAAGATGATTTGCTAACAATGTGTAACTGAACACTTTCAGGGAGAGCTGCTGGAAATAACTTGGAAACATTTGATTCAAGCGAATCGATCTCCTCCGGCTTCTATCATCAAGGAGAGGTTTCTCATGAAATTGGAGGCGGATGATTATGCTGCAGCTATCTCCTGTATTGGAACTCATTGCACAAATGAGCATGCTTTCTCCGAAAAGGCTTGGCTAGACTTATTTATGGCCAATTCAGATCGATTACAAGCAGGAACCCTTGTTAGGTTGGTAAATGAACTGAATACAGTTGTTGCAGGTGCTTACGAGCCAAATCTAATATTTCAGAATGTAATAGCTGCATGTAAAGAGTTTAACAGAATACATACGACTGAAATCAGCAGAACAGAAGTAGAACGTACAATTCTGAAGGTTTCATAAATAAGTATACTTCACTGATCTTAAGCACTTAATAGCTTCAGGCAACCAACTCCCCGCTTATGGCTGCAGGCTTACCTTAATATGTCTGGGTTATCTAATATATTTGGGTTATCTAATATATTTGAGGTTTGTTATATTTCTCATATAATTCTTTGTTGTAAAGTACATAAAACTATTAATTTTTATGTTTATATTACTGCCTTTCCATTAGTAAGGGTCAGCACAACAGCTTCAACTAGTTCTAATCAGCCTTCTACGAGGTTCACAGAGGAGGGCACCTGACGTCATTTTCTCTATACCAAAGGCCTGTATCAATGTCGACGTAGGTAGCATAGCCCAGTTGCCACCTAGCGGAGTAGGTGAGTTTTTTTTTTTTTTTTTTTCTGTTGTAGCAAAAGGCATTTTATTTGGTTTTTGTCCTCTCAGGTGTTGAAGTTGGTTTCGTCCCAATTATTTCTAGCTTTCTACATTTGGTTTATCAGACTAGGCTTTCTTTCAAATACAAACTTCTGATCCATGCACTGCTTTCAGTTTGAACAACTTCCAAAGACAATCACCACCTACTGCCATTCCTGCCAGGTCTACCTCATTTCCTTCACTTAATGATCCTTCCCTTTCTCATCAGTGGCAGACCTTGTCTTATTTCTATTCATTTTCCATTAGTTTTCATATGTGCAATAAAGATTCCTTTTTTTTTTTTTTTTTTTGGGGGGGGTCGCTCTTTTTCCTTTATTTTGTGCTTGATTGTTTACTTGCACTTCTTAATCAAGAAGTTGACAATGAGCATGGCCCAATTTTCAGTTTTCAGTGTAGAGAGATAGAGGTATGTCTGATCGTTGCATTTGGTCTCATTCGGTTGAAAATTTTTTTTTTTTTTTTTTCTGATTAAAACACAGGATAATAAATAGTTAATGCATATCAGTTGTTGCAATGAGTGACTCCTGTACAGTGCTTTGGGCTCACTCTTTTGAACCATTTCTCTAAAAAAGGCTCTTAACTGTTCTTATTCTGATATGACTTCTGCTGGACCACATTGTTGATAGCAACCTGTTTGGATAATGAATGGTTCAAACTTCAAACATGCTGATTGATTTTTTTTATTTTTTTTTTTTTGAAACTTTTGAGTGATTCAAAAAGATCTATTACCAAAGGAAAAAATAATATACATGTTTGGTTCTAAATTTCAAAGAAGCACTAGTGTGTAGTACCAATCATATGAAATATGTGCTGAAAACGGGATTTTTTTGAGAATGACAATGCAGGGGAGCATGTGATAACTAATAGAGTCCAGACAAAGCCAGGTGAGATGAATAAAGGTAGAAGACAAGTTGAATGATTTTGGCATGTCTACACCTTTACTAGGGCAGATGCAGAGCTGGTGAGTTGGGCAGAGCCAATACAAGACAAGAAAGGTTGCTTTGAATGCCCTTCTTTAACACCCTACTTATGTAGGGGGAATCTACTCTTTATTTTTTCCTTTGTATTGAATAGAAGTCTAAACAAACATCACATGCTGCACATACAAGGGTGGTCTCAATATCTTTCATACATGACTTGTTTTTTTAAATTGAGAGATGTCTCTTCATGTTTGAAGAAGCTGTTTCATGTGATTGTTAGGAGGAAAAATACTATGTATGCGAATGGAGACCACCTATCATACCATATCTTCATAGGGTCCTTCTTAAGAAATCAAGTTCAATGAAACTAAACATGTACTATTGTCCAAGCTTTTAATTTTCTTTTGTCAAAGTACTAGTAAAGTTTTTAGGGTGCTTTAGTCGCTATTCAAGGTATCTTTGAAACTTGATTTCATCCATCCCTCATCATCATTTATGGCCTTGTTTGGTATGTGGGTGAGAGATCTCACTTGTCTAACTTCCTGTGAGATATCTCCCAACTTACACGGAATGAGATGAGTTATCTCCTCCTTCTCCTCATAGGGAGATATCTCTCAAGAGTTCAGTGGTCAAAAATACCCTTCACAAATCATTTTTTTCTCAAGTTCTTCACAAATCATTTTTTTATTTTAAAAATATGTTTGAATGACATTTATGCCAATTCTCGCATTTTAATGTTTTTAAAAATTCGTAACTTCCCTGCAAGTTTAAAGTTCAACCAGACATGAAATATGAACTTACACTGTGAGTTAATTCCATGAAGTTATCTTTACTCGTATTATAAGTTAGCAAAAACGAATCAAACGATGCCTATTGTTATTCTACATTGAGAAGAAGCACAAGCAAGGCTAGGTAAAAGTTACAATCTGTAACTTTAATGCTAGAACTACTGCTCAATTAATAATCTATTTGATTATTTTTTTTTTTGGGGTACAATGCATATATAAATATTAGGACCTTAAATTTGTTTTTAGTGGATTGTTCATCCATCTACAAGAAGAGGCAGCCGAATACAGTACCTATCAAGTAAACCTGTGACATGCAGAAGTTTGAAAGGCATGGGCGTATATTGTATAAGTAACATCTATTTAATGATACAAATGTTAGGTGTGGTATCTTGCCAAAATATATGAATAATATGAAGAGCGTTAAAGACTTACTATACTAAGTATAATTTCAAACCACAAATTTCTTGGACACCGATGCATATTGATGTATATTTGAAGAGTCCATATCATCCACTGTTCCACGTAGTTTCAAGGGGTGACTTCTTGAGGGTCGCTGTACGTAGTGTGACGTAGCTATTGAGGATTGTGATCGATGCATAACTTGTTCAATTAATTTACGTACATTATGAAGACTTATGTAGCTAGCATAGATATGAATGAGGTAAAAACAAAAAGTAGTTTGGAATTCAATACTTTGAAAACTTTTATTTTTCTTTTCAAATGTATGTAACTAGACTTCAATCCCTGGAATTGATGGGATGGCAAAGTTGGTAAAACTCACTTGGTGACTAAAAGATGAGTGTAATGGTTAAGTTGGTGAAACTCACTTGGTGACTAAAAGATGAAGGTCTAAATTTGTTGGTGCATTAGTAATAGTAATCCCTTTCTGATATTTATGTGGGCAGGGGAAGCAGAAGGGAAGTGTTGTGCTTGTGTTTGGAGGAGGCATGAAAACAAAATAGGAAAGCACAAGTACAACAGAGGATCAATTCAAAGCTTGGGGTTTCAAAAGAGAGAGAGATTCGAAAAGGAGTGGGAGCAGCGCAAGGACATGGGAACAGCGACTGCTGCTGCCACTGCTGCTGCTATGCAGAAATCACACAGATAAAGAAAAAACAACACAATGCCAACACTTTCCCTTCATTTTTATTTTTATTTTAACTCCCCCCTACCCATTCTTTTCTAGTTCCTTCAACAAAAATCCAAAACCAACCACCCCACCTTCACTGATTTATTATCATTTATTAGTAACATGTTTGAGTAACATGGAATGCAAAATAAATATTAAGTTTTAGTTAATACTCCTTGGGTTTTGCTAAAATGACTTATATTTTTTTCGACCAAGTAGAGTATTTACTAAATTCATTATAAACCTTAGTGGAATGATTGAAGTAAGTCTACTATAAGAGTGATTACTAAGTTCATTATGAATAGATCTTAATACTGACCCAAACAGACTAAGTTATAAAGTAGGTCCTCCATTGAATGCTGTAGTAAAGTTGCTCATCCGTAAACTTGAACTTGTTAAATAAAAAATCCCTAAAGGACCCAGCAACGTTAACATCAAATCTTTGTTAATGAAACAAAAAAATTAATAAAGAGGACTAATCTAATCTCTTTCTCATGTCATATTTAATCAAAGTTGTTGTACATGATGAATAAGTAAAACTAAAAGAAAGAAAGAACAGTAGGTTTGTTGTCCCCATGTGAACACCAGGTCCGAGTTGAGTTGAACCGGAATAAACCCCATACAGATACAGTACAAGCTAGCTAAGAACAGCAACGGAAATGAATGGACCAAACTTTGTAAATCCAAACATCATGATGGTTAATGAAATAAGAAGGAAGAAATACAAATCCAAATCGATCTAATGAAAATAAACAAACTTGTAAATCCTCTATGTTCGCCCGCGTATTTACAGAAATTGAGTTAAAAAAAGAGTTCAACAAACCCGATCAGTTCGATAGGAGGAAGACTTCCTCTGCTGCGTCTGCGTATAACTAGTAGTAGTAGTAGTCGTAGTAGTAGTACTAGTAGTATTACTAGTAGAAGACGACGAAGAAGAAGTGGGGAACAATCCAAACACCGAACAAACTGGAACGTTGAGCACCGGCGTCACCATCAAATTCGAAGAGTACGACCTCTCCATCCCTCTCGCTTTGTTCCGACTCTGCTGTCCTCCATTGAAACTGCTCGGACTGCTCGAGCTCCTCCCTAAATTGTGAAACACTACTTTCCCAGAAGAGTTCATCCGCGGACTGTCAACCGAAAACGCTCTGATCCGAGTGCATTCCGTTGAAGAATCGGACTCTCCTCTGCGATTGGGGCTCCGTCCGATCCGACTGTTCTTATGCTCTGTTCCTCTCCGCGCCCTTCCTCGGTTCAAATTAGGGTTTGTTTTCGACGCATTCTTCGATCTTCCAACTCGAGTTTGAATCTTCGGCGGCTGAGCAGGATTAACATTGGCGAGTCTGTCTGAATCCAGCGAGAGTCTGTTTGGTAGATCCTCGTGTTCCAAACCGGAAGACGAGGACGACGAGAGGGACAATCGAGCAGATGAGGAAGACGAACAAGAAGAGGAGGAGACTAGTAATTCCTCCTCTTTAAGCAATGGAAGGTGATCCGAAGAAGAAGAAGAAGAAGATTTGTTGTTGTTGTTGTTGTTGTTGTTGCGATGAAGAAGGTACTTCATCAAATAGCTGTGATTCTTCCGAAGAACAACATCTTTGTTAGTACTGTTACTGTTATTGTTGTTCTGGTTCTGGACCTTCTTCAATCCCAAAATCTCTCTCAATCTGCTAGAACACCGGGGCGCCTTCGGCGAAAACACATGCAGATCTGAAGACGAAGCGGCGGCGGCGGCGTTCTCCATAACTGTCGCCGGCGCCGCCTGCTCCGCCACCAAATCCACCGACGAAGAGGAAGATGAGGAGTCGTCGCGGCGGAATCGAAGCGGCAGGAGCTTTCCGTCGGAGAAGAGCTCGTCGGCTGGAAGCATGGTCACCGGATCATCCACCAATCTAAACTCAAAGTCTCCCATGTCGTTCCGAGACACTTCAATGTCCTTCTTCTTCTTCTTCTTCCCATCCGCTGAAGGAGCTCGAGGTTTGTTATCAATGGCGAAGGCGAAGGCCGGCGAGCAGTCTAGAAACTTCTCCGACGAGATTGCACATGCGGCGGCGGCGGCGGCGGAAGCCATGGATTCTTGAGATCATACAACTTACAACAATGTATGCGTAGTGGTGTTTATATAGACGATAGATCTGTGTTTGAGTGTACGTATCTGGTCTTCTTCTTCCTCCTCTTCAATCTAATCTAATCAGATTGCGATCTACAAAGCGCAAAGGATCTGAGACACAGATTTAATGAACCAAATCGAATCTGCGAGAGATCGATCACCTTCACCAACAACCACAATGGTTGTATAAGAAGAGATTTTGTTAACGAAATCAAAATCTCTCTCTCTCTCTCTACTGCATCGCTTGCTTCGTCGTCTCTCTCTTCCCGCTCGGCCCCTCCCCCCTCTCTCTCTCTAAATATCTCTCGCTCGCTAGCTAAGTAGTCTAGGGTTTGAGGGCTTCAGTTACGATGTTTGTTTCGGACACACTTATTTACTGCGATTGATGCGATTTGAGATGCGTGATATTCAATCTCGAAGCGCGTCGAACAGATTTTAGATACCGGTGTAGAGAGTGTGTCAATGTGATTGTCGTTTTGTAATATGAGTTACGAGTTGGGATTTTCTTTTCTTTTCTGATTTTGGCTTTTGTGGTGGGGTGGGAAATCCACGCGAGAGACACGTGTTTTTCCACAGATAACCTTGTCGTTACCTTCCCTTTCGATTTTCATTTCTTATATCCTAATGTGTGAATCCATGGCGTGTTTCGTGCATCAACATCTCCTCAACATCTCTATTTTGTTGCGGTTTGCTTTACAATTCAGATTTAATTTTTTGATGTGTTTATCTTTGCACGATTGTCATTCGCGATTCAAAACTTAGAAAAAAAATATTAGTTACAAGGCATTTTGTAGCTCTTGGTATATAGTATCATGATCACCATGCACGACTCGTGCCTCATGAATTTTCGGCGTGGCATTTATCAACGACCTCTTTTTGTCTAGGGTTTAAAACAAAAGTAGAAAAAAGTGAAACAAGGTTTTAGGTCATCATCTTAGCAGTAGTAGGCGAATGTCGACGACCAACCTTATGTAGTGGCGAGAGGGATTTGATCAAGTTGGCTTTTACAAATGTAAAAGCTTGAATTCTAACAGTTTCACTATATTTCTTCCTTTCGAACTACAGATGTAAGATTTTTGTCCTACTTAATTAGTGCGTTTGTTTAAGCAATTTCTTTAAGCTATTCTATTCTTGATTATACATGATAAACACTTAATTAATTAAAGAAATATTTATTACAAAAAATTAGATAAAAAAAAAACCAATTTATTAATTGCCTCTCAAACTTCATATCATAGTCATATATATACAGTTGACCACATATCAAACCAGCTATTAAGCTACAACTCAACTCCTACACAATCGAAGAGCCTTGAATCATTAATCTTATAGAAGGAAAAGCGTACCATACTCAACTAGTTAGGCAACAATTAATATCAATCGATCACTTTTCTTTGTCGTTCTAGGTGTTTTGTTTTTTTTTTCCTAGCTATTGTATATATAGTGTTTAAAATTTTAAAGGTCAACTAAAACCAGTGACATGCTGTGATTGATGTTTAACTTATTTTCTATTCGCCCATTATTTAAACCCATTGGATTGTCATAGAGATATATATATTCGAGCACTCACGTGTGCACGTGCATTGATGGCCCTTAGGAGTATTAGTTTTTTGATGTTTAAATAGACTTAATTAATTTGTTACGACGTACTTTGGAGATTGTTTTGTGAAAACTATAAAAAGTGAATGTTCTTTAAAAGTGTTTTGGTTGGTTGGACATAATTATGAATTAAGTCCTATAACTTTTGGTATTGGAGTAAGGAGGGTTCTTGTGGAGAGGAAGTATAATTAGAATCAAATAAAGCAAACTTTATAAAGGAACATTTATAGGTTTGAGGTAAAGTTAGACAAAAAGTTCTTGAGAACCATAAAAAAATAGACATAATTTTATTTTTATTTTTTTTGAGGAAAGAAAATAGACCAAAAGTTAAAGCATTTAGTTAATTATTTGGTGGGGTTATCAATAATTTCAAGGTGATGATCTGGTCTACCTAAAACCATATGGCCAAATAATTACGTTACCATATTCAAATTGTTCGAGAGCATCCAAATGATTAATTTCGTCTTTTGAAATAAATTCTCATAGCTCAATTGTAAGGTGTTGCAGTAAATCTTCAAATGGATATAAACATGTAAATTAGGCACCATATTTTTCTTTTTATAGAAACAAGACTTTATTTATTTATAGATAATCTAATGTGAATGTCCAAATTAAAAAAAATAAAAATAAAAATCAATGCTCTTTGAAAGAGAAGCATTCGTGTTATCGGAGTGGTTTTTAAGCCTTTGAAAGCTTTCATGCGTGCACTAATATATTGCTCCCTCCGATAACAAAATATATATAAGTCTTTTTAGCAAAAACTTTTTGATCAAAATTATAAGTTTTTTTCAAAATTTAAAAGTGTATTTATTATTTTTTAACTAATTATACCTTTATACAGTTCAAATACTTATGATTCTTCAATTCTTCAATTTATTTATTGTCGAAATACGTATATGTAAATTATACTTATAATTAAGATTATTTTAATGCTTGTGCTCTGTCTTATATTTACACTACGTTTTGTGTGTAGATATGAAGGAATTGGTTGGGGCATTAATTAAAAATTAATTAGATATGATGGTTTTGTTGTTTGGTGGGATGATGATTGATAATAATTCGGATCAGATGCATGTATATAGAGACGTAGCGATGAATGTGAAGCAATTGAGACAAATATACAAGTACTCGTACTAGTACCAAATATTGATCTCTAAAAGAGATTGTGCATTCACCATTTTGTAGGTTCAAACTAAAATCACATCGCAAGGGAAGCATGGCGCATATGGTTAGTAGTAGTAGTAGTACTATGACACTTTATGTATAGTCGAGTGTGGGCCAATATTGAGTTTCCAAGGTGATAGTTGCTGACCCATATATCATATATATGCACATTGATGTAACAATTATAATATATAAGTACAATACACATCGACCACACATATTTGCATGACATTGCTAGCTACTATATTTACATACAGTTAAACTCGTGTTTTTTGTTTAGAGGGTATGTACCACATCATCTCATGATCTTATCCTACTGGCGTGAGACGGTCGTTTGTCTTTTTGCTATTGACACCAAGAAAGAGACTTTCAATTTAGTCATCAATTAATGATACGTCTGAATGAGTGTCTATTATTATATGAAAATGTAGTGCTATTTGTACTCGTGAATTTGGATTCAAGTTTTTTTTTAATTTCAAATACATCCTCGAGCAATTAATAAAATAATCATAATTACTTATAAAATTTATTTGATACCCCTTTAATATTTACACAAATTTTAAAAAATTCTTTATGAGTCCGGACTTATGAGTCCAAGTAGATTTATTGCATACGAAAATATTAAAATGATAGTAAAAATGTCACGCTACAAGATATAATGGTACATAAAAGCATTCTATGCGATTTTTGATCCGTGTGTTATGCATTTAAATCTATGATTATTCGCATTTCGAGGCGAGCATGAATGACTTTTCTGAACCAATTAATATGTTTTATAGTATGATATATGTTGTTGTCATTCTAGCATTTTTAAATTACAAAAAAGCTGTTTGGACCTAAAAAGTCCAGACTCAAAAGATTTTTTCATAATTTTTAACATTATTGAAGACTTCAAAATTTTAGATCTAACTATTCTATGTGTGTTTAATTAATATAGATAAAAATAAAAAGGTGATTTACAAATATACAAAAATTTAAAAGTTTGGACTCAAAGAGTCCACCTAGCACTACCCTTTTAATTATTATATCCTCTTGGTCATGAATATGAGACGTTTAATTAGGTAAAACTCAATTTTTTTAAAAGTGGTTTAATTATAAGTGAAGATTACTTTATTACCCCTTGAAAAAAAACAAATCAATGGAAAGTTAGCATTGATTTTTTTTTTTTTTTTTTTTTTTTTTTTTTTTTTTTTTTTTTTTTTATAAAAAAGTTAGAATTGGTTAAACATTACTAATATAAAAAAGAAAATGATTGGCCTGGAGCCGGAGGGAGTAGTATATTGTTGGGCGTGGCTATGTGCACCCTATAAAGCACTAAGAGCAAGCCTATAAACTTCAAATTAGTTGGAGCAAAACATTAAAGGTGGCTTGCCTTTAATGGTTCGTGGGGTGAATATAGCTGGGACCCTATATTGTTTGAAGGCGAAATTAAAGGAAATGCTTGTGAATTAAGGAAAGAGGGCAGTCATTAAAGGAAATACTTGGGAATTAAGGAAGGTTAAAAATGGTAAATGTTATTGACATACAGAAAGTACTAGTTGTGGTAATTTTTGTGTAATTTAAATATATATAACATCTCGAGATGGACGATGCATCACTTGTAAAAGAAGTTTATTGGGACTTTATTGGGACTGAAAGGTTGCATATATCAAGATGAATGAGGCATAGCTTGTAAAAAAAAAAAATTGGGGGAGGTTTTACGTAGGTTCAATTCATATTCGAGTCAAATTAATCATTGATTTTATAGTGAGTTTGAGATATCACTTTTTTTTTTTAATAATGTCTAAGATTACTACTCATAACTCATATTGAAGAAATGTGAAGTAGTTTATTTTTAGTGATGATGCATGTATGATATGGGGGTAGTGATTAATGTAAGACCATTATGCGTCTCATAAACCTATGACTTAATTACATAAGTTTCTAAAAATTTAAAGTCTTTTGATTTCCATTAATTAACGTTACAAATTTGATGAAATTTGTATTTATGGTGGAAGTTGAATGATTCTCTCTCAAAGCTTATAAAAAAGCATGCGTCGAAAGTTATAAGGCTCGTGAAGATGAAAAGACTATGTTAGTTTTAGGAGATCGGCCAAACGCTTCCACATGTAATTCTCTATTTGGTATATATTTTATGTTAAAGAATGCTGGATTGTAATTTATGGTATGGGAGGAGTACTGATTAATTGGTAACTCCACAAACCTCAAGCAGCTTAATTACCATCCCAAATGCATGTTTTGAAGTTCATCAGTTTACTTTCTAACACTCAAAGTACAAACCACATGACCCAAGCTACTATCTAATTCTCTCAGTCAAGTAGTAGCTAGAGAGTTAAGTTAGCCATGAACTACTTTGAAACCTAAACCCTCCCATTTTCCCTATAAATTACAAATCAATTTTAGCACATGAGTCATTCATTAAAGAAATTAGTCCCACATATATATATATAAATATTCATTCATGATAACCAATATGGCTCCTTCATTTGGTTCATCCATAATTACTTCATCATCAATCACCATGCTATTACTTGTCTTCTTAGTTATCAATGCCCCCTCATGCATGGGGTCTCGCCGGCTACCGGAGAAACCCGACTCAGTCGCAACGTCACCGACGATGATCCTTGAAGATATGGACCCAGTCCCATCCCCAGAAACAAAGCCCACCGGTGGGCCTGATGAAAACAATGTAGCACAATCAGAGGCAAAAGTGGAGGCGAAATGGTTTCATTATCCTATATTCTTTGGGCCTCCAATATTTTTTCCATTCCCAACAGTCCCAAGACTCCCAGTCCCAGTCCCAAACATTCCACCAAAACCCAAACCCACCTACCCGCCTTTCCACTTCCCTGACCCGGATTCCCTCCACAACAATCATAATAATTAGTTGAAGATCTACAAGCCTACAACTTACTCAATTACCACTTTCCATGATTGAGTGTTGTTTTTAGTGTTGTTTGTTTAGGTACTAATAAAAGCTCCTATTCAATAGTTATGATCTTAGTAAGAAAGATGACCCTTTCTTTGCATTGTATGTTGTTCCAAGACTATTTAGAATTAATAAACCTTTTTTTTTTTATACATGTTGAATTTGAAGCGCTTGATTAATTTTTATGAGATAGTCAAACTAAAAAAGGTTCGGACACTCGGACTCACAATTATAATGAAAACACAAATCATTTTAAGTTAGCTGCGTTTTATTATCATTCTTGCGGATTGACATATATGTGTAATTTAAAATGTTTGACAATCATATGATGGTTTTTTCTCCAAAATGAAAATGATGATTTGTTTGTCAGTAGGGTTTGATAATTTTCTCAAATTCGAACTTGTTTCCACTATATAATGGAGGATCGCATCGCTACGATGCAAGAGGAGGTCGAACTTGAGGTAATTTTGAAAATTTATTGTTTTTTTGCGGTTATCCGAAGTTTCGTCGATGTGCGCGATTGTATCGGCCTCGGCAGACCGAGATGTATGGTGATGTCTTGGTCATAGAGAACCGAGAGGTGTACATAGGTCACGAATGGTACAACGAGAGTACTAGCAAATTCTCGGTTGTACACCACCGACACCACATTACCTAGCACTAATTCTAGCTCTCGTCATGTCTCGCCGAGATAATCGAAGTATTCTCGCCATGCGTAATCGAGACATCGAAACTCTTTTCGCCTTTGTGTCGAGACTTCGAGTTCCCAAAATTTAGTTGTCTCGGCCATGCTTGACCGAGACTAAGTTTTAGAATCTCGACCGTGTGGTCGAGAACCGCGAATTTTTTTTAACCATTCTACGAACCGCCACACACACATTACAACTACTCTACCAACTGTAACTTAAGTATACTAAAAACATACATTCAAACGATCGATTTTGCGCAAAATATGTGTGTTCGACGATCTTCAACCGAGCCCTAACTTGGAGACGAAATCGGCTCACACCCCGACCCTACGAACTGCAAAAAACTCGTACAACGAATGAGAAACACAAGGGGAGACACGAGAAACACGATTTCGGGAATTCCCCTCACAAGATTTCGGCGAAGGTGGTGCTGGGGTGCAGCGGGATTTCCACGAGGGGTATTTTCGGTAGTTCGGGTCTAAATTTTGGGTGCCCCAGGTAAATCAGTTTGTGCCCACATTAACTGGGTGCTCTCATTAAATGGTGGGGTGCCCTTAGCGGCCCTCTTATAAAAACACATAATTAATAAGTTGACTCAGTAACTCAGTTGTGAACAGAAGTTCAGTCGTAACAATCAAATATGTGACTCACTGTGAGAGTGAGTGCATCTTTAGTTGGATAGCAGTCACTGGTCCTCCTGGTGTGCTGTAGTATATTTAATATTTTTCACATTTTGAAATGATTAGCACGTAAAGCAAACGGTCTAATCCAATCAATATGTGACTCAGAAAGAGCCAGCAAGTCAACCAAGCAAATACCCTTCATTAATTTCCATCCTCAAAATTCACTTCCATCTCTGATGAAATTATAAAAAAAACTCTCAATTAGCGCATGCATGTAATGGCTTTGCAGGCGAGTGGTGGTGCAGGTTTTTCACTCATTCAACATAGAATTAGATGCAAGAAAGGAGGAATGAGAGCAGTTTGTTCTTCTGCCACAGTGAGAGCAGAAGAAGAAGATAAAGTAAAGGTGGGTGGTTCTGATTTGATGGTCACAAGGCTTGGAATTGGGGCTTGGTCTTGGGGTGACACCTCCTACTGGAACAACTTTCAATGGGATGGTATTCCTTATACTATCTATTATATATGTCTATTTACACACTTAACTACTCTACATTAGTTCAAGGGCTTGTTATTTCCATTTCTCATACATACCCAAGCAAAATTCCCATGTTTGATTAATCTAGTTGGAACACTGTGACTCTTGTAAATTCATATCAAGTGACTTCATCACATGCAATGGTTGCTACTTTTGGATTGGCATGAAATTTTTCAATAAGAGGGCAGAGATGGACTTTTTTTTTTTTTTTTTTTTTTTAGGAAAATACTAGAATGATCTGTTTTGAGACACTTGGAATGGATCGATTTCTTTCATAGATGTTTATACGCACACAAATTGATGTATATTGAATGGACACTAACAACCGGGTGTTCATTCTAGGTGTCCCAAAAAGGTATGAGTGAGAGAAGTATTTCAACTTAAAATTAGGGAGGATAACTTTGGTCCTTACAAGAATTTTAGGCAGTTTGTTCATGCTTGGTTTTGATGAAATCCCTACATATGGTCTGAGAGAAGTATTTCAGATTAATTACTCTACAAACTGCTTTCTTTGTTGCTAGTGCTCTATTTTTAGTGGATCTTCAAGTAGAAGTGATCTTCTGTATATCCAGCCACTAATTAATTTGTTTCAATATGAAAATGTTGTTGAT
Source organism: Stephania yunnanensis (assembly GCA_039657365.1). Taxonomy (NCBI): domain Eukaryota; kingdom Viridiplantae; phylum Streptophyta; class Magnoliopsida; order Ranunculales; family Menispermaceae; genus Stephania; species Stephania yunnanensis. The sequence continues at coordinate 51,690,594 of CM077591.1, forward strand.
AATAATGGCAGACAAGAAGCTCAAGGCTGCTAAGGCTGCATTTGATGTTAGTGTGGATTCTGGAATAACTTTCTTCGATACTGCTGAAGTGTATGGTTCATCTGTAAGAAAATTCACTACTTGCTCTTATCAATAGTAATTCCTTTACATGGTTAAAGTAAAAAAGACTTGAGGTTTCCTACATTCAACACATGACATTGTGACCTTGCAGTTCTCATTTGGTGCAATCAACTCCGAAACTTTGTTAGGAAGGTAAGTATAATGGCGCTGATGAACGGTAGTTTTCTGTTTATTGCTTTTGCATGTTTGAAGAACTGATAGACACATTGCGAGATAGAAAAACAAAACTTTCGGCTTCTTTCTTCCCACGCTTTAGGTTCATTAAGGAAAGGAAAGAAAAAGATCCTGCAGTAGAGGTGGCTGTTGCGACCAAATTTGCAGCTCTTCCATGGAGGTTGGGTCGTGGCAGTGTAGTTTCAGCTCTAAAACATTCCTTATACCGACTTGGAATTTCTTCAGTCGAACTCTATCAGCTTCATTGGTTTGTGTTTTATTATGAACTGCAACTGAAAACTGTATTTGCAGCTCTTGATTTGAAGATTTGCTAATTGCAGTTGTTGGACTTATTTTCAGGCCAGGAATATGGGGAAATGAAGGTTCTTCATCACCTTGCGCTACTTTTTCATATGATTGAATTAAATTGCTGGTACTAAACCCCATTAATGTTCTGATTTAGTTCATTTTGTTAAGTCAAACTTTTACAGGGTACATTGATGGTCTCGGAGATGCCGTAGAGAAGGGACTAGTGAAAGCTGTAGGAGTTTCAAACTACAGTGGTAACTTCTTCTTCCATAGACTGCTTACCTTTTCATAACATTTACATCGCATGGTTAAAAAAAAAAAAAAACATTTGTATCTTCATCATCTTCGACACTATCTTTCATGACACTTTGTTCTTATATATGTGGTTTGGTCTTATATATGTGGGAGTATACTTGTATATTATCTGCATTATTCAACCCAAGTTCGGCGAAATCACAATAAACCAAATTGAGCATGAAATTGTGCTTATTCTTCTTTTGACATAATTTAATGGAGAATGAGTTTCAATGTATGTTGCAGAAAAGCGTCTTCGAGATGCTTATGAGCAGTTGAAAAAGAGAGGAATTCCATTAGCTTCAAATCAGGTAAACTACAGTCTCATCTACCGGGCGCCAGAGGAAAATGGTGTCAAGGCTGCTTGTGATGAACTTGGCATCACTTTGATTGCATATTCGCCCATTGCACAAGGTGCAGTTCTTTAGTTTCTTTATCGAAAGATCATGTTTAAAGAGAACTTAAACTTATCTATTACTTCATCGGAAATCTTCAACGTCTTATAATAGCTAAGCCGACATCTCCATCATATATATATATGTAGGTGCTCTTACTGGAAAATACACGCCTGAGAACCCACCAACAGGTCCTCGAGGCCGGATTTATACCCCAGAGGTTCTTACAAAGGTAACATCTTAGGACACTGTGTATACTTAAGATTATTTCATGTTTTATTGTAAGCTATTCACGCATCGATTCTTTTTTTTTTTTTTCCCTCTGCTGACGCAGCTCCAACCTCTAATAAGCAGAATCAAGGAGATAGGGCAGAACTACAACAAAACTCCAACACAGGTTCCTACCTTCCATTCCACTCTTCAAATACCAAGTTTTGAGTGCATTTAGAACTCTAACGAACGACAACTTGTGCTAAGCTGTTTTGAACTTTTTGAGAATTCCCAACTAGATAATGAATTCAAAGTTAGTACCATGATTTGACTATTAAGTATCCATCCCAATGATTCATTTCTATCATTTATGCTTTCAACTAAAAAGAAAAAAAATGAACAAGGATTTCTTTGTTGCCATACTTAAAATATAAATTCAATTTGCATACTCTTCTTTTGTTTCTATGAAGAATAAATTATAAGAATGAAAGGTGTTTTATACAGGTGGTTCTGAACTGGCTAATAGCGCAAGACAATGTTGTGCCGATTCCTGGAGCCAAAAATGCAGAACAAGCCCAAGAGTTTTGTGGTGCACTTGGATGGAGGCTTACTGATGAGGAGGTGTCTGAACTAAGATCAATGGCTTCTGTAATCAAACCTGTCATTGGCTTCCCAGTCGAAAATTGTAATCTTGTACACCATTTATTCACAAATTAAGTGACATCTTTTTTTTTTTTTTTTTTGGAGAGGAATGAGAAATTTGGCAGTTTCTGCATGGTCTGATAAGAATCCTGCTTGCACTTGCTCCTAATTTATATTAGATGTAATTACATATAACCTAAGTTTTTTTGTATTCTTATCATTAATATGGAGACATTTAACATATGATTCTTGGTCTTCTGATTATTATGATCAAAGGTCTATATAAAGTGGTGTCATGCATCCTTTTCCTTGTAATGTTTTACGCCAAGTTGGAATGAAAGTTCTCATCTCTCAACTACCTCTCTCTTCTCTCTAGTCTTTTTTTCTTTTTGGTACTCTATCTTCTCTTTTTTACTTCAATGTCTTCGCATTCCATTAACTTGAATTCTAGTTTGGTTTATAACAATGAAATTCTTCACTCAAACAAATATTCTGCAGAAAATTTTACCACATGCCCCTTTTTTATATTGGAAGAAGATATTTTATGCATTAATGATTGGTCTTTAATAAAACCAACCACTCGGGTGGTCCAATGGTTTGGTATGGGGTCATGGGTATAAAGAGGTTGGGGTTCGAGTCCTAGCAAAATTAAGTTTCTTTCCTATCCAAAAACTGGTTTTAGATATAATATCCTTCAAAAAAATCAACAAACTTCCATGTATAAACCAAGGAAAAATTCAAATATGTGACTGTGAGTGTGTCCTTGTATCTAGAGTACTGTACTGATCAATTCACATTTGCAATGAACAGCACGTGAAGAAAATGCTAGAGTTTCTTATTAATTAGCTAGCTTTTTGTTCATTTTTAGTTCTGAAATTCAATACCCATATTTACTTCTTGAATTTCTCCAAGGCCCATGAGTTTTCAGTTCCTTGTGTAGGTCTCAATCTACTAACTTTGCTAAGCATGATGGCTCAGCAAGTGAGTAATGCAGGCTTCTCACTTTTACAGACCAGAACTTCATTAGATGCCATATACACAAAAAAAGAGCAGTTGTGAGAATAGAAGAAGATAAAGTAAAGCTAGGAGATTCTGATTTGAAGGTCACTAAGCTAGGAATTGGAGCTTGGTCTTGATGTGCCACCTCCTATTGGAACAACTTTGAATGGTGGGATGGTAACTCCAGATTATTTCATGTCTTAGTTTACGTAGTTATTCATGCATCAAATCCCCTTTATTTTTTTTTTTCCTCCGTCGGCGCAGCTCCAACCTCTAATATGCAGAACCAAGGAGATAGGGGAGAACTACATTACAACTCCTACACAAGTTTGATGTTTCCTTCCTTTCATTCCACACTATGATGATCAAGTCTGCCAAAGACTGGCTCAAACTTTTTGAGAGCTCCTCACTAGATCATGAACTCAAAGCTATTATATATGATGAATTCAACAACAACAACTCGAGAAATCTTAACCTAAAGCCTCAATCCCAAATTAGTTACAGTCGGCTGCATAGATCAAACTTTTCCATCGTTGCTCTCAATTAGGTTCGAGGTAGCATGGTTGTCGTTAATAGTCTCATGTTGTGGACTCTAGTTCCTACTGCCTTGGCACTAATATCTATAGGTGTGATGAACTAAAATAGAACTTCACGTTCTCCCAAAAAGATGCTTTGGAATTAAGCTCAGCACTCACTTGGAGTTTGGTCAAGACTTGAAACAAAAGCCCAACATACTCATCGATCCAACTCTCGAGATGTTACTTGAAATCCAATTGCAATGTTACCCACTGCATACGTCCAATTCCTCTCTCCTGGCTGTCTTGGATGTTCATTGCAACTGGCAACATTTCTGTCCATAACACACCATCTCCCCTAATAAAACTCCAAAAATGTTTCATGGTGGCCAGACACACAAGCCCCACTACCCCATATACACATTTCAATCCAAATTCTATATTTGTTTTTCATCTGTCACGCCCATTGAGTTGTGCTGTGTGTGCACATGCATGCTTACAAGAGGCAAAGAAAAATCAGCTCACATGGAGACCTAATCTTTCAGCATATATAATTAATCAGCTCAGATTAAGAGAATTGCGTACGACGTGGCACAACCACAGCAAGACATGGGGGCATCTACTATAATTTATTAAGCATAATAATGAGTTTGGAAAAGATGGAATGTCTGCATTTGGAAGGAACAATGTAACATGCAATTATCAGTGCCAAATCTAAGTCAAATATTCTGTTATCATTCTTATATAGGAGTACTAATGTGTTTTTTTTTTTTTCTTCTCTTTCTGCTTAGGAATAATTCAATCAGACTTTTGTTTGTGAATTCAAATATGGGAAAAGTAGCTTTTTTATTTACCCCCTATTAGTGAAAACTTGTTTTGAATATCAAGTTGTAGCTAGCTAGCTTAATTGTGTGAGCCAACTATATACATGATCATTAACATTTGAAAATTTGAATTGGAAGCTTTAAAAATCTTACTTTTTCTTTTAGTTGCCATGATTTTCCATGATGGGTCCTTGATCTTGTGTACCCTTTATCACAAATTTTAATGCAGGCATGGCATGGACCCCCTCCTCCTATAGACTAGCAGTTAGTCCATGGTCTTTTATATATACAATACAGTTAGAAGAATCTTGACAATTAAATAAATTAATTCCTAACAAAGTATGTACATGCTAATTAATTAATTAATCTTCTGATTAGGACTCAAAAGAAACTAAAATTAGACTTGATTATCCACTCATGATCCTACACCAAGACATTTACAAGTAGACAAATCTTTTGTAGTATCCAATATGAAATGGGGTCATTTGGATCTCCTGTTCTGTCAAGCTTATCATCCAGTTAGGCTATTCCCATCAAAACACTAAGATAACTACAACTAAAGGAAAGTGCATCTCTTGTTATTATAGTAATTGCCAACTGTCTTCATCCACAAATTAAAGCATCTCTTTGAATTTATTTAATTTCTCTTCAGTCTAAAGGAAGGATGTCCAATGAAGAGTAGTACTACTGTTAGTCTGCTACATGTGCATTTGCAAAGACTCCAATGGCAAACAAAACTGACTTTCCTTGAGAAAGCTTCCCTCACTAGAAGACTAATAAATTGCTGCATGTGTTGAAAATATATCTGGATTGGTTTGACTTGAGACTTCACTTCAATAAGGCCTTGTTAAGTAATTAGTTGACACCTTTTCACTGATTTGATATTAGGACTGTAGTGAAACATAAAAGCATGCATATGGTCTTTCTCCTCCTTTAGTAGCATATATAAACTCTCACAATTATACCTATCAGGAATGAACTATGTAAAGTTTTTGACAGTCTTATTTAGGGTACAGGTTTCACCTAAATGTTGTTGATTTAGACATCACTATTGCACAGAAAAAGCAAAGTTTCGTTTTCGCAGGAATGATTAAAAATACCAGAGAGAGCACGCAGCAAAAAAACTTATAATTGAGATGAATGCATGTGGAACAACATACTTCAGTTATATATATTTATCGCACAATAAACACAAAAGGTTCTTTTGTACAAACGAAGTTGCAAGCCATGTAAAAAACTTTCAAGCAAAATTCATAAATAGATAGGTAGATGCTCGTACTGTTTTGAGCTGGAGACATTCAGAAATGATCCGAGTGACTTGAGTGCCTCGAGGGGAAGCATCGAAGGATCAGTTGATCAAATGCCTTGAGCTTCAAAACTGGCCTCCTTTTACATGAAACAACCATGCAATTTTAAGTTGCCCTGCAATTTCATCACAGTGAAAATGGAATTCCGCAGATCAAAACTTCGGCAAATTCTTATTTCCTCGAATGTCTGGAACTCCGAACTTTGCCTTTGGCTTCCACTTGCCTCGTCTTTAAACTACTTTCCCGTCCGGCTGTTGCTCTTTCCAAACCCGTATTACCAGCATCTCGCAAAGGCCATGGCTGCCCCCATTGCCTTGTAGGACTAGGTAAGCATTGAGCTGATGCCATTTGTGAAGCAGACATTACATGGTCTCTAAGGCCCTTGATAGACTTGTGTTCCTGCAGTTCATGATCTTCGTATTCTTGTCCTTGATTTTGTTTAACAATCTCAGCAAACCTCCCTTGATCTTTAGCATCTTCCCAGTTAACAAGATTCTTGTTGTTGAGAAACCACTCAATTCCATCTGAAATGCTCCTTTCAAGAGATACACTTCCTCTTCTTGTTTTCTCTGATGTAGACTTTCGAACCTTGTTTTCTTCCTCCACCGAAACTCTATTCGGATCTTCTTGAGCTATCCCAGCATTGTAGTTCGATCGATAATTCCTGCTAGTACTGTCCATGTTCAACTCTATGGAATGAAGATCACTTTCAGCTGAGTCATCGTCGTCTTCTTCTTCTTCTTCTTCTTCTTCGGGCTTCACCTCTTTGATCCCTTCCGGATCCTCTACCTCTCCATGGTCCTCCCTTTCCTCAATATGTTTGGAGGCAAAAGCCATTTTCCCCAGTTGGCTTCTAAACTCCCCTTTCGCCATGCTGCTGATCTGGGATGCACCTCGGTTATGTTTAGACCTTTCGGATTTCAGATACGCTTCGAGTTCGTCTCTTAGCTTATCAACTGCTGCATTTTTCTCCTCAAACTGATACTTGGCCTCGGAGAGCTTCATCTGGAGTCTCTCCTCGCGCAATAGATCCGCTAATTGAAGCATCTCCCTTTCCTTCTCCACTTCTTCACGAACCTTCTCTGATTCCCTCTTCATTTCCTCGACTTTTGCCTTATCGTCTCCAATACCCTGGGACAGTTCATCGCAAACCTCTTCCATTATCCTCCTAGCCTTTTTCTCACTTTGAAGCTCTTCAACAACCTTCGATAGAGCCGCCTTGGTCTCGGCCAATTCAACACCAAGCTTCTTATTCAAGCTCTCGCTACGTCTCCTCAACTTCTTCTCCACCTCAAGATCTCCAGCAATCGTTTCAACAGCCGCCCGAACTCTCTCTTTATCTTTGCATCTCCACGCGGCTTTCTCCTCCCCGAATCTCTTCATCAAATAGTCCACTTCACGCTTGTGATCAGACCTTTGTTCTCGGATAAGCTGATCGAGTTGCACATGAGCTTGCTCTAACTCAGCATGTAAAGCTGAAATGATAGACAAGCAAGAGGAATGCTGGTCCTCTTCACCCCAAAATCGGTTCAATATTTTCACAAGTTCTTTAGATGCAGCCAGACCATTACTTAGGTCCTTGAGGCGGCTTCGAACTCCTCCATTAACCGATCCCGTCGGAGTCTTCCCCCGCGAACGCATATCAATCTATCACACACACACATATATTAACTCATATAGTCATTGGCAGCATTACTAATCAAAAGCAAGTAAAAGATGAGATTTTTATTTTTTTTTTTTTGGGTTGGTGGTAGGTACCTCCATGAAATTATTACTAGCAGTGGTGATTGAATCAAAAGGTCTATAATGGCTGTGAGACATGGCGGTGGCGGCGGCGTTGGAGGCGGGGATTCGCCTATGGCTATGGCTATGGATGATGCTACCCGCCACAGATCGATCCATCCTCTACAATGAATGAAGAATGAATGAATGAATGAATGAATGAGACCAAGCAATCTGAATTGTATTGATGAAATAAATAAAGATTACTGCTTGGGTAGTGAAAACAATAGAAAAGATGAAGAACTAACTTGGGAAGGTGGGCTATGTGAGGGATCAGACAAATGGGGAGGAAGAGACCCAGAATGGAGTGATCTTCTGGGTACTCTATCCCTCCCTCTGCTTCTCAATTCCCTCTTATTAGTCCTCTTGTCGTCTACTACCGCGGCGGCGGGGGCGGGGGCGGAGGGAGAAGGGAATTGGTTAATCTCCCAGAGAGTGGCAGCCAGCTTCCTAGCAGAGAGAGGAGGTTGGTGGTTTCGGAAGGAAGGGGGAGAGTGGGGAGGCAGTGGAGCAGCAGCAGCAGCAGCAGCAGCAGCAGCAATGGATGCAGAGGAGGAGGAAGTCTGCTTCCATGTGGGTACAGGGGTGGTTGAGCCTCCTCTCTTCCTCCTCACCGTCACTGCCCTCTTCAACCGGTAGTTGTGGTGGTGGAGCATGGAAGTGGAGGTTGAAGAAGCCGACGAAGAGCACCCTCGCTTTCGGATCTTGCAGAGACCACCACCACCACCACCCTTCATCATCATCATCATCATCAGACCACCACTACTACTACTACTACTACTCTCAATGCTACCTCTGCCTCTGCCTCTGCCCTGCCTCTGCCCTGCCTCAACATTGATTCTCAGACTCTCAGACCATCGATCACTTCATCTTCTTCTATGAGAGAAAAAAAATGGATTCCTTCCTTCTTTCCTTCCTTGAAAAAGAAGAACATCACAATCACAAATTAAAATTGAGTCAAAAAGACAAAGAAAACAAAAAGTAAAGAAAAGAAGATAGAATGAATGAATGAATGAATGAATGAAACGACTCGCATACATTGATACATAACAGTAAACACGACTCACGTGATGGACACGTGACATTCTCACACTCATGATCATCCATGGTGCTCTATGGGTTATCATCAACATCTTCTCTGGGTTGTTTCACGAACTGTTTGACCGCGACATCGGGAATGGATGAATTTGAACATTACAGTTTCAAAAAAATCTCCGTAGTCGTCAAAGTAACAATAGAAGATTGAAAATCCAGCACGAAAATTTGCACCGAACCTTAATTAATTATAAATCTCCGTAACATTCAAAACAATCAAAACACAACACCAATAAAAACACATCATAACATTTGCATATACATAGAACATTCGGACGAATTGGCAAAATTTATAAATGTTTAGCCGTCTAGGTACAAGCTTTAACCTACGGTGTATCTAAATCTACAACGGGTATGGTGGCTTCATGATCAGCAGTTGCAATGGGCGCGATGTCTCGAAAAACGAATCCATCTCGCCAACCTTTGGCGCCGTCCTCAACGTACCGATCCCACGATGGATATAGAAATTTGGCAATGGTGCGATCACACGCAATCGCACTGTCAAAGTGAACAGTAGAACATAGAAGATATTGTCACAAACCCGATTAAGGGGGAAACAAACCAATTCACAAAAAAATCATAGAACTTACCCTAACCCAATGGATATTCCTTTCATTCGCCATTGCAATGATAAGTCTGTTGTGCAATGACGACGTTGGAGTACTACGTAGAGGTAGGAATGTGAAGGCACTCCCATGCGAGAGGTTGACGAGAATGACATTGAATGCGGTGGATACTAACAATCCCATGTCTGGAAGTGTCAACCATTCTTTGAAAGATGCCCCCTCTTGATTCTCTCGGGCAATGCACCGCATTCTTGATGAGCTCGAAACTCGAGCCAAGCACTTCCCACCATAGGTATTCATACCCGATAATCTCATCATACATCCGTCTACGCACAATCCTCCACCCGTCTATGTCGGCAAGTCCAAGCCCAGAGGCTATACACCTATATCCACAGTTCCCATCGGAAACCACATCGATAATGGCATCAACATGTGGCAACCAATCCGGTTCTAAGCAATGACTATAAGCCATGTTAGATCCCTTTTGCGTGCGTCGACCGGCACGACGCATTTGTGGAACCTTGCATTTTTTTTCTCGCCTAGAAGCTTTTGTGGAGTTGGAGGACTCAAATCCGATTGGAGATTGGGGTGCCTCGACACCTGGGTGCCTCCGGTTGGAGACCCCGGTGTCCTCACACTGCGTCCTCAACTTCCCGCTCGCACTCCACAAAAGACGAAGGTGGACTAATCTCCCCGAGCCGCTCACTTTCACTCCTCCCCCCCGCATCCTCAACTTCCTCCTCCTCTTATCCAATCTTCCCGCGGTGTCGTGATTGTGCCTCCCACAAATCACAGTGACATACCATAAGGAGTCAGCATTCTCCTTGATGTTAATTTGGAAAGGGCATCCACATTTCTTCGTACTAGTGTGAGTCATCGCCTTTTCATCATTCCTTGATTTCTTTAAAATTTTTGCCGCTTTCCCCTTCCCAACTCTCTGAGCCAATCCCCTATATGTCCTGCACTGTCACAGCAATTTTCACCCTTCCCCTTCGCTTAATTCCCCCGGCATCCGAGCGCTTCGTTACTAACACAAACTTGTTCTCGCCACCAATCAGTTGAAGCCATGAAATTGCCGCTTCTCGAGAGGGGAATGGCTTAGAAGGTGTAAAAGTGTCCTTGTAGTCCGGAAAATTACAAGATAACGACATTACCCGCAATACAAACAAGTGTAACATTATAATCAACCAAAATGTACAAAGCACGATCACAAAAAAACCCAAAAAAATCGGTTCTCGGTTGTACGCTTCGAGACTTTCTTCATAGTCTCGTTTACGTGAGGACGAGAGAGTTACCAGCACCTCGGTCGTTTCGCACCGTGACCTACGTGAAACCTCTCGGTCCTCTGCGACCGAGACGTTATCATACATCTCGGTCTGCGAGGCCGAAACAATCGCGCACCCAGCAGATACTTCGGATAACCGCAAAAAAAAAAACACAAAAAAATTGCAAAATTACCTCAAGGACGACCTCATTCTTAATCAATCATAATTGATTTATTATTTCTATTTTATAATAACACTATATTCCATTAATCATTCCTGACTTAGTATGGTGGGGTGGATTATTGATTTATCATTTCTATTTTATAATAACACTATATTCCATTAATCATTCATGACTTAGTACAGGATTAGGACCAGACATAGAATCAAGTATATTGATTCGCTAATCTTATTTGTCAAATAAAATGTCATTAATTTGATTGTAAATGCGAAATTGAAATAGATGTTGAAACTCATAACAATACGCAAATTACTACAATCACAAAATAAATAATAAAACTTCCCAACAATGAGAAGAAAGCTTAGAACTTCCCAACAAGGAGAAAACAAATCAAATACTTTCAACTAGGAAAGAAAACTAAATATAAAATTAAATTAAAGAAAGATCAATCCAATACACAAATTCACGCAACACCGTTGATGAAGATGCACCGCGATTATGATGGACTAATCTCCACAAATCTAATTAGTTTCGTTGGTTATTGTATGAACAAATGAGACATTCAAAGTTGCTCAAACTATCGGGAATTAAACTTATGAGTCACACTATGAAACTTAAGGAGATGATAATTGACAATAAGCTAAAGAGAAAAACAACAATATTAGATAATCAATTTGGCTTCATGTATGGGAGGTCAACTATGGAGGTGATTTTTCTTGTAAGACGATTGTTAGAAAAACATAGAGAAAAGAAAAAAGATCTTCATATGGTATTCGTAGATTTAGAAAAAGTATATGATATGGTCCCTAAGAGATGTTCTTTGGTGGGTTCTAGAAAAAAAAGGAGTGCATGCTAGATACATAGACACTATTAAGGATAAGTATGATGAAGTAGTAACGAATATAAAGACATTTGGAGGAGCTACAAAAGAATTTCCTATTACGATATGACTACATTAAAGATCGGCTTTAAACCCATATCTATTTACTTTAGTTATGAATGAACTAACTAGACATATTCAAGAAGATATATCATGGTGTATGTTATTTGTATGATATTATTTTAGTAGATGAAACAACAGATGGAGTGAATAGGAAACGTTTAAAAACACTAGACATCGAGCTTTGAAGTTGAGTGGTAAAATTGAATACTTGCATTGGTTTAGAAAAGTAGAAGTTCCTCGAGGTGAACCACTTTAGATACCTAGGATCAATCATACAAAATAATGGTAATATTGAGAATGATGTCACACATAGAATTCAAGCTGGATTGAAGAAATGTCGGAGTGCAACATGAGTGATTTGTGATCTAAATGTTCCTACTAAGTTAAAAGGAAAATCTTATAGGACCGCAATTAGACCAGCTATGCTCTATGGTAGTGAATGTTAGGCGGTAAAGCAACAACAAATGCATTAAATGAACGTAGCAAAAATGAAGATGCTTAAGTAAATGTGGTAAAACTCTTAAAGATAAAATAAAAAATATAAAAATTTAAAGACAAGTAGGAGTAGCACCAATTTATACAAAGATTAGGGAATGACGGTTATGGTGGTTTGGTCACTTGCAAAGAGAGGTATGGGTATACCAAAGTTAACATATGATGCATTAATTAAGAGGGATTCGAATAGTTTGAAAAACTCACCATCAATTGCACTTAATCGAACACAATGGAATAGTTAGATCAATGTAGCCGACTCCAATTAATTTGGGACCGAGGCTATGTTGTTGTTGGTTATTGTATGAACAAAATGCAAAAGAAATTTGATTAGAACCACCGCCGAACGAAGAGGAGGATCGACGGTGAGTTCAAGAACAAAAATCACAAAAGTGAATCAAGGAGAAAAATTTTAGAGTTTTGGAGAAATAAGAGAGGCGGCTTCCTGCTTCTATTAATCAAGGAACTTATAGTAGGTTCTATATTACTAGATAGTGCTATTTGGACTCGTGAATCCATACTCAAAACTTTTTTTTTAATTTTAAATACATCCTCGAACAATTAATGAAGGAACCATAATCATTTAGTAAAATTCATTTGATACCTTTTAAATATTTACAAAAATTTTAAAAATCTTCCTGAATCCAGAATCATGAGTCCAAATAGATTTATTGTAAATAATAATGGGTATTACGAAAAAAGCAATTAATATTGCCATTAACTATATAAAAATCGAATTAAAATTGAAAATGAAACAATTAATACTTCATTATTTTCCAAACACATTTATTGAAACAAAATAAATTCCAAAACACTAAGACACATTCATACTAGATTCCCCGTCTCTCCTTTCTTTTGGGCTTGATAGCATCCAATCAATGCGGTTGATGTCAAATATCACGTAGGAAACCAAAAACTGTCTTCAGCAGTCGTACTAAGCGTTAGTTTGGAAAGGTTAACGCTTGGAAAGGCCCTCTCCCCCAACTAGTCATAAGAGAACATCAAACAATGGACCATGTGAGCGAGACTAGGTGAGCCTCATTTGGATGGAGAAGTCACAGCTTCTGGTGTATTCCCTGCCGCAATTAACTGTTCCACATTTTCCACATTTTCCACATTTTCAATCCAACCTGTCATTGACTACCCAGCCGAGAAATTGTAATGTCACATGGCATATATGCACAAATCATTATTTCTTGATTAAGACCATTTAGAGATCGACGAGAAATTTGAAATTTATACACAACATCACTTGTCAATATAGAGTCAATACACACACACACAGCTATAGGGGGGAAGAAATTCAATTTTTCAAACACCATTTCCTGTAGAGTGTTAAGTGAGATCATTCTCATCAAGAGGCTCTTCTTCTTCTTCCGTTGTTGCTCTTTGAAGTTCACTCACGTCGCCCGTTGGCAATTTTCTAGCAAGCCTGATGATCTGCAAGCATCAATCATTAGCAATATCACATAATTGTTGTAGAACTGAACGACGGAAACACCAGTCATCGCTCATCGGCAACTTCATTTAGACAAGTTATAACCTCATGATAACATAGTGGCAAAAGTTTTAACCCAACGACAAAACTCTAGTGCATACAGACGATGTGAGAGAAATTAACTAACCATATGATCAAGATTTGAAATGGTGCTCGACTGAGAAACTGATTTTATTTCTTCAACGTTGCCTTCTGCGTAAGCTGACAAGAGTTTAGTAGCACAACGGTTCTGGTCGCTGTTGAGAAAAGCATCAATCCTGCACATACAAGCTAGCTTCTTTTATCAATGCACAAATTTGCCTTCTCAACAAAGATGAAAATGAACTAAATTTGTGGTCCATGAGGCAAACTTTATTAGCCCATACATTTCAGCATTGGTCTTCCCTCGTTTCACAAAACAAAAGCCATAACAACATTTCCCACCATCAGACATTTCTATGTTTCTCTATTCATTTGCTAATGTTTTAGTCCCAGCTCTTATTATGGTTCAGACTCCAATCCAATAGATTTTTCATACCTACAAAAAATTTCCTTTGGTTGAAAACAAGAATGTCTAGATCATTAGATGCTCTCTAGTACCGCAGAAGTTGGAATAAATATGAGAAATTGAGCATTTATAAACTGATGAATATGAGCAAATCATGCTACTTGAGCATTCACATGAAAAATTTCAAGAACTTCTCTACTGCAAAATTAAAGCCCAAATTGCAGTCGGTGATATGTCAAGGTTCTTTTTTATTTTGCTTTTTAAGAGAACAATTAGAAGAAGTGTTTGGGACTCGTAGCATGGTTTATGTCCATTGAAGGGTTTTGATCTGTCAATGAGAACCGAATTAGTCTCCCCTACTAACTAGCGTATTTAATTGGTGTGGACAGGTGTTAAATTCACATTGGAAGGTTCCCAAGAGGCCTGATCATACTGCTCGAAACAATAGCTTGTTGGCAATTCCTGAGCAATTTTCAGATAGTTAATTTAAATAAATATATGAGAGCCCCAACAATTATATCATAAACAAAATCCTTTTATGTTCCACTGGCATAATCCTCATCCAAATCTAAAATATTGAAAATGTTGCATCCAAATTCATGATTTTTTATTTCCCAACTTGAAATTCACCCTCTACAGCCAAGCATACAAAACCAAGATTTTCTAAATGATACATGCCATGTCATTTGGGACTGAGGCTATGTTGTTGTTGTTGTTGTATACATGCCATGTCACTCTAAACCTTCTGCACACTAACCAAGCTGCTTTGACTTGAACCAGCTAATAACTCATATACATTTTCATAAATGCAAATTGCATTGAAGTAGAAAATAAAACAAAATCATACGTATTCATGCATTTCACTAACTTAAATGTAACCTAACAACCACTCAGAGTAAACATTTTCATGGTCACTGAAGAGAAGTCCAGTGTTTAAATCATTTTACAGTTATTTATCAATGGAAAAATAAATAGCATACATTTTCAACTTCATCTTCCAAATTGCAAGTGCATAAATAGATTAGTTTTTTTAGTAGATATAAATAGATTAGTTTTAGAACTTTAGCTTTTCAACTTTTTCTGAGACATAAATATCAAATATAAGTAGTAAAAAGAAAATAAAGAATGGAGGGTCTAGCTACATAAATGTAGAATAATTTTATGTATTATAACATAGGGTGGTATGGTTTGAACCTAGGAATTTAAAAAATTAAAATAATAAAAAAAAATCAAACCAAGTCATCAGCTTATAAATCTTGACATAGAACCAAACCAAATGGTTTTTTCAATTTCACAGTAAGCTTTGAGTTAGTTGACCTTTTGTAAAACCCTAAAACCACCAATTAAGTTTTTGGTTTGCTTCACCATGGAAGAGAAGACCAAATCATGTCTAAATAGATGAAGAAACTTAGAACATCTACTCTTATTGAGGATCACCTTTCCATTTAGGGTAATCCTAGAACAAATAACCCTCATCCACCTCATTTGATGCTAGGACCCCAACAAGATTTATGTCTACAGGTAGTTGCTGGAGTAACCGAGTAAGAATAAGCTAAATGAAGGAAATCATCCACTAACAAAGTTTCCCTAAAGGAAATGTTTGGCAGAAAGCAAAACAACTGCATTCACAAATAAATGATATTTTTCAACAATAAGATTTTAGAGGAAAGAAAAACTTACTGAGAGCAATCATTGTAGCATTTTTCTGCTTGTTGCAAATCATGAGCATACAGGTATACAATAATTGCACTAAGATATGCCTGAATACAAAACAGAGAACTTTAATGATGAAGCCAAAGTTCGACAAAGTTAAAAGCATTAAAAGATTAAGGACTCCAAGCACGGACATAAAAATTACAAAATTTAAGTCCCAAGGACTTGTCGACGCAATATGAATACAGGCAAAAATGGAGACTTTGATACCTTGCATTGACTATTTATTGCATTGCAGTGATCTGCCGCTAAACCCCATCTCAGTAGAAAAGTTGCAGCATCAGCATACCTGGAAATATTGAATACAAGGAAGTAACAACAGCAATTTTAAGTTTATGAATAAGAAATAGTAGTGTTACAAGCTATTTATCACTTGTCCAACAATAAGATCTCCCATTTGATGAAAAGGCTCCATATATGAGGCATCTTTACAGCATAGATATATGCCCACCCTTTGGCTTTTAACAAAGGGACCTTAAGATTTTAAAAAATATATAAGTTGATAAAAAAATATTCAAAGAAAATGGATAAATATCCACATGGAAACTCATATTTCAAAACTGTGTGCCGAGCTTGGAACATATGCACAAACATAGATGGAAATTGTCGCGACTAGTGATCCACGACCAGAACCCATGTACACATAAAAAAGACAATAATATATTGCGAAGAAGGTCTGTTGGCTGCACATTTCAGATTAAGAGAAGAGACAACAATACATTGAGAGAGAAGCCTGGGGATCTCAAGCTTCTAAAGAGGGGGATTTTCAACATCTGCACATCTATCCGATGTGTCATCCATGTCTAAACCCTGAAGCTTTTTGTATTGCTTCGTATTAATTTCAAAAATGATGATAGCGAAATCCATTAACTTGGTTTTAATTTTATAAATTAAACAAAGAGAAGAAAAGAAGTAAAAAATGGAATGGGTTTGAAAGTGGGAAAAAAAAAGAATGAATATTGGCACTCATTTTGATCACAAAAGATGAAAGTATTAGACAAATGTTTACCTTTCAAGCTTTAGATAAATGTTTGTTGCTGCACGATACAGATCAAAAGCCATTTGTTCCTTCCCATCCTCTTCAAGAATGGCACAAGAATCAGTGTACAACTTTATGGCTTCATCAGGGAAGCATCTTCGAGTGCACTGCAAAATCAAAGAATTTATTTTCAGTGTAACAATCATATCATCATAAACCTGCGATTTTTTAGGTGCAACCAAATTGGGTAACACTGTAAACTATCAACGTTCATACCGAGCACCCCTGGCAAGAGCATCAGAAGCAGGCTGTGCTCTTCCACACTCATTGTACAACTCGGACGCCCTTCGATAAAAATCAGCAACTTCACTCCAGCTGCCTAGTTCTTTGCTGCAGCACCAGCAGACTCCATATGCTTAGCAGCATCCCAAGGTCTATTACAATTAATGTCAAGGATTAAAAATACAGTAGGAGATCATTAAAATCATGTTAACCATAAATGGGATAAATAATTAGGATACGAGGAGAGCATTTCTTGTCCTTTAGAAGCCTTCTCAAATGCTAATTTTGTTTTGGCATTGTCCTTGGCAAGCCTGAATGCAACAGCTGAGGAAACAAAACAACAAGGTTCATCAATTAAGCCTGTATATAGTTTTTTTTTATTTTTTTTTTTTATATCCACAGGTGTCCGGGCGAGCCTAACTATTCCTACTAGGCCCTAGCATAATTGGTCAGGGCATATCCCAGTGGCCCCAGCGAGCATACCACACCATAGAATCGAAACCGAAGTCGCGCACTTAACTCACGCAACCCCGCATTCGCCCTTACCGTTGTGGCAACCCGACCAGGTTAGCATCTATATAGCATTACATAGTGAAATAATGCAGTTGTAAAGAGAGTGAGTGAGTGAGTGAGTGACCAGCTTGCTCATACAAAACAGTGGCATTCCTCCAATCAGCATTCCATCTAGTAAGACTTAGCTTTGTGCTGCAAAAACAAAAAAAAAAAAAAAAGATACCTTTTTTAAGCACAAAATTAGAGAGGAATCCAATCACAGAACCCCCTAAAACAAGATATATAGTATAGACACTAGACAGTGTTTCAAATGAATAACTATAGTGGCAAGCATCATCATCATCATCATCAAGTTAAGCACAAAATTAGAAAGAATACAGATTTTACTGGGCATCGGGGGCACTCCAATTGTTGTAACACAGAACGATCTTTTTCGCCAAATTACGAGACTAATACAGAAATGATTGAATAGAAGAAGAAGAAGAAGAAGAAGAAGATTAGGAGATCGATGAGATTGGTCGAGAAAAGATGGGATCTTCAACCCCTAAATTAACAGACTGAAAAGTTAGATCTCAAAGAAGAAGGAAAGAGAGGGAGGACTCACAGTTTATCGGCTTTGGCGATGAGCTTATCGGGATCGGAAGCCGCCATGATCGATATCGATTTGATGGATTCGCTTACTTTCAAATCCAACAAACGCAGCGCAGAGGTGTTGCAGTTGAGCCACCGTAGATGGGTTGTACTCGTTGAAATCTAGATGAGCGCAGGATTTAAGGTGGATCTAACGACCAACAAAGTGCGCCTTTGTATATAAGTGTTTTTTTTCAACTTTCCTTGTTTTTTTACTATCTTATTAGTCCGGGCACCATTAAGTTATAATATACATAACATTGTATAAACGCACAGTTTATGAATCTTGGACTAATGTTGGGATGATGGTACCATTTTTACACTATGAATTCATTCATTACTGTATATCTATGTCATTTGAAAACCTGGGATTTTAAACTCAAAGTTAGTTTTTGTCATATATATAAGAGGTTATATTGTTTAAGTCTACCATGCATCATATTGACACACTTTTTAATTGCTACAACAATGAAGTTCCGCTTCGAACACGTATAGTTGAACAACACCGCAACAAAATTAATTAGTTTGAATACATTTCAATCCTTAGTATCTGATATTGAAGCAGAAGACTGAATATATAAACAAAGAATGAGGAAACTGAAATGAATATAATTAATACAGCTACTACACTGTTTTATTCATTCTATCCATATATATATATATTCTACAAGACCAAATCACTACTACGTACTGTGCTGCAATAGCAAGCAACATGCAGCATCAACACTGTGATTATTAGTAGTAATAAATAATGAACATCATACATCAATGGATTTGGGCTCAAGAGTCTTCTCATAATCTTCAATGGACTTGAAGAGCTCAGAGAAATTCCCTTTCCCAAACCCCCCACACCCTCCCTTCTGCACCCCATCCTCCCCAATGCACCCCACCCTCTGAATTATCTCCAAGAACATCGTCGGCCGGTCCCCTATCGGCTTCGTAAATATCTGTAGCAAAGTCCCCTGATCATCCCTGTCTACCAGCACCCCCAGCTCCTCACACTCGCTCATTTGCTCCTCGCTCAGCACATCCCCCGCCCGCTTTCTTAAGTTCCTATAATAAGTAGGCGGGGGAGCAGGCATGAACTCGAAACCTCCCATTGCCCCGCGGCGCCGCATTCCCCTCAGTGTCCTGAATATGTCATTGGTGGCTAAGGCCAGGTGCTGCACCCCCTCTCCCTCGTTGTGCTCTAAGTAGGTTTGGATTTGGCTCTTGCGCTTGGTGCCATATACAGGCTCATTCATGGGGAGGAGGACGGTTTCCTCATTGTTGGCCAGGACGGCGGAGTTGAGACCGCTCTCCGCCGTTCCTACGTCCTCCGCCACGAATTCTGCAAATTCATGGAAGCCGGTGAAGGACTTCACGTAGGACACCGACTCCTCCAGCTTCCACACGTTCCCCACCGCATGATCCACCCTCCGCAACCCCAATTCCAGCTCTTCCAACCTCTCATCCTGATTAGGAGCAAATCAAACACAACAACAACAACCACAACAACAATAACAACAACACTGTTAGAGTTGTAATCTAAATTAAACTAGTGTTTGAGTTTGATTAAGACTTCGAATTAGAGTACGAGTCTATTTAGGATCTCTTAATTGGATTAGGAGTATGTTTATGTGAGTCTATAAATTAGAGTTAACTCCCCATATTATAATTAACGAGTTTATTAAAGTGATTAATAAAGTGTGTCATTGTGGTGTCTCTAAACTTAACAAACACCACCTCAATCTCAAATCTCAAATCTCAAATATCAAATTAGTTGTGACCACAACATAAAATGAGAAGATGCTTTTAGTTTGAAGTGTATAGTAAATATAGAAAAATCGATTTGGAGGCAACTAACCGCCATGAGAATCATTCTCTTACATGTTCTTTACACACTTGATCTCTAATAACCATTAGAGGCTTGATTGTATTGTGCCGCGAATGTGAGATTTCAGTAATCCTATTATGTATTCTCAGTTTCAACTAAAAGAAATAAAGAAATTATTATGTCTATAGAAGGGAGCAATCACACTCCCCATCAAGTCATTATCTTTGAAAACCAACTAGCCTAACTAAAATAAAAAAATCATAAAAATAAAATAAAAAACACATCAATTCAAAGAAAAGTTAAGACAAAATTTAAGGAATTAATAAGGTGGTTAGAACACTGAGAAAGAATGAAATCACAGTATTAATAAATAATGAATCAGTACTACGAGTACTACGACTAGTAGTACGTACTACTAGTACTGCTTACTATATACTATATAGTACCACTACCTGATGATGATGATGATGATGATGATGATGATGAATTAGTGGTAGAGAGTGGAACCCCGGCAAGAAAACGGGCTCGGCGTCTAAGCCGCTGAGGTAGCGAAGGACGACGTCGCCGTAGAGGTGGACCTCAGCGATGAGGGCGGTGGAGCCGATGAGAGGCGCGGGGGGAAGGAGGGGCGGGCGCCGTGGGAGACGCTGGCGCGGAAGGCGTGATCAGCGTCGTCGACTAATAGGGCGATGGCGCGGACGGCGAGGCCGTGGGAGGCGGAGAAGCTGCGGGCGGAGCGGTGGTCGAAGGAGGGGATGGAAGCAGAGGAGGAGGAGGTAGTAGTAGTAGTAGTAAAGTAGTAGGGGGCGGAGAAGAGGAAGCGGAGGTGGTGGGAGCGGAGGAGGTAGGAGGCGTGGACGGTGTTTCCGGTGGAGAGGTCGGACTTGGCCACCAGTGGCAAGCCCAGGCCCCATGAGAAACGCCGGGATACGTTGGTGGCGTCCGTGCACCAGAACTCCACGTGGTGGAATCCCCTCACTCCGAAACGGTCCGACCGGGGGTTCGACCGCACGAACTGCGAGTGCCCCACCAGCTTGAACCGCCTCTCCTCCTCCTCCTCCCTCCATGACCTCTCGCTCCCGCTCTTCTCATCATTCCCCATTCTGAGAACCACACACAAACACGCACACGCACACGCAAACACAATAACAAGTAAGCGCGTACTGATGTGGACGATGTTGATAGAGTTAGTGGCCGTTGGATTTGCATCTAGATCTGTTTCGTGGTCCACGAGGACGAAGACGGATAGAGAGACTGGGAAGTTTGATGCCACGTGGAGGCATATTAGTGGAAGCTGGTACGTTGATGTATATCTACCACTGGTTGCCGCGTATCTCCGTATAGGATGAATGAATACAAGTACAACAGTGGGGCCAAATCCCATAAAAGTCATAAAACACACGTTCAGGCTTCAGCTTTTCTCTCTAATAAATGTGATTGAAAACAAAAGTATACCTTTATAGGATAGGAGGACCTTCACTTTCACATTCAATACTTCATTTTGGTTAATTAAACATCTGAGAATTGCCGGGGAGGGACGAACACAACTCCTACCCTTTCAATCAGGAGAGAAAATTCTAGGCGTATAACGCGCATGCATTGCGTTCTAATGTGCATGAATCGCATCCCAAGGTGCATACGCCTAAACCGACATGGGTTCAGCTTCAACGTCATCTTCTTTTCTCTCCTCCATGCCTTCTACCATCTGCATTTCTTTTCCTAGAATCTAGCTCTTCCCTTCTGGGTTCCTGGCTCCTTTCTCTGTGTCTATCGCTCTTTTTATACCCCCGCTCGTCCCTTCTGTCTCTGTCATACTTATCTTCTCTCCTGTAATCATCCCTATTGAGCCTCTCACCATTGCGGTGCCCATCCCTTTTATCACCGCCACGACTTTTGTTCTTCCTCTCCTCATTGCGAAATCTTTCATCGTCTCTGCGCTCTCTACTCTTATCGTGATGCTTGTCTGCTTCCCCTCCATTATCTCTCCTTCCACGATCTTTGTACTTCACATCATCTGAATCCTGCTTCTTTTCTTGCTGTCTCCGACCACGGTAGTCAGATTCATGCTCACGGCGCCTTTTATCTGGTACTGGAGTATCATCGTCGTCTTCATCGTCATCAAATACCATGTCATACCTGCAACAGAAGGTTTAGTTTAGAAACAGAAGTGAATTTCAGCTAAATAAAAAAAAAAAAAAAAAAAAAAAAAAAAAAAAAACAAAAACTCAAACCACCTTGATTTATCATCTCCACCCCGCTGAGCATTCTCTTCTTTTAAAACATATTTTGGAGCTTGCATACCACTAGTTCCTGCGCTGCCAGTGCAATCCTTGGCCATGTGATCAGAAGAACCACATTTAAAGCAACCACTTCCTGCCAGTTATTGAAATTGGTACAAATGAGTTTATTTAAAATGGATTTTATAAAAGCAAGGGCTCTTCAAGTAGTTTTTTTTGTATCTAGCAGGACAATTCATAAAAAAAAGAGTGGCATTCAGATCCAAGAAAATAAGAGAAAAAGAAAATCTGTGAAAAGAAAACTACCGCCTTTAGGCTTTCTTACCTGTTTGATTTCCTTTTCGCCTGTACTGTGACCACAATTTTGCGACACTTTGACTGAAATCAACATGAATTCTCCGGTCATCAATTAAAGCATTGTCCATCTGCCATAATCTCACAGTTGACAGACCAAACAAAATGACCGTATTAATTCAACAAGTATACTTCAGTGGAGTTTAAGCAGCAAATAAATCAAATATATTAAGCAAAGAAAGACTTCTGTTTCTGTTGGAAGAGAATAAAGGTGTATCATTAATCTTCCAAATGAAAAAATAGAATAAAAATAATAATAATAATTTGAGGAGGCTCCCATCAACTGTCAATTGTAGATATCAAACCCATAAAGCATGAATTATTGACGTACCTTAAAGTATGCCTGTTCGCATGCCTCGTTGGTCTCGAACTCTGCCATAATAAGATATTTAAGACGTTAATTTCAAATTTAGTGACCACAACTCAGTAATTTTCATTCAAAAAAAAAAAAAGACAAGAAAGCCATCACAAAGGCCAGCAAGGGCGTTTATATTCCAATTCTTTAGTTTATCACTCCACCACATTGAGATGCTCACTGAGTAACTCTATATTTTATTTCCAAAAGAAACAAAAAGCCAATCATGCCTAATATGTTATTTCTGGTTTTCAGAAACAAAGATTACCCATCAAAATGAGAAGTAGCTTAGTCAGTAAAACATGGTCATCTTCCAAGTTCCACTCAGCCCAAGCTTCAGTAATCAAGAAATCTCTTTCAAGATTATTCCATACATTGCCTTATACAAAAGTGGAAGATTTTTTTTGCAAAAAAAAAAAAAGAAAAAAAAAGTGGAAGGCATTGACAAAGTTGGCAGTTTTTCTCAATAAAGCTGCAGCAAGGTTATAAAAGTGTCTTTAAAGCTTCTAAAAAAAACTTAATTTCTTACAAAATGAAAACCGTATGAGCCCGTCACAATTTGAAGGAGTCACTGCTATTCAAGATACCTTTGAGCTAATAACATACGAAGAATGGTGTCAAAACTCCATTTAAATACACCCATCTACACTACAATCTTCAATTGAAAACCAGCACCTTCCACTTCCTAAATCCTATGTACAATTTCAGATGACGAAGACCTGAGTTAGCATAACATATTGTTGCAGGATGTGCAACGCTATACATGACAGAGAAGGATGGCACGCATCCACTACATATATTCCTGACCAATGCTCCAATTATTCTTTTACTCCAAATTAATACATATTCTGAAAGCTCACCATCAATTGCACTTAATCGAGCACAACAGAAGAGTTTGATCCATGTAGCCGACCCTAATTAATTTGGGACTGGGGCTATGTTGTTGTTGTGTTTTCCTTATTTGAAAATCCTTGGTCTAGGTTGTATTTGGCAACACAAAAATAGCATACAACTACATTATATAAACTATTTTAACCAATAAAATATGTTAGGTTAACTATATTATTATAAAAATAATCTAGATTAAAAGCAAGAGAACGCTAGCTTCCAACTTCCTGCTAGATTATGTTTTCAATTAAATTATCAGATTTCAGCCAGACACAGGTAATTTCAAACAGAGCCCTAGTTGACTAAATTGAGGAGGTTTAAATGTAAATATGCTGAACCTCTAGTTTTTCTTTTCAAGCAATCAGAGTATAGTTCAAAATCTTTGGCCAATGTACAGGTTGACCTCTTAAAGTAACCAAATCCTTGTCCTTATTCTTGACTGACTCCACTAAATAGTTCAACCATGAACTTCCCAAACTTCGGCATAACTAATTCGCAATTTTATTAAACCAACTTATTACAGCACCCCTTGACTCCAACACGAGTCAAACACCCAATCTTGCCTTGGCAAATGATGGCTCATCCTTCTCACCAGAGATGCTTTGGCTGAAATCCCAACCTAAGAAAGAGAGATTAGATGGATGCCTAACATCAAATATCAAAACTATTGGAATAGCTTATTCATTGTTGGATGACTTGGGTCCAACCTAAATTTAGGTCAAATATAAAATGAAGATGGTGTCAAAACGTTGGTTTGCGATTCAGCAAAAAACAGACATTGGTGAGTGACAAGTGTTGAGCACTTATTCGGGCACTTATTTGGGTATATTTTTTTCTTTACACCAATTCCAACCTCTAATTGAAATAAACCTCAAGGACTTCTCTGTTTAGGGAGTATATAATATATATTGAAAACTTTATGGAGAATAGAAGGCAGAACTAGAAGCAGATAATATTCTTAAGGTGAAATTGAGGTAATTTTTCCCCTTTTAGATGTAACAGACATTATTCAATGAACACTAATAACATTTTGCAACATAAATAGGCTTTTTATTATTTATAACTTGCAAGCGACAAAACAGAAAGCTGACATTTCATACTACAACTGCACCATCTACTTGGCCTTAGGGTACAGGTCATTTCTGCTTCATGTAATACTGTATTTGTTCACTCTATCACGTAAAACTTCCATTTCTACGCCTCAATCCCAAATTATATAGGGTCCGCTAAATTAGATCCATGTCATTAGACAGGCCAAGAAAAAAAAAATTCTGCATTTGCAACCAGCATAGCACAAATATGCAAAGAAAATACCAATATCAAGAAGGGCACTTACCAATAAAAGCATAGCACAAACTATCACCAGTTTTATAATCACGAATCACCTCAGCTCTGTAACAGCAAATTCATGTATCAAATTAAAAGAATCGAAATAAATTCTACAATATGAAAACATGCCTTTGGATACTCACGATGTAACATTTCCAAAACGTGAAAATATTGTATTCAGATCCTCATCCTGCAATAAAATTTTAACATATCATGTAAGGCACTTGCAGAGTTTGCAGAACAAGGAGTTTACAACAACATAGCCTCAGTCCCAAATTAACTGGGGTCGGCTACATGGATCAAACTTTTCCATTGTGCTCGATTAAGTGCAATTGATGGTGAGCTTTGCAAACCATTCAAATCCCTCCTAATTAATGAACCCCTATTAACTTTGGTCTACCCCTACCTCGTCGAATTTCTACAGTTTCTATTGAGTCAAGTTTTCTAGTTGGAGCATTTGTAGGCCGTCTTTTGCAGTGACCAAACCATCGCAACCGCCCTTCCCTAATCTTTGTATCAATTGGTGCTACTCCTACTTGTCTTTGAATTTATATATTTCTTATTCTATCTTTACGAGTTTTACCACACATCCACCTAAGCATCCTCATTTCTGCTACGTTCATTTTATGTAATTGTTGTTGCTTTCAGATGACTAAATCCTCCCTGTTGTTTAAAGTACACGGATTAAAATATTTTAAGCAGGTGAGAAGAGGAAGATACTCACTTCAGTAACTGGATTGAGTTTACAAACAAATAATACATTATCAGGTGGTTTCATCTCCGCATCAGGAATGTCTCCAATCTGTAATAAATAAAGATCAGGAAGTTACCCTATGCTTAAATACCTCGGACACAAGATACATGTAACAAAGGCCCATAATGAACACTTACACTCTCAAGAACAACTGCACTAGAATGTGCGGTCTTTGCACGCAGCATTTCCTCGCGCTCTGCAAGGCCCAACTGCTCATCTATAGGCACCCAATCATCTTCGAGTCGTACATCATCATCAACCTAAGTAATCAATGGCAAGGAAAACAGCATTGGCAAGACTAATATCAATTAAGCACACAATGAAAGGGCTTTTTTACATGTATAATTAGCAGTGTCAAAATCCGTTTATTGTATTTTGGCTAAAGTTAAGTCGGATTCATCAAAGATAAAATGATAAACCAATTCACTGGTTTTTTTTTTTTTTTTTTAATATCCATGGGTGTCTAGGCGAGTCTGACTATTCCCACGAGGCCCTAGTGCAATCGGCCTGGACATACCCCAGTGGCCGAGCAATCTTGCCACACCGGGGAATAGAAACCCAGGTCGTGCGTTTAACTCATACAACCCCGCATTCGCCCTTACCGTTGTGGCAACCCGACCAGGTTAATTCATTGGTATTCTAGCTTGAGTAAAACAAGAATGCTAACGCAATATGAATAGGTCTATGAGTCTTCCTTAACCCACCATCTAAGTTAAGAACACCCATCCTCAGTATTGACTGGGCAGTTGAAACAAAGAAGTCTCGCTCATCTAACTTCTAATCAATTCTATGTTTCTTCTTGGCTTATAGAGTATCAATATAACATCAACTTTGTCCACTTCCCTCAGCGTTGTTTGAATTGCAACAATGCTTTCAGATATAAACTGTCACAAAGACACCTGGTGAATAGAAAACTAACCTCTTCTTTGGGTTTTCCTTCAGGAGAAGCATCAGGAATCAACTCTTTTAGCTGCGAAGGATCATCAAATGGATCATGCAGAATATAGGTGTGTTTGATTCTGTAAAATTATGTCAAAACATTAGTTACAAAATGACAGAAGATGCGTAAAAATTACAACTAAGCAGGATCGAAGTCAAATTTAAAGAAGGATAAGGATCGGACCGAATATTTTTATATGGCCTTCCCTTCTCATCAACATAGGCCTCATTTATCCTGGTCAACGTGTCCAGCCCTTCTACCACCTCTCCAAACACCTGAGTCAATGTAAGAGTTAAATGATTTTTCTCATGAGCTCAACTATCGACATAAACAAATATATCCAAATGATGGCAGCCATTAAATGACTCACTGTATGTTTCCCATCAAGATAATCAAGGTCATCACGTAATGTGATATAAAACTGTGACATAGAAGGAGAAAAAAATGAAGTCAGTTGATTATCCATGTTTCAGCATGCAAAAGGAAAAAGCAAATATTTTCACTGATTGCACAATCAAAAATGTCATATTAAGTATCCCTAGAAATATATAGTGAAATAGGACTGAAGCCGGTAGCATGATGGTGGTAAAGATGATAATAATGATGAGATTACCAAGCTGCATTGGGTGTAAATTACAATCGAAACATTTAATGTCCCAACATAGCACACTTGCATAAAACGAATTGTACATTTGGTGGAGTTTATAAAGAAGAACATAACATTTTAAACTTTGTTTCCAAGCAATAAAAAAAAGCCAGGAACTTCCTATTAATGATACATCAAGTGTGTCACTAGTATACTGCAATTCCAATAGTAATTGATAAAATATAAATTATTCAGTCCAAGATACATGAACTGAATTGAACTGGAAAGATGCGTCATGTATAGTGTCAACTTCATATATAGTTGCAAGAAATACATTCTCTCCAACAACAACATAGCCTCAGTCCCAAATTAATTGAAATCGCCTATACGGATCAAACTCTTCCATTGTGCTCGATTAAGCGCAATTGATAGTGAACTTTCCAAACCATTCAAATCCTTCCTAATTAATGCATCCCATGTTAACTTTAATCTACCTCTATCTCTACCTCTACCTCGTCGAATTTCTTCAGTTTTTATTGAGTCAAGTTTTCTAGTGGGGGCATCTGCAGACCGTCTTTGCAGGTAACAAAACCACCGCAACCACCCTTAAATGGAAAATAAAAATAAAGATTGACATTTAATACCTGAGAAGCATTTAGATTCTCCCCGGCACTAGCCATGGCAACAGTCCCGATTTTAGAATGCTTTAAATCTTGATGAATCTCATCGGCGAAAAAGCGAGCCTGGTTGCCGTATAGAAATCTAAAAGGAGGAGAGTATGATGCAACAAGCAATAACAGAAACAAGTAGTATCAGTCACAATTAATGGTCATTTACGACTAACCACTAACCTAACCTGTAGATTGAATCGCCGGCGGTGGCGGTCCCAGAAGGATCGCCAGTTTGTGCAGTGAAATCCTTTTGGATAGTATGAAATAGACAGCCATTGAAGTACTTGATCCTGCGTTTGCAACACCAGCAAAAAAAAACAAGGTCTCGATTGTAAATGAAGCACAATTGATGAGAAAAAGTGAGAAAAGAGAGAGAGAGAGAGATTAGAGAAGGGAAGGTTGCTTACTTGCAGAGTTTTAAGAAGTTTTTGGAGGTTAATGGACAGTGATCCGTGAAGAGATCGATGACCAGCTCACCCACACTCGTCACCACCATCACCGACATCTCCTCCTCCTCCTCCTCCTCCTCCTCCTCCACTTACTTGCAGATGGATAGATGAAATTGCAATTTCAATCCCTATAAATTAGAAAGAAGAGAAATAGAACCCTAGCTAGAGAAATAAATTACTTAAAATACTCTTTGGCATGCCGGGTGCGTCTTTCGAAGTCATCCGTAAGCATGTCGAGATATATATTCTACATATTATGTATCGAAAATTATGTGCACACATTTATTTGGTATACGAGCCCACATTTTTGGGGAGTCGCATATTTACGCCTCGATAAATATATATATATATATATATATATACTAGTTTCAAGACGTGCTTCGCACGATTCATCCGCGAGAGAATTAATTTCTAAGAATTTATTAACAAAATTTAAAATCGTAATTAAAATTTAAAAATTAAAAATACAAGTATATTTTTTAGTTTATCAATATTTTCTAATATAATTGAGATAAAATGTGAATGAAAAAATAATCTAATCTTGCTAGGACATTACTTCCACAAAAAAGTGTATTTGATTGATGAGAACGAGTTCATGATTGGTTTTGAGATAAAGAAAGAAAAAGGTGTAGTGGATTGATAAGGAGTTGGGGTTTGAATTTGATACAAAAGAAAAAGTTGATTTGAAGATTAAAAATAAAATAAAAATGTGGACAAACAGTTAAATTTCATTACCACTCAAAAATTTGTGATTCGTGTTTTTTTATATATGATAGATATATCATGCGTGTGAGGTACTAAAAATTATATGTGCGAAATCATTTTTCACATTAGGCTTGTATGTCATGTTACATCGGTGTGACTTTTTTTGTGATGCAAAGGCAACTATTATCTAAGTTTTTACAATCGGGTTTTCTATTAAAGGCATAAAATCAATCGGAGGATCTCATAGTATTAAGGTATCTCTCAGCGCTTTTAAACATAAGTTAGCCAAAAAGTATGTACACTAGTTGTTTGCGACAAGCGTTTATATTAGTCAGGACTACCCATTTCACTCAAATATCTCTCTAATATTGTGTTGAGTTACAAAAACATTTTCCTTTTTGACTTGCAGAACTCACAATCTCTTACATAAAAGAAAAACTGCACACAAGCTATTGGGCTTTTCACTTGGTTGAAGCATGTCAATATGGTGACAAACAAAGATCCTATGATACCTAAGTTTAAAATTCAAACCAAATGGTCAGACCCACTGCAAAAATGCATCTCAAGTGTGGACAAAACATGATGCCCTAATCTTCCAATTTTGAAGTGTTAGTGGAGGGAAACCCCCTAACCAAAAAGTTTTCCATTCAAAATCCACTCATAAAATAATAAGGAATACGCAGATTCTCGTCTTCTTCTTCTTCTTCGTCTAGGTTTCTTTCTCTCTCGCAGCGGCAGCGACTCTTCTATTTCTGGAAAATTAGGGTTTCGATAGAGAGGGAAATATGAGCAGTTACAGCAGCGGTACCGCCACGGATTTCCATTTACCCGACGAGATCCTCTCTGTCATCCCTACGGATCCCTACGACCAGCTGGATTTGGCTCGGAAGATCACTTCCATGGCGATCGCTTCTCGCGTCTCCAAGCTCGAATCGGAGAACGGACGCCTGAGGCAGAAGGTGTCGGAGAAGGATCGCCTGGTTCAGGAGATGGAGCAGAAGATGGTGCATACCGTGGCCGCGTTGCAGGAGGCCGAGTCGCGGTTGAGAGCTGTTCACGATGAAAATGTAAGGGTTTGATTGTGTTCATCTCCTCTTTTTGAGAGACTTGGCGATGTTTCCTAGGATTTGATTAATGTTTGTTTGTTTGTTGTTTGAAGATTAAGCTGTCCAAAGAACGTGATTCACTGGCTGCAACTGCGAAGAGATTGAGCCGAGATTTCGCAAAGGTAGACCATTTGTAATTTATTTAGTGAAATGTATATAAATCTAGATAGTAGCATTGAAGGCCTGATTCATTTCTTGTGTGATCTTCGTTGTTGACTGAGACTATTGCCAATGAACTAAAAATTAGGTGAACCATGATAAAAGATCTGGAAAAAGTTTTCTTGATGATGGATCATGCTCGTTGATGGTTGAGAATGGAGATATGGGCAGCCATTTTTTTGTCAATGCTAATGGTGTGAATGAGTTTTCAATTCTAATTTCTATTGAGTTTTTGAAAAGGGAAATGCCATTTCTTTCACACGTTGAGTCGTGACATGGAGCCATCACCTGGTAACCATGTTAGATAGAAATTTGATCTTGTGTTTAAGTCGTTATTTTCATAAAAGAGGGAGAACAATATTTCACGACGCACTTTCAAACTTTAGAAGTTCCCTTCTCTTTTCTCTCATTTCAGTCTCACAATTTGTTGTTCTCCCTGTGCATGCTTTAGATAAATTGAAGGATCTGGTTACATGTCAATTGTGATTGTGCCAATGAGTTATGGCTTAAGAATTTATAAACAGATACCATGGTGTTAGTTGATCTTTGATAGCTTAAAGGTGATTTGACTTCCGATCAGTTAAAACGTTGAGAATGTTTCTTGCAAATTCTCTTAGCAAAGAAGTCAATATGGAGTTATTAGCCAACACCAGTCTAAGTTTGCTTCACTTTTTTTTTTTCCCGGAAGTTTTGTCAATGCTCTACACAACAATAGTGTTTCTGACCTCTAGCAGGATATTTACACGAACTAATTGATTGAAAAGAGTGTGTTCTTTTTCTCTCTTTAGGGCTGGGAATATCTTAGGTGTATGCATTAAAATAATGAAATAGAGAATAGGTTGAAAAATTGGATGTGTCACCCGGGAAAAATACTAGTCGATGCTTTGGAGGTTGGCTTTTAATGAATTTATTTTAACTAATGAAAGAATGGAAAGGAAAAGGTTTCATTGGTTCATTGAATAGTGTGAGACAATCAAATCAAGAATCTAACATGGCTCAAACCTCTAAACACTGTTACACTGGTTGTACCTGATTTGTTGCAAACTCAGGTACCGAGTTGCTTGATATGCTCTAGAATTCCAAAATTGAGTCATTTGGAGGAATCCCATAATTACTTAGAACTTAGAAGAAATGATTTTTATTGGAACACTTATGTGTTGTAGCAGCTTATAGTTGCTTTCTTTATTCTTATATATCGGGCTTTACTTGATAAAACTTTAGATATTATTGGAGGAATAACTTGATGGATGACATTGCTACGACTGTTTGTTCGTTGCTTCTCAATTTAATAATTTTTTTTTTCTATTATTCAATGTCTTTTTTCATACTGTCCTCCACTACAGATCGTGTTGAGTATTTTTTTTATTACAAAATAATTTCCTGCCAGTTGGGTGACCTTTTCTCGCCCCCAGCATGATATATGCTACATGTTGTGGTTAAAATCGATGCTGTAAAGCCCATTTCAACATTGTTGGTAACTGGCTGGCTATTGTTGATTGTAGGTTTAATGCATATATAGGGACCTAGCTTAGCAGGCTATTAGAATCTAAGATCACTTTTCCCCTTTGTTTCCTCTGTTGTTTGATGGTTTGCATTTGGAGCAATACTTTTAGCTAATGCTTGTTGGTCATGTAC
Organism: Stephania yunnanensis; assembly: GCA_039657365.1. Taxonomy (NCBI): domain Eukaryota; kingdom Viridiplantae; phylum Streptophyta; class Magnoliopsida; order Ranunculales; family Menispermaceae; genus Stephania; species Stephania yunnanensis. Next base: position 51,722,772 of record CM077591.1, read on the forward strand.
TTTTCTAAATTGTTAGCTGTTATTTTTAATTGCTTGTTACTGTTTATCCAATCTAATTTGCAATGCATGAGATGCACAACACTTCGATTGCTTTTTGTTTTTTGAGAGAATACTTCACAAATGCTTTAGAGATAGAGTCAAAGAAAGAGTTATTTGCTTTTTACTTCTTAATTCTCTGTTTTTGGCTGGTTTTGTTATTAGCTATTGAGATTTTACTTCTTAAGTCACTGTTTTTTGTTGGTTTTATTATTAATTATTGACTCTAATGCATTGACACCAATACAACTTGACTCTTCATTTCTTTCTTTGCTTTCGCTATCCACAACAAGACAATGACACCAAAATTTATTTTCTTTTGACAGTTAGAGGCATTCAAGAGACAACTTATGCAATCACTGAATGATGATAATTCATCTGTAAGAATCATAGCTGCTTGGACTGAATTTGAAATTGTTTTTCTCTGGATCTTTCATCTTTGCGTTTGGCTTTACAAATGGCTTTAGATTATCATATACATTATTCTTTTGTTTTGGCAGGCTGCTGAAACTGTTGAGATAAGGACATGTGATCAATCTGTGCCTAAATCAAAAGGTGCTTATTTTATAACTCCCGTCTTTTACAAGTTACAGATGTTCAGACCTTCAATTGATGAATTTCTTGGTTGTCTTCAATTTATTTATTTTTTCGGGACTGAGTTTTCATTGATATAGTTGGTACTGTTATTGGTGTGTATGTGTTTGTCTGTTCAATGTGTTCTAGCATTTACGTTTGAATGTGGGATGTCTCAGATGACGTGTTAAATACCTCTGCAGAAGCAGGAATTTCCGCTGAGGATGGTAAGCAAACATATCATTTTTGAAAATTATTGTGCCTATCTTATTGCTTTTTTTTTTTTTTATCTTAGCTCATAATTAGTTTACAGGATTAAAACCTGCTAGTAAGATATTTTCGTTGACTCCCTACATCACGCCAAGATTTACTCCAACTGGAACTCCAAGTATAATTTCTACTAGCGGGTCTCCAAGAGGCTACTCTGCTGCTGGATCTCCAAAAATGACATCTGGTGCCACATCACCCACCTTTTCCAAATATGATGGGAGCACTTCATTTTCATCTTGGTACTCGTCAAGTCAGCAGTCCTCTGCAGCAAGCTCTCCTCCTCGTGGGCGTACAATGCCAGGTTTCAACAATAATCTAGCTCCTTTGAATTTAACGTTTAATACTTTTCATGGTTGTGAGATTGAATGGTTGTATTTCTGATTTGTGCATTCTTACCAATAAGTACATATTTGCAGTATGACCCTAAAACACTCCATAAACCTTTTGGTGAGTGGGGAGCTCACGGTGTTGCATATAACCTGTATGATTCTCCTATTATCAAGGGATTCCATTGGAAAACAATTACTTTTGAGAAATGGTGCTTATCGATTTGGTAGATTCTTTTTCGACTTTCAAAATTAACGAAGTGTATGTGTGGTTAGTCGGCTTGTCTCCAACTAGGAAGATGAGTAATGTCTTTGGCATTTGAGTTATAAAATAGTGGTCGTGAATTCTGTTGAACTAATCTTCTGTTGTAATAAACATACATCTCTACATTGTATAACATCAACTATTATTTTCTTTTTCTAAATTTACTTTTTCTACATGTCTTTGAAATCTTTTTAGTGCGTACTCCTCGAATTGATGGCAAGGAATTCTTTCGCCAAGCTAGGTCAGTTATATTTTAGTTTTATATACATTGCTTTGAGATATATAGAAGACACTTTTGAGACATTTTCCTAGAAAATTATGCCTTTTTTAGGAGCCGACTCTCATATGAACAATTCAGTGCATTTCTAGCTAATATCAAGGAGTTGAACGCTCAAAGGCAGTCTCGAGAGGTAATGAGTCATTGGCTGTAATAATTGCGAGCTTGTTCCCTGTGACCATTTGGCAGCAGCTAAATGAAAATATACATGTATCTGTTCTATTCAGGACATGCTGAAGAAGGCAGAAGAGATATTTGGCTTAGAAAACAAGGATCTTTACTTATCATTTCAAGGATTGCTCAATCGCAATGCTCATTAGTACTTGACATCTGTTGGAGATAATTCAGGATATAGGTACTTCTACCATCTCTCCTTAGCTGCGTATATGCATCCTTTTGTTCTTGTTTTTATTCTTTTTCTCCAAGTTATCTGTTTTTATTCTTTTTCTAGTAGAGTGATTCAATTGTGTGGTATATGCTGAATAGGTGCTTTACACTTTATTTTGATAAGAAATAGGTGCTTTATACATTAAATTATTAAGGGAAATAAATGATCTTTTTCTCCCTATCTTTTAATTTATGAGTGAGAAACTATATTTCTACTTATAGGTAATATAAGTAATATTATTACAGAATACAAAATTGAGGACAAGCTGTCCTCAAGAGCTCAATGTGGCAAAAAGATAGAGCCTCAACATAACAAAATAGTGTTGCACAGCCTCATACGCGTGTACTCTATATGTCCATAGTCTCTTTGGAGACATCCGATAAAACTGAAACGATATATGTCCATAAAACACAACAATACCTTACAAGATTTCAGAAAGACAAATCCATTCCCCATTTGGAGCGTACAATACAAGAGGAAGCTTGGTTTACGAGTGCTCTGAAATGGAAAACCAATCTTGTATTTTGATCTACAAAATTATTCTAGTTCTTTCTACTTGTATGGACCAACATGTTGCTCCCTGTCTTTTTTATGACAATTGGTCGATATTAATTTGTCTTCTATGCCTTTTGTGGGGTCATGTAGTCAATTTTCACCCTATTGTTTCCTTTACCTTTCGTTTATGGCTTCAGATTTTCACATGTTTTGAGATTTCAAGACCGTCTTAAGAGTTATGAATTCCTCATGGTGCCCAATCTTGAAAGACCTCCTAAGATGACATCAACATATGTTGGATTTTTTTTTAATTGTTAGGTTTGCAATGGATACACCCTCGAAGAAACGATGCAAGTGCTTTAACAATAACATATTTTTTTAAAATAAATATTTTTAAAAATGTTAATGACTAATATAGTATTTATTATGGATTTATAATAATGATCCCACATAAGAAAAATGTGTATCTACCTTTCAAAAGTATTTAGTGTGTTTGACATTATAAATTCATTGGAGCTGATTGGGGCCAGTTTCTTGTCTTCTTGAACTCATGTTCTTGACATTATTAATTTTATTAAACCCACAAGAAAACATCTTATTTGGATTCTCCCTAATTGGTTTTCTTTGGGCAAAACCCATCATTTGGTCCCTGAACTTTGTGTTTTTATACTTTTGGTCCTTGAACTTTTATTACTATACATTTAGTCCTTGAACTTTCACAAAGATCTACATTTAGTACTTTCACCATTTAAAGGTAACAAGAGTGCCGCGTGACTAGTCAAGAAGAGTAAAGTGGTTTATAATACTGATTCGGACAACTCACATCGACCAACAAAGGCAAAAAAAAAAAAAAAAAAAATTCTCCAGAAAAACATAAAAAACTCAAAGTTTAAGGACTAAAATCATAAAAAATTAATGAAAAGTTCGAAAGCATAAAAGACTCAAAGTGACCAAATGTACAACAATAAAAGTTCAGGGACCAAATTTATCCTAATGAAAGTTTAGGGATCGAAAGCATAAAAGACTCAAAGCTCAAGGACCAAAATGCGAGATATCGCCGTTTTCCAGTTTCTCCTTGATGAAATGTCGATCTATTTCGTGTTTTGTCCGGTCATCCGCACGGGATTCGAGCAATATTGATTGCCGATTTGTTGTCGCAAGTACAACCTCATCGGTTTATCTCCTTCAACCTTCGGCTCCTCTAAGATCTTCCGAAGCCATAACAACTCACATACTCCTTGAGCCATAGCTCGAACTCGGACTCATCGCTTTCGAGAAACAAGCTGGTTGTTTCTTGCTCCTCCAAGTAACTAAGTTGCCCCAGACAAAGGAGCAATAGCCGGTGGTAGATCTCCGTCTCGTAGAACTTCCGCCCCAATCAAGCATCGGTGAAGATCTCCACTCTTCGGCTCCCATTCTTTGAAAACATAATTCCTTTACCCGGCTTCCTTTCAAGTAATGAAGAATCCGATGAAACGACCTTGGAGTGTTTTTCGATGGACAATGCATAAACCGACTAACCAAGCTCACTTTCGCAAACGCAATATATCGGCCTTGTATGCGCCAAATAAATTAGCTTCCCCACCAGCTTCTGATACCGGTTCTTGTCCACAGCCTCAGCACCATCTAATTTTTCGAGTTTCTGATTCGGATCGACAGGAGTTGCCACTGGTTTACATCCGAGTAATCCAGTCTCTTTCAAGAGATCAAGAACATATTTTCTTTGTGAGATAACTATTCCTTTTGAGGATCTAGCCACCTCCATTCCAAGAAAATATTTGAGTTGTCCTAGATCTTTGACTTCAAACCGGTTGGATAAGAAGTTCTTCATTGACTCCAACTCTACTATGTCATCTCCTGTCATCACAATGTCATCTACATACACAATTAAAATAGCAATTTTACCATGATTGTGTTTGTAGAACATCGTGTGATCTGAATGAGCTTGAGTGTAACCACATTGTTTCACAGTTCTCGTGAATCTTTCGAACCATGCCCTCGGAGATTGTTTCAATCCATATATGGATTTCTTTAGCTTACATACTCTGCCATCCTTCTTTAGCTCATCAAAGCCTGGTGGAGCTTCCATATACACCTCCTCCTCTAGTTCGCCGTTTAAGAACGCGTTCTTCACATCAAGCTGTCTGAGAGGCCAATCCAGATTAGCGGCTAACGAGAGAAGAACACGTACGGTGTTTAGTTTGGCCACAGGAGCGAAGGTTTCCTCGTAGTCAAGACCGTATGTCGAGTGAAGCCTCGTCCTACGAGTCGAGCCTTGTATCTCTCAACCGAGCCATCGGCATGGTATTTTATGGTAAACACCCACTTGCGCCTACACATTTTTTCCTTCGGGTAAAAGAGGTAAGATCCCACGTGTCATTCTTCTTCGGGGCCTTCAACTCCTCAAAGACCGCCTCTCTCCATCTCGGAACCTCTAGAGCTTCATGTATCGACTTAGGTAGTTCATCATCCATAATCCTGGTGGAAAAGGCTTTGAAATCTGGTGAGAGATTATGATAAGATACGAAATTGGATATTGGATGTTTTGTGGTACGTGATCTGAAACCTTTGCGTAAGGCTATGGGTTCAAAGAAATCTGTAGAAGGTTCTAAATTTGGAAGAGAAGTAGGAGAAAGAGCAGTCGTACCTTGGACCTCGGTCGAGTCCGATGATTGGCCCACCTCGGAAGCTGGTGGAATATTACTTAGTTGAGTCCTCCTTTTAGAATAAACACGAAGTTCAGTAGGTGGTTCCAAGTTGTTTTCTACCTGGGTCTCACGAGGTTGTGAATTTATAGGTTGTGAAATCCTAGGATTAGTTACAGAAATAATTGATTCCACTGAACTATTTTCAACCGATTTTGGCAAAGATATTTGTTCCCAAAAACTCATTTCGAGTAATCATTCTTCCCAGGAATCGAGTTTTTTTCAAAAAAGGTTGTTTTTCAAAAAAAGTGACATCCATACTTACGTAATATTTTCCAGATTTAGGATCAAAACATTTATACCCTTTTTGTGTTGGTGAAAAACCAAGAAATATGCATTTATGTGCCCGGGGATCAAGCTTTCCTCTATTATGGCCGCGTATATGAACAAAAGCAATGCAACCAAAAATTTTAGGTGTTAAATCGTTGAACGATCTATTTCCAGGAAACATATTCTTTAGTGCTTGCAAAGGAGTGATATAATTAAGAACTCTTGTAGGCATTCGATTAATCGATAAGTCGCAGTTAAGAGCGCTTCATTCCAAAAACGATTAGGAACATTCATAGCAAATAATAACGCCTAGACACCTCTAATAAATGCCTATTTTTCCTCTCACCACTCATTTTGTTTGGGAGTATCAACGCAAGAACTGTGATGAATAATTCCTTTTCTTTCAAAAATCACCTAAGATTGCATTAAAATATTCTCGGCCATTATCGGTTCTAAGAGCTTGAATATTAGTATGAAAGCGAGTATTAATCAAAGAGTGAAAATTTTTGAAAACATTTGCGGCCTCGGATTTTTCCTTTAGAAGATAAATCCATGTGACTCTAGTGTGATCATCAATGAATGTGATGAACCATCTAGAACCTGAGGCAATTTTTACTCTTGAAGGGCCCCAAATATCACTATGCACGAGTGAAAAAGGTTTTGATGGCATATACTTCAAAGAAGGATAAACAGATCTATGATGTTTTGCCAACTCACAAACTTCACAACAAAAAGATGAAATGTCTTTATTTTTAAAAAGATTTGGAAACAAATATTTCAAGTAATTAAAGCTGGGATGGCCTAACCTATAATGCCACAACATTATGTCATTCTCGCAAGACAAGGTAGTTAAACATCTTGGTTTCGAACTTGTTCATCTGAAGGATTTTCCGAGACCAAGTGATAGAGTCCATCAACTTCCTTAGCATTGCCAATCATCTTCCCCGAACAAGGGTCCTGACATTCAAATCCAAACCAAATGTTATTGTAGCAATACATTTGCAATCATGAATAATACGACTAATGAGAGATGAGATTGCAAGAAATCTTTGGAACATGTAGGACATTTAGTAATGTAAGAGATGGAGACATAATAATAGAACCTTTTCCAGCAATAGAGGTTAAAGAACCATCGGCAATTTTAACTTTCAAATTTCCAGATAAAGGATAATATGTCGAGAATATGGAGGAACTACCAATCATATGATCGGTTGCCCCGAATCTATGATCCAAGGGTTTAATTTTGAGCCTACTTTGTGAAAGTTGTAGGGTAAGTACCTTTTTGAGCTAAAGAAGAAGAGGCAATGTAAGATGATGAGTTAGGAGTGTTGGATACAATTGAATGAGAACTCATTAGTTGATACAATTGCTCTAGCCGTTGTTTTTCTTTGAAGGCGACGTCTCTAAGGCGATTTCACTCTTTGGAAGTGTTTTCGGATGAGGCATGAAAACCCTTTGAATCACGAGGATTCGGTTAGATGAAGAGTTCTCATTGGCGCTTTCCATGCAGACTTCCAACATTTGGCCTTAACATGCCCCGGCTTGTTGCAATGCTCGCAGATTGGCCGGTCTTTATCGCTCGCGACGACGGTCGTTACGGCGTGGTGGGCGACTAGAGAACAGGCGAAGGCTCGGTGGGGAGCCGGTGAGTGTCCTCCGAGCATGACGGTCCGCCGACTCTCCTATCTTTTGACCTCGGCAAAGACTTCTCTAGTACTCGGTAGTGGATCACGACCAAGAATGCGTCCTCTCACTTCATCTAATTCCTTATTAAGGCCGACGAGGAATTCGAAGACACGTTCTTTTTCCACCATTTTTCGAAACAAAGCCCTGTCCTTCGCACGCACCTCCACTCATAATCGCCGAACATATCTACCTCTTGCCACAAGGTTTTTAAGTCGGTATAATATTGAGTGACAGTTTTCTCACCTTGTTTTAGCCTCCATAGGCCGAGTTTTTAGCTCAAACCACCGTCCCGCATTCCCGAGATCGAATAAGTCTCGTTCACAAGAAATTCAAATGTCATGAGCGTAGGTAGGAAGAGATAGGTTCTTCCTACACTCGAGTCCATAGAATTTATGAGCAAATATGTTTTGCTATCTTTTTCTTTGATTATACTGACTAAAAACATATCAAATAGAATAAATATACTTTCCTAATATAATTATTTTAATATTCTCGACAATATGTTTTGCCTTTTCTTTGAAAAACATATCATTTTCACAGAGTTTTAGTTTTAGTGGGGGAGTGTTCTAGTCTTTACTTGTTTGTTCCCTTTTTTATTTAATTAAAAATTGGTTCATCAAAGGTGATTTATATATTTTTTGTACGTGTCATATATCAATTCTTCATTAATTACATAGCTGTATAAAAGTGTCTACGGAACATTGGGTTTGATCAAACTCCAAAACGATTGTAGAGATTTGGGAATTGGATTTCTTTGACATTCTTCAGTTATTTTTTACTTGTATTGGGTCTCTATAAACATTAATTTTGATCTATGCAAGTAGATTGTACAAATATTATGAAATATGTTTCCTTAAATGGATTTTTTATAACTTTGAGTCTTGTGATGCGATCCCAATGATTATTACCATCCAGAGTGTTGAAGGAAAATAGTCATGAAGAGAAAAACAAGAGAGAGAAGAAAAATCCGTGTCAAGGGTGAAATAATAACATAAGACGCTGCATATTGACTAATATCGAGAGCTTACTTTTATGCATAATGTAATAAATTTTTTTTCTATAATATTTTGTGGCTTACATTTGAGAAAGTATTATGCTATGTTTGGCATAGGAACCCAAAATAGCCTTTTGTTTTTGAAAATAAATAGTACCTGTATCTGGTTTTATGATATACAGACTATTTCCAAATTCAACTTAAAAAAACTATTAAATGGAAACTCAATGTTTTCAAGGCGGCAACGCAGACAAAAAAATTTAGTTAGACCTCCCTAAGAAATAATTTAATTTATTTAGAGACTCATCAACAGTAAGGGACATGTTTTTCACCTACACATTCTCATCAACATATTTACCTCCACACTTTTCAACACACTTTGAAATAAAAAGTATTTTCAAACAAATAAAATAATAATTTTTTTTGAAAATTACAGAGACTTCCTTGAAAAGTTGTAAAAAATATTTTCAAGCCCACCGCTTGCTGTTAAGGACTAGGCAGTGGGCACCCCTAAATGCATGCCTTGAATACACTGGGGGAACTTGGGAAACAATTGAAGAGGTTGCTCTCCATGTTTTCGCCTTTTACGGGCTGCATTAAAGGAAAACAGTCAAAACTGTATTTCCCAGCCTTGTTTTCTCTAGCTCTCTTCTAGTAATCTGTGGAGTTCTTGAACTATTATACTTGATGATTATGGCAAAAATCTCAGTGCCTTTTTTTTTTGCTGTAAAATAAATTATTTTTAATGGTTTTGAACAATTCACAGTTGTTATATAATAGATCGACATAATTCATTTTATTTATATATTACTAAAAATGTGCTTGTATAACATAAAATTGCAGGTTATTTATGTGTGGATTTGTATTGAATTGTTATATGGTACATAAAGACATGGCATGGCTGACCCAAGAGGAACTGCTGTTCGGTTTTCACCTTTAGAATTTGATGCCAGTTGGTGGAACCATGGAAGTCTGTGCAGTGTATTGCTAACTTTTGTTGGCATTTCACAAAGGTGTACGAGTAATTGTTCGTTGTTGCTGTGGGGCCATATATGAAACACAGTGGAACACTTTCATTTTGGTAAATTGCACTTTTCACAATCTATTTCCTTTCATTCTTTTCAATGATTAAATCTATTGGCATTTTAGTAAAGAGAACTATTTACTGTTTTCGCTTTTATTCTCCTACTTTATCAGCCTGCCTCCTACATCAACACTGAACATGGGCGAAAATAAGTTTGTGGTGCTAGAATCCTTTCATTATTTGAGTGTTGACTGATTGACCTTTTTACCACAAAAAATTGTAAATGTCGTTGTGATATAGTAGTTTTAGAAGGAAATGATGATGGGAAACACATGGAAGCCATCCTTATTTTACATGACACTCTGATGTCTGCCAAGGTTAGGAACGTCGAATTACAGATAGCTGAGGATAGCTGAAACCCACTCATCGACATGTTGACTCTTTTTTGAAATTATGTCTAGTTTTGGGTAGATTTATGTTTTAGGCACACAAGGACCCCTAGTGAGCTTTGTATGCTTGTCTGCTTTGCCTGTATTATTCAAAATCCAGCCAATACTTGCCTTCTATGAAACTGCAAAAACTAGGCAAAACAATGTTAGGCGGTTCCTTATTTGTTGATTGATTGATCTCTACTGGGCAAAGGTGATAGGCTCATGGACCAACTTGCATCGTAAAGGGACTGGAGTTGTTTGCTAAAGTTAGACACCCCATGAAGAGGTTGTCAGTGTGTTGAGTGAGACGCTAAGCACACGAGAAGAGAGAGTAGTACAAGGAGGAGGAACAATGGAATACTTCTAGATGAGAGAGAAAACCAGAAACCCAATCTTTTTATGCCGACTCCCCTGTCTTTCACCTATAGATTCACTTCAGCCAACATGCTTTAATAGAAACTTTAAGAACATGAAAGAAACCCACTTGGACATGGTACACATTTTTGTCAAATTTGGTATTTTGATTTCACATGTCATATTTGGTTGTGCTCCCAATGCCTTACAAAAGTGATTTTGAGATTGTATAGGTTGCCTTTGATTCTGTAGCTGCTAACCTATGATTGGAACCTTTTTTTTTTTTTTCCTTTATTTGAAGTAATAAACTTGGGTAGATAATATATATGATCTCTGAAATCAAAGCAATGTACAGAACTTGAAGTTTTATTTGTTTTTTAGTTTTGATTAGACCATAAATGAAGGGGAAAAGATTAGTGACTTTTGCATAGTAACATTGAGGAACGAAAAGAGTTCAACACATAGTGCAAGTGGGAGGATTTGGTCAGTGAAGCTAAGCAGGTTTGAATGGAACTGAAGGGACGATCAGGGCACCTGATGCTATTGTAGGGCTGCAGAAAATCTTTCCCTTTTCTCAGCTGTTTATTTTTTTCGCTTTTCTGAAGCAAAACACAATTCTTCACATCAATCATCTCCCGCTAAGGACAAAAACTGCGCTTTTGACCCACTGTGCCAGTCTTACTCTCTAATTCTTCTTCTCAATCTTGCCCTTGTTTGAAGACTTGGATGAGTTGTTTAGTTGGTTGATAATGCATATGCCCCTTAATTATTCACTCTACCCCAAGCTTAAGTAGGAATTATTCTCATGTAAGATGTCCATTCAATCACATAGATACAAGTCTTCCTATTGTTTGAGAGTACTGGTTATTTGTGTCCCTTCAATCACCCAGAAGTCTTGCAATTGTTTGAGAGAATATCTTAGTGTTTGTGGTGAAGGGTTCATTAGCAAAACTATAGAGGTTGTTTGAGGGTTTTAGCGGAAAGGGCGAGAAGGAAATGGAGGAAGAGATGAGGGCAATTTCAGAAAGTAGAGATGAGTAAGGATATTTGTCGTACTTGGTCTTGTTTGTGCAAATCTTGTTACCCATGTGTTTAGATTCTGAAGCTACATGTATAGTGCTGGATTCTGTTACCATGGGAGAACAAAACTTTGCATACAAAACAGACACAAAGGACCCTTTCACTCTCTCACTATGCTAAAGGAGGGAGAGAGAAATAGAGAGAACCAACTTTTGTGAGCTGCGAAGACTGATACTTTCATTCACAAAACCAAAAAGATCACTATTTTCTTATATGTTTTTGTCTCTTCTTTGGATGTTTAAGATTAATTATCCATCATCCAATCCTGTGTTATAGGTAAAGTTACTGTCAAAGGCACAGTGTTATTGTGATTTAAGAAAATGATCATCTCAAACTAACCATCACAATTGAACACGTTTCCCTAACTTAACTACTTCATTGTTAGAAGTTTTTCTTTTTTCCTTGTCGGAAGTTTTATTTTTCATTTATGATTGGCATAGTGTGTCTTTGACTCTTTGTATTGTTTTGTTCCAAACGTTGTCAAAAGAACAATCACTGATTGTCATATCGTTCTATTATTAAAGTTACAATTCTTGAAAGCCAACTTTATTGCAGTTGAATGTTCTTTGGAACAATTAGGATTAGCTAATCGATGTATTTTTATCAAGGTAAGTGTTCTATTAGGGGTAGACAGTGGTTTCCTTAAAACCGCCCAAACCGCCTGGTTTGGTCTAATCTGATTTCTTAAACTCGCAATTTGGGGTGGTTTAAAAAACTTGAAAACCGTAATTTCGTGGTTTGGTGGTGATTTTCATTTCTAAAAAATCGCGGTCACCAAATCGAATGGCGTTTTAAGGATTTCTATATTTTTACACCCTCGAAACCCTAACCCTATTACCCAAATGCAATTAATCAATGTGTTCAGCCAAATCGTGCAAATGAAAGGGCATTTTTGGTGGATGGTCATGTATGTACATGTTTTTTGTTGTATTTTTGTAGATGGACATGTATAGACTTTTATAAAATGTACGCCAGATTTTTTTTTTTAATTGAAAATGTGTTGCAGGAAAATCGCAAAATCAAGCCGATCAAACTGTGCAAATTAACTTTGGTCGATCTGGGTGTGTTTTAATGGTTCAGATTCGGTGATAGTTTGCAAAACTGTCAAACTGTGAATTCTTGGTTTGGTTTGAGAGTTTTCACTACCAAACTGCGTTTTGCCCACCCCTTGTTTTTATGTGGTCATGTTCTATTGAATGTATTAAGTCATTTTTTTTAAAAAAAAAAACCTACTTCGTACTCAAATAAATATTTGGAGAGATTTACACTTGTATTTTTGTTCATGAACCCATCATAAAGCAAAGTGAGATTATATTGTCGGGCCATACATGCAAGGGTAAAAAAAGGGTAATTAATGTTATTTTGACATGTTGTCTTTGGATTGTCATTATTTAAAACAACAATAATAACAAAAAGAAGAGTTAACTGCCTTTTCATGTTTTGAAAGATTTTTTTTTTCTTATTAAGAAATCTTTACTTGTATGCCCAACGGAGGTCTGGCAAGATTGCTCAGGATTGGTTATAATCATAACACATCTCATTTTAACTTGTTCGGAATGTCACAATAGTAAAAATAATAATAGAGTTGTGTGAATTAAGCGCATGATATCGGTTTCAATTCCTTAGTGCAGAAAGATAGTTCGTTTCACTGGAATACGTCTATGATGATTATGTTAGGGCTTCGTGAAAATAATTATACTCGTATGGATACCCAGTGATATGAAAAAGTAAAAATAAAAATAACAAACCTCGTTGAATTTAGCAAGCAATATAAAATTACTAGTGTTGTATTCATATGCGTGAAGAGGAAAAAATAAAACGAGAGAGGACCAAAAAGTAAGAAATGATGATCCGCCGCCACGTGTCCTACTACCACTATTATTTCAGGAGATTTTAAGACATTCCTATAAATACGACTCCACTCTGCATGCTCTGACCATCTCATAAACACACAACAAATTGAAAGATCAGATCAGATACTAAAGCTAGATAGCTATTATTATTACATTATCTAACTCTTTGTTAATGGCTTCCATCAACACCGCGTTATTGGACGCGAATTGCGTCTTCTCCACCACTGACTTTCGCGACTTCTTCTCTTCCATTATCGACGACGATACAGCCCCTAGCACTGCATTAACTACATCATGGATTAACCATCACCAGCAACAGCAACAGCAACAGCAACAGCAACAAAGCTTATTCTTCCCTTCCTACATAGGAAATACTACTAGTACTGCTGACTATATGGTGCCAACAACAGAGTCGTCAATAAATGACCCTGTTAACTATAATGTTAACTCTTCGGACCCCCTCTTCGGTGCTCTGATGCTGCCCGACCGACCACTCTTCGAGGTTCCAATTTTCAATAATACAATGTTGCAGGTTGATGATCATGATCAGGAGGATCCTTACCATCACCATGGTCGGTTTGTTGACATGATTAACAATGGTGACCATAATCATCAGTACATGCACCAAAAACAGCAAGAAGCCTATGATCATGATCATCATGATCAGTTCATTATCAGTACTACTACTGCTGCTGCTGCTGCTGCTGATCATACAGAGAATTTCAACCAATTCGTCTCGGATTTCCAGCCATTAATGTATGGCCGCTCCGATTCTAACTGGGTATGTACGTAATATCATATCCATGTATGTATTATCATATTACATGAAGAGGCCATGTATATATATAAATATGCGTGTCTGTGTGTGTGTACATAGGGAATTGAAGGAAGAACATTGATGTTGGGAAACATGGAGGAGGCAAACGTGAAAGTTCGACGATACTCAATGGAGGAAAGGAAGGACAGGATCATGAAGTATCTGAAGAAGAGAAACCAAAGGAACTTCAACAAAACCATCAAGGTCGTCTATACATATTCAATTAGCTATTCGTTAATATCGAAGTCATTAATGAATTTTTCTAAACTAGTTGAATAATGGTGATTTCGCAGTATGCTTGTCGGAAGACCTTGGCAGATAGGAGGATTAGAGTGAGAGGGAGATTTGCAAGGAACAATGAAGTTGGAGGAGAGGAGGTCCCAATGGCAGCATCCATGTCCACCACCAACATCACCATTAATCAACTAGATCGAGACGAGGAATACTACGATACCTGCGCCGAGGTATATATAACATGTTCGATATCATGCATTACTATTACAACAACAACAACATACCCTCAATCCCAAATTAGTTAAGATTGGCTGCACGGATCAAACTCTTCCATTGTCCGATACTATTAGAACAAGTTAAATTAATTAGTGCACAACTCTATTCACGATAAATGAATAGTAACTTTTAAATTAAACTTGATCAGTTGGTTTTAAAAGAATTGCTGAAACTTAATTGTATTATTTTGTTGTGATTGTAGATTAAAGAACAGAATATTGGGGAGGATGGTTACAAGATGCTGTCACAAGTCTTATGTATTTGCCAATCTTTGCAGGCTGATCATTCATGCATCACTTTAATAACATTATATACCTTTTTGAGGCTCGATCATGGCGATAAGTGGACAACTACTGTATTAATTGTTGGAAAAGAACTGTTGATTGCAAATTGTTAGTACTTGAAATAACAAATTTAATTGTTTATGCTCTTTTCATTAACTTTAACTACTTTAATTATTATACAAGTCTCTTCCTCATCATTAGATATATATGTCATATAATTAATGAATTGACCACATGTGACGGTCTTAATTTTCCTCAAACTGGGCCCCGCTTCGGTTAAGCCCACTTGGACTCCCGAGCCAGTCTCGCAAGTTCAATGTAGACGTCCTAATCAGCCTTTTAATCCATCATTATAAGTAAATTCAAAAGTTTTAAATTGAGTTATTAATATTTTTCAAGTTTAACAATTTAGCGGAAGCAATTAATGCATTAAATAACTCAACAATAATTGTAAAAGAGTTGGACAACTTAATTGTGGAACCCTGCATATGCATATCATCATCAATGAACATTCAGATGAGAGTAAATACAGAATATACATGCCCAAAATCTCAGCGTTTTTAAAACAAATATATCTAATAATACAAAAGATTCATCTAGCTATGGAGTCTTCTCCTCCTTGGAACCGTGGATCTGCACTCGGTCAAACACAAGAATGACGAGCCCAGGTAAATAAAAGCCAGTATGATCTAAACAGTAATTCAAAATAAATGAAGCAGCCTAAAATTCATGTGGATAGAAAGAAAGCTATATGGAAGACATGATAATGAGACTGTAAAAATGAAAGTACAACGAGAAATGAGTGTCAAAGGAAACAATAGAGAGGTGCCCAAGTGGTCTAAGACCACCGAGTGCGGGTGTCACAGGGTCGGGGTCGTAGAGTCGCGGCAACGCCAAACGGACTCAAGTTTTAGGACGCGACATCACCTGCCGTACCTAGACCGTTGCGAATGAGGGATATCAACGGTGCCCTGGATAAAACACATCTCATTCCGACCAAATACTCAACTGACTCGAGGTCATGGCCCCGGTTGCAAGCCGACAACCACTCCAATCAGAGACACTCGTATGACTCACTTGGCCCTCAGACACTCATAAGTGGGTAGGAATTCCAATGAATGGACACAATACAATATCAATAAGATATAAGCTCAAATGAAATACTGTGCATTTCCTAGTTGGTTTTACTTATCTTGAGAAATTGCAAATCGTCCTCAAAACGTCCTGCTCACGCCTCGATATGCGCATCTGACACCCGACAATAGCCTCCTAAGTCCCTGGTGTTTATTTATACCAATTAAGTTACTTAAGTCATTCAAATCAAAACCAAACCACTTAAGTAAACCATATCGGAATTGACTACAAGATTTATCAATTAGAATTGTAGTTGAAATCAATGTGGTTTAGAACCTCATCACCATGTCCTTCAATGGAGGTCTCAACTGCAAAATCCATTCGTCTTCTTCGCGAGCAATCCATCGCGTCGTCGAGTTTTGTCGAAGTCACGCCTCATTGTCCACTATTGTTGTGTCTCGTCGGGGATCGATTGGTCCAACAACGCGCCACTGTCATCGCCGCTGCTGAGACACCGCCCCTCCTCGCCGGCGTCCTCCGTGTCGCTGATCGTCGTCTTCCCCGCAATCGCGCCACCTCCTGGCGCTGGAGCCGCCGTCCGTGCCCCTGTCGCTACGAGCCGTTGTCCGTGTGCCGGAGCTTCGCCGCGCTGCTCCCTTCTCTCACTCTCTCCGTCTTCTCTCTTTCTTTCTCTCTTTTTTTTTTCTCTCTCCTCTCTCTTATTATCCGATCTTTTTTTTTTACTCATCTCCTCAATTTGATGCGTCCGAATTAAACCCCGAAAACTACCCAATTTTCCTCAAAAATTGACCAAAATACCATTGCACACCGCATGTAAAACTTAACTTGACCTTATTTCGGGTCGATTAAAAGACGGATCACGATGAGTGGGTCCCACATGCAACTCTAAAATGACACATGGCACCGGTTCGATTTTTAACGTGGTTACACCAACATTGATTCTTGTTGATGTACTGTGAGTGTTTTTGGAAAAATAAAAATAAAAATAGCTGCTGCCATGTTAATTATCTACAAGTTTGATAAATGAAAAGGTGCTTACATTACGCAGTAGTACCCTTTGATGTTCAGATTTGGAAATTCATATTAATCTTGAACAGTGGAACGACAAGAATGAAATCTTGTCTACATATATAGTGGCATATTTGTTTGTACGAAAAAATGCTAAATGAGTATTCCTTTATGCCTCTTGGATTCCAAAAAAAAAAAAAAAAAAAAAAAAAAAAAAAAAGAGGATGTATAGAAGATCTAACTAGATGTAGCAAAATTACAAGGAAAAAAACTGTTTGTGAGTTTAATTAGAGCATAAACTTCAATTTGATAAGCATCATCACTCTCAACCTTTAATCCCCATCCACCCTCGTCGGCACAAAACAAAACTAATATACAATTTTATTTTATTTTTGTTAAATGGCTCCAATATGAGTTGTTTAGCAAGTAATGCATCATCCATCTCGCTAGTAATGTTTTAGCACAAATTTAATTAACATTGTATTACATATTGTTAAAGTAAATTTTACTTTATTATCCCTTTTTAATTAAAAAAGAATCTGATTAATTGAGATTTAGTTTATATATTAAATGGAGAATTTTATAGGACCGCAATTAGGCTAGCTATGCTCTATGGAAATGAATATTGGGGGTATACTCGTAAAGATAGAATAAGAAATATAGAAATTCAAAGACAAGTAGAAGTAACACCAATTAATACAGAGATTAGGGAAGGGCGGTTGCGGTGATTTGGTCACCTGCAAAGACAACCTACAAATGACCCTACTAAAAAATTAGACTCAATAGAAACTGTAGAAATTTGACGAGGTAGGGGTAGACCAAAGTTAATATGTGATGCATTAATTAGGAGAGATTTAAATGATTTGGAAAGCTCACCATCAATTGTACTTAATCGAGTATAATGAAAAAGTTCGATTTATGTAGCCGACTCCAATTAATTTGAGACTGATGATATTATGTTGTTGTTGTTGTATAACTCAATAGACGCACTCATGCATATGTGATCGATTTGACAGGCGTCACATCACAATCACTTTTTGTGTCCCAGTGTTAATACTAGGCACATTGCCTTTAATCCAAGACTTTTTTGAATGCATGCTTTCTTCATCTTTAAGCTTCCAATCAATTTATTCTATACGCTTGTCTGCTACACCTACACAGCTTTCCTAAACGCTCTTGCCTTGCGCAAGCGCGAAAAGCTGTTTAAGTTCGAGTAGCAAAGGACTCGTAATCCTTAAGTAGGGTCTCAATTTTGAGTCTATGTGGACAGTGGGAATGTGCGGACCGAAGTATACATATAGTCCTTCATAGGTTGAGTGTGACTTCATAAAAAAAGCACACAAGTGTGGATCTCTCGATCCCCACATAGTAAGGAGGCCTTTTGTAGTAAAACCCGACGCCTATGAGTTGAAGGTGGCTGCGGTACTAGTACAATTAAATGTCTTTTAGTCTAAAATTAAATTTGATGGAACCTTCATGAAATGTATTGAGTTAATTCATCTGCATATTTGATCTAAGAATTAGATGTGTAGAAGATGGATTCCTGATTATAACAATTTCAGTCAAAAAAGAGGATTTGTTATTACCTTCCCTTAATATATATATATATATATGAGTACTACAATGGCAACCAATTTACTTCCTTGAATTGCAACACATAGTTAATCAGAAAAATGGATTGTTTTTTCGCAGTAACCGCGCTTTCACTTGACGAATCTTTGCATCAACTCTGGCTGAAAAACCAATATGAATCTTCTTTCTTGAGTGATGTTGCTCTCTTAACCATATCAAGTTGTCTGTAATATTAACATGATTGTCCATCGGAATGAACAAACTTTGGATCGCAACGTGCAAGAAGTAAGGAAGAAGAGAAATGACTAGAACCAGCAACGTGACCAACCAAAATGTAGGTGCTGAAATGAGTGCTTCCTTGAGAAGATGGAATCCTCCCTTTGAGTGTGCAGGAGGAATTTCGCCGTAGACATACAAGAAGATGTACCAAAAGGCAATGCTTCCCCAAATGAAAAAATGATGAATCCAAGTGAAGTGGTTAATGATTAGAGCAATCTGGCAGTTGACTGTCCATATAACACAAGTATATGTAATGGCTCCAAGTATAGCAATATCAGCAACGTTTCCCTTGTCCCGAAAAGCTGATGAGGAGGCGAAGGCGTGAATGTTTATGGTGAAGATGGTAAGAGAAGCGTAAACACCGTTCATTATCCAACCAACAACGCGCGACCAGCTGAAGTAAATGTTCTGTTGTCCCTGCTGATAAAGCGCCGGAAACTGCCGGTGGTTTACGCAAGCACAAATTTTCAGTATATACTTAACAAATGCTAAAGAACATGAAACATATTAATAATATATACCTGTTGGCATACACTTGATGAAACATCCTGTTCAAGGACACCTAAAGATATGACTGGCAAGGATGTCAAGGCAACATTGAATAAGGTCATATACCAATCGTCGTATATGACCCCCCCGGAGAAACTTGTGCATAACTCGACGTAGAATAGAGTGAGACCAAATGCTACATTTTTGTATATGAAATATAGAATCTGCAATCAAATTAAGCAAAAGAAAGTGATCAAGCATTGGAGATAGCTGGCTGGTATTGTCTGTTGAGATAAGATAAATATATGTGAGTTCACTTCACCATTTTGGAAATTCGCTTATAACACCAATGTCCGTGGACTAAGAGCAGCCGTTCCAGGTATCGGAACTGAGGCAATGAGAAGTCACTTGCCATGACAGCCTGTGAATTTCATCAGTAGGAAATTAATACATAGGTCAAAAGATTTGGCGAATGAATGCATCATTTCAGACCCTACTAACCTCCTATATATATATATAGAGTCCCTAAAGATTACTTCATTGTAAAATACCAAGAGAGACATTTCATTCTCAAAAATGGATATGAATTAAGTTGCGAAAACTCCAAAACCATTATTACTATATAGATCGATCGACTTGGTCACAACAGATCGCTCAAATGTCATATGACAAATAATATCATGCATCGGTAAAATGATATTTGATCTCTCATCACATCAAGGAGCTTGCATTTCTAAATCTTATATGGAATGTGATTCAGATTTTCCTGATTAAAACTCATTCGCGGTATAATGAAATATTGTTCAATATTCAGCCACAAACACAATGTTGCAAGCATGATCCTTGGATATATATATTGAACACTGCAAACTGGAAACTCACCTGCATTCCTTCCATGCCGCTGATCCCAACTCCGATGTCAGCCTCTTGAATCATTCCAACATCATTCGCCCCATCCCCAATCGCTAAGATTGTACCTCCAGTGTATTCCTTCACTGATCTCGTGACCTGAAAAAATAATCACATGATGTAGTCACAGCCACCAGACATGCTTGGATAAGTTCCATACAACAGTTGCCCGTACGACAAATATGTTCGAAGCATGATTCGTATCTTAAGACCATAGCTAGGCAACTAGATTTTCTTCACCCGTTCCGTGTTAATTGACTAATTAAAATTGCTTTCATATCATTGAAACAATAACTTCAGTTTTTTTGTTTTCATTTTTCAATGTTGATGGTAAAGTATAACAAGAACCAACCAAGTCTTACCAAGGCCTTTTGTTTGGGAGACACTCTACAGCATATAACAGAAGCACAATCTGTGGCCAAGCGTAAGAAATGTTCTTTAACATCACTTCTTAGAGCATGTTCAAGAGCTTCTCCGTCGATAATGAGAGCAAAAGGCACATTCCTTTTACTTTCTTCATGGATGAATTGATATGCAGTTCTAATTTGGAGCAAAATCTCTTCTTTCATGTCCTGAAAAATAAGTAACAAACAATTGAAAATATGGATTTGTAGGACTTTCATGATTATCTCCGCTTCAATCCGCAGAAAAATTACGCAAACTTATTATTTAGCTTCTCGATACCGTGATCCTACCCCCAACGGACGCTTGTATGAAAAAAAGGAAGTAAAACTCAAAATGATGTATGATGCTGTAATCTTGGCTTCAAAAGCTCAAATTATACTTTTGCATAATTACACCAACCATATTTTCCTTGTATCATGTATTTGTGTGAAATGCAACCATCTAACATAAACTAGAAACGTCGAAAATTTATCTCTTCGCCTTCTATTTTTCACAAATATAAGGCGTACCATTTCTTGGATCCTACGCTTGCCTTCTTTGCCTAAACATAGATGAAATTGTTTCATGTCATGTCTAAGCAAACTGCACGCGAATCTGCAACTCAAGAAAAACACAACAGTATGATGAGAACACCTATTTGCATAACCTTTCATTTGTCCTTGTTTTAGGAAGCCGAGGACAGAGAAGGAATAAGTTGTTAGATTGAGTAATTATTCACCCTATGTTAATAGCTGTCTCCTTTTTATCTCCAGTAAGTAGCCATATCTTTAGACCAGCCTGAGCAAGTTTATCTATGCACTCTGGAACCTGCCATGCACCAAAAGAAATATCATTCATCAGCTGTCATACTAATTTTTCAGAAAAGAATGAAATCTGATGAATCTATATGTATTGGCCATTGGAAAGAATACAACAGCAGCAGGTATTGAACCGAAAATCTTATATCTTAATGAGAAGATTCAGCAAAACCATGCCAACCACAAAACAGGACTATGATCATTAATTAGATTTGGTGATACTTAGATAACTCAGCATGTCCTAATTTTATTCATGCAATTGCCTATAGAAAAACTTGTTCACCTAATTTGGTCTCAATGCGTGACTGCATTTCTGCGCAGATAAAATCGATGGAGCTTTGTTATGACATGAAAATTCAACAACAACAACAAAGCCTCAATTGAAATTAGTTGGGGACGTTTGACTATATGGATCAAGCTCTTCCACTCCGCTCGATTATAATGGGTATGTTTGATTCAATTCATAGAGTGGCAAATGTTCTACGTTGATTGCCAGTCTATCATAATCCTCCTCCTTTATCCGGACTTGGGACCTGCTATATAGGGTATAGAGAAGCTCCTATATTCTCTACATATGTGGAATTTCTATATAAATTGAACCAGGAAAGAATTCACAAAGATGTGGAAACACATTCAATAGGATATATAGTACTGACTCCTTTTTGGAGTTTGTCTTCAATTGCAACAGCTCCCAAGAGGATTAACTCCTTTTCAATCATTTCGGATGCACTCTCCAGTAATTCTTCTCTTTCAGGCCTCATTGTGGTTTTAGCCTTGGTAAATATTTCCCTCCAACTTTCATATTCTTCTTGTTCAAGTTTTCGATAACCAAAGACAAGCGTACGCAAGCCATCTTCCGCATAATCAGAAAGGTGTGCCGTTGTTGCTTGCTGATAATGCTTTCCATTCTCTGCAAGTCTACTGTAGATTATGCTGGAAGGTAAAATTAGGAAAGCATAAGCCACCATTGAATCGATGAATAAGTAAAAAATCACGACGAGAGAGAGCATTTCTCTATGGCATTTTAATGTGAAATCCATGCAGTGGATATTAAAAAATAAAAAAACAAATCTTAGTTGATGATTTTGCATGGCTTTCTTAAAACAGTTCTGCAGTAAAAACTTATTGCGCCGCATTTTAGGCAAATTTGGCTGATCACAATCATCAAATTAACCAAAATTCATAGGAATGGTAGCGAACCTGTCAGCGCCTTTGCACAATAGAAATATCTCGTTGTTTTCATCTCTTACTATAACGGACATCCGCATTCGAGCACTGCTAAACTCCAATAGATTTAAAAGCTTGTACTCCCTGGTCAATGGGACTTAATCATCAATTCATCATAATGTGTGTGTATATATATATATATGTACACAGACCACAAAGAAAGTACATAGCAAGAAGTTGATCATGAGAAACCTCACCTCTCCACCTCCACCAGAGAAGAAGTGTCAAACTCTTTAAGAAGCAAGAGAGATTGAGTTCTTCGAAAAAAAGTGAAGCCGAACTCTTGAGCAGCAATCAGAAAAGCGACTTCTTCAGGCGATTCTGCCTCGTATTTTAGTTGGCCTTTTCCATCATTTTCAACAGCTATTCCTGTATGACATAAAGCCATGACCTTGAAAAACATTACTACATCGGATAGATTGGAGCTTCGCGTCCACATTTTGTTCGAAATCCTATCATCATAGAAGTTGAAACCCTTGACAACATCACTGCCTAATGCGCCATAGGATATCGACCTGTCAAAGCTATAACAGTATCTCTCAAGATCAGCACTAATTTGTTCAGATACAGCAAGATCAACTTCATTTATATCACCGCCGTATGAAATTCCTGCAATTGAACATTTCCTGAATTCCATTTGATTACATGTCAAAGTCCCAGTTTTATCAGATAGAATAATCTGGACCTGGCCTAGCTCTTCGTTCAGATTAGAAGTTCGAGCTTCAACAGATTTGCATGTAACCTCATCATACATCTCAATGTCTTTATTGATGAGCATTGCTTGTAAGACCTTCACAATTTCAATAGAAACATACAGAGAAATAGGTATCAAATAACCATACAGAATGAGAGCTCTAATAAGTTGCAGTGCACCTGATGACAGTGGCTTTGTCGGATCGAAGGGGTGTCCGGATTCATTTTTGTCCACACGAAGATACCACATTTTTTCCACATGAGATTTGGTGTATAGAGAAGATCCAACTGCTGTTATTAGTGATGTCATTACCAGCAATGAGAAGAGAATATAGATGATTTTGTCCATCTTTCTCTCCACTCGGCTTCGTTTCGAGGGAGAACTAGTTGAATTTTGTACAACCTTTGTATCTAGTCCACTGAAGATAACCACTCCATAAACATATTCAGTATTGCAAAGCTTCGAATCTCTTAAGAGAACCTGTGCTGGACCCAGGGGATATGACATTCCTTCAAATTCAAAGTTTCCGACGAAAGAGTATAGATTCGGGTTTGGATCCTCACAACGGACTGTTGCATTGAACTTGCTGAATTCCACATCATCATCCAGTGCAAGAGTGGCTTCTACACATCTCTTCAGTTTCAAATGAGTTTCCCCATCAAGGTTCATAGTGTCAACATAACAAATTCCATCTTCATAGCTTGAAGATATGAAAAGAAGATCACTTGGGAAGTATTCATTTTTTTCAACTTTGACAACATCTCCAACTTTAAGCATTTTCCATGTCTTACAAATAAATGTTCCATCGCCCTCGTGAACTTTTACCGTTCGAGAATTCACACGCAAATCCTGCACGTCGAAATAATTCAATAACCTGATCACTTGCTAAAGATAAAAAATTATTTCAACTAGCATGTATAAAATTAAGAAGATTAAAATTTTATGATAAAGTATGACAAAGTAGTATATATATATACAAGGTGAATGATCCTTATGAAATTTACCTGCATAAATCTATGCCAATCTTCCACACCTTCTTTAAGCATGCTAATCCCCACAACAAGCACTAAAGGAGCAACAACACTTTCCGGGGAGAAAGGCGCCCAATAAGTGAGAGACAACGCGGCAGCCAGCAGAAAATAAAGATTGGCAACTCTTCGGAACTGCTCAAAAATTGCTTTAGGAAGAAAAGTTGCAAAATTATACTTTCTAGTGGTAATATAATTGTTAGGATATCTGTAATAAGGCTTCGTTTTATGCATCCGGCGAGGCTCATTACAGTAGACCACCCTCGTAAAGCCAGGACCGCCAAATTCTCTAACTTGAGAGCCATCATTTAGGACACCTGCAGGTCTCAAACATGAAAAAGAGTACAACTTGCTCCACCTTACCTTCCCTTTACTTCTCCTAGCAGATGACACAGCCATATATATATATATATATATATAATCAATCAATTCAACACAAGAATCACTCCACTAATTATACACAGTACTACAAGAGCACTGAACCTTCAAACTGGAAGTGATAGAAGACATCATCAAACACATAGAACCACAGTAACCACCTACCTATGTCGTTCTAGGCAAGATTATAACGACTTATATCACGTCGAAGACTAGCTAGGCGATTTTCAAGCATGCATTAATTAGGAACATAAAAGCAATATAACATTGGTTCCATATGAATTAATATACAGAAAACTGCGAGATGCAAATCGTCTTAGGTACCCCATGTACCAATTGTCATTTCTAGTACTCCTTAATTTCTTTGGCTTTATTATAAGCATTGAGTTTTGCTCCCTTTTGTTTCATAACAATGAGAAACTTAATGGCAGGCCTGCAACAAGGTGAGTTTTTTATGCGGAAAAACGCTACCCCCCTACCCCACGAGCGCATTGATATTAACGGATTCATTTCTCTAAGAATTAATAGTACACCCGAAATAGAAAATGTATCAAAAACTTTAGTTTCAAGCTTGATTACTCTGTGATACATTTAGTTAGAATCAAGTTCGTCAATGAGTTGAATTAACTAAAATTGATCAAAGTGGGGATCTGTATACTTAATATTGGTTTACTTTCATTCCATTAAGTTTCAAATTTGTGCAACAACTATATAACAAGGGTGTTATGCTTTCGATCTCCTGCGCGAAAAAGAATCAAACTGAAGCAAACATTGTTCTTGCATTCAACAAACAGCATAGTTGATTCCAAAATCTATGATTTTTTTTTTTTTTTTTGATATTGTGATATCAAGGATTGCTCCTAATTATTTCATAGGGGACACACCCCACCCTACAAAAGATGTGTCTCGAATAATTAGAATAGGCGAACTAGAATCAAACTGAAGCAAACATTGTTTTTAAAAATTAAAATTTCAAAGTTTGTTCTAGATTTGCAACAAACGTAATAGTTTGTGTTTTTTTCTTTTTGTTATTACCTTCTTGATTCTCAAATTCTACCATAGTATTGTTTTAGCATTCTTTGAAAGTTTTGTCAAAATAAAAAAGTTTTTTTTTTTTTTTACTTTAGCAGAGTCGAATTCATGACTTCCCTAAACCTTCTTTATATAGCAAGTAAAAATGTCTTATCCATCTCACTAGGGATGTTTTGGCAAATAAAAAAGACTTCGTTTATAAAATGTTTTGATTTGATCTATCCAGACAAAGTAATCCATACTTAACACTTTATAATATACATACTTTTTTTTTTCTTTACAAAAATAATATTCGTTTAGTATTTGGAGGGTTTGACGAAGAAAAATATTTAATAGTAGTTGATTTTTTTCAAATTTACTTGAGGGCCAAGCAGACTTGCCATTTTGCTAATAGTTGAGTCGTACACTCTATTAAACATTTCGAGCCCCACTAGGGCACCCCACCCATTACTGAAAGCACCCATTGCAAAGGGCACCAAGTATTTACGGAAGTCACCCAACAAAATTGGGGTGAAATGCCAATAATACCTCATGTTCTTGAAGTTGAGCACTTCACTCACACACTCAAAGTTGCACCTCAACGCCCGACACCCGACGCCTATCCCAACCAACGCAGTCATGGAATTCTTTTTGGCTCTGGAGCAGAGCGAATGCCGAGACAGAGCCATAAGAGATTTTTGGCGGCCTTGTTCGCGTTTTATGTTGTTGTCGTTGTCATTGTCGTTGTTGTTTTTGTTGTTGTTTTTGTTGCGTTTTGACGGCATGCGCAACGTTTCATTGTTGTTGCATTTTGTGTGTTGTCGTGGCCTTGTTTGTGTATTGTTCAATTTCTTGACTTTTTTTTTTTGGAACCCCGTGGTTGTCCGCCATACAGGGCCGAAAATATGAACGAAATTGTCCGCCATACAGGGCCGAAAATATGAACGAAATCTCGTTCAGGCTTAACCGAAACTTATTAATAAGTCTCGGTCACCACATACCTAGACTTAATGATAAGTCTCTACCACCACATACCGAGATTTATTGATAAGTTTCAGCCATCACAGACTGAGATTTATTGATAATTAGTCTCGGCGAACATTTACTGTCGAGACTTATTAAAAGTTGAATTTTTTTTACAAAAAACAGAAGCAAATATATATTCTTGTAGCTCTTCCTATCCCATTATGTTACGTTGGTCCATTTGATGCTCAAAACCACTTCGAAATGGTCGGATCTAGAAAACCCTACAATGAAAACCAAAACTCCAAACTCGCTCTTTGCCACACCAAAACTATTGATTTAAAAGCTTAATATTATTGAAATCGATTGTTCCACATAATCGATTGTTGTGAACGTGAAAGCATCGATGCACGACTGTCGCCGACGGAACACTTGGGTTTCAGTGGAGATGAGAGAGGGGATAAGGTGGGATGCCCTAAAATTGGATGGAATGTGTTGGTGGTAGTGTGGTTTATTTATATGAAGAGGTAATTGTGTCATTTTCATTAATGTTCAATTTAGAGTAGAAAAAAAACCTAAAATGGGGGTGCCTCGGCAATTGGTGGGGTGCTCATAGCCGCGCTCAACGTTCTTAATAGTTGAAGTTCCCATATAGTGCTACTTCTTAAATCTCGTGACTCGAGATTCATCGACAGTCCTGATTCAGCGAAGAAACGTCTATATAAAAGAAGGTGTGGTATTAGGGTTTCGTCCCTCGCTCACTCTCCTCTTTATCTCTTGTTGGCTAAATTGTCGGCCGAGAGAGACAGAGGAACCCTAGCTCGTCAGATCTTCGTATGTACTTCTCTTCTCTTCTATCTTTCGTTCTCTCAATTGATTCGTCGTCTCTGTTTGACCTAATCGAAGAGAACTCGTTTTCCGGATCGAAGTTTGCATCTTTTACAATCTTCTCTTGATTTGTTGTGATGAAGTTTTCGATTTGTTGGTGTTTGATTCAAAGTTGAAGTTTTTTTTGTGTTTCTAGGGTTTATATTTGTAGTGAATTGGTGTCTGGATCTTTGGTTTAGTGCTTTAGGGTTTACTTCGTCGGATCTCGTTTGTTTTGTTCAGAATCTCCTTTATTTGTACCATAGACTGCATCATAGATTGATTATGCTTTGTTGTTGTTGTTGTTGTTGTGGGCGCTGATTGGCATGGTTGACCTTTATATCAGTTTTGGGTATTGGGTGATTTGATCCTGTGAAAAGATTCAACTTTTCGTTTTGATTCTTAACAGTTATAGGTTTTTTTTTATGTTGTTTTGAAGTTCTGGATTGATAAGATTTCTAGTTCGTTGATGCTTGTTGTCTATGTGGTTTCTTTGATGCGATAAAGGTTTAGTCAGCGTTAGGAGTCTTTGATGTTTCTCAAATCTTATTTGGCTTTGATTAGAGTCTCTATATATATATTTTGTGGTCTTAAGTTTTAGATGATGGTCATTGAATATGGAATATAGGCTGTACATGCAAGTTAATTCTGGTTTGATTGGTATTATTCTTGGCTAATTGTATGAGATATCTGTTTTTAGTGTATGAAAATATGTCTGAGAGATTATGGGAAAAATAGCATACTGTTTTAATTTGTAATATGCATGATAATGAGGCTTACTGGTTTGCTTCGCTACTATTTTTATGTTGCTTGACTGTATTTGTGCCATTGTGATATATTCATTAGCGGTTTCTGGATCATGCCATTTTATTATATTGTAATTAACTTTTCTCTTAACGTTTCAGGAACTTGAATCTACTCAAATCTTTTTTAGTGACACTTGAAAGCAGTCAAGATGGTATGTTCAACGGATCTGGATTGGTTTCCTAGATTGCTGCTTACCCTTTAAAGATTGTCTTCTTTTAAGAAAATGAGTTCTTCGTTTTTTAATTGGATACAAGGTCTCAAACTACGTTTTTATTTAATTTTACAGGTGAAGTTCACAGCAGACGAGCTCCGTCGCATCATGGACTTGAAACATAATATCCGTAACATGTCTGTCATTGCCCATGTCGACCACGGTAAGCTATTGTATTATATTGTTCTTGATTTGGTAGGATACTAGCGTCTGATATTACTGACTGAATGGAATATATGATCAGGGGTTTTCTTTGACGTTTTTTTTTTTTTCGTATCTTTGTCATTTATGTCTTGCTGCATTGATTTTTTGCCTTTATTTTTGGTGAGGTGTTGAAGTTTTCTTACTTCATCTTGTGTTTTGCAGGGAAATCTACTCTCACCGACTCACTTGTGGCTGCGGCTGGTATCATTGCCCAGGAAGTTGCAGGAGATGTTAGGATGACTGATACGCGGGCAGATGAAGCAGAACGTGGCATCACCATCAAGTCGACAGGAATTTCTCTTTACTATGAGATGACTGAAGAGTCCCTTAAAGACTTCAAGGGAGAAAGGCAAGGAAACGAGTACCTCATCAATCTCATTGATAGTCCTGGGCACGTCGACTTCTCATCAGAGGTTACTGCTGCTCTTCGTATCACTGATGGTGCCCTTGTTGTGGTTGACTGTGTCGAGGGTGTCTGTGTTCAGACTGAAACTGTCCTTAGGCAAGCCCTTGGTGAGAGAATCAGGCCCGTACTTACTGTCAACAAGATGGACCGATGCTTTCTTGAGCTCCAGGTTGAGGGAGAGGAGGCTTACCAGACTTTTCAGCGTGTGATAGAGAACGCCAATGTCATTATGGCCACATATGAAGATCCCCTTCTTGGTGATTGCCAGGTTTATCCCGAGAAAGGAACTGTGGCTTTCTCAGCTGGTTTGCACGGGTGGGCATTTACACTAACAAACTTCGCCAAGATGTATGCTTCGAAGTTTGGAGTTGATGAGTCAAAGATGATGGAGAGGCTCTGGGGGGAGAACTTTTTTGACCCGGCTACTAAGAAATGGACCAGCAAGAATACGGGTTCTCCTTCCTGTAAGCGAGGTTTCGTTCAGTTCTGTTATGAACCCATCAAGCAGATTATCAAAACTTGCATGAATGATGAGAAGGATAAGCTGTGGCCTATGTTGACCAAGCTTGGTGTGACCATGAAGTCAGAAGAGAAAGATTTAGTTGGGAAGGCATTGATGAAGCGTGTCATGCAGACTTGGCTTCCAGCCGCTAATGCCCTTCTGGAGATGATGATCTTTCACCTTCCCTCTCCTGCTAAGGCGCAGAAATACCGTGTTGAGAACTTGTACGAGGGACCGCTTGATGATATTTATGCTGCTGCTATCAGGAGCTGTGACCCAGAGGGGCCACTTATGCTCTATGTGTCAAAGATGATTCCGGCTTCTGACAAAGGTCGGTTCTTTGCTTTTGGTCGTGTTTTCTCTGGGAAAGTATCAACCGGTTTGAAGGTTAGGATTATGGGACCTAACTACATCCCTGGTCAGAAGAAAGATTTGTATGTTAAGAGTGTTCAAAGAACTGTTATTTGGATGGGGAAGAGGCAGGAGTCAGTTGAGGATGTGCCTTGCGGTAATACTGTCGCATTGGTTGGCTTAGATCAATTTATCACGAAAAATGCTACGCTGACCAATGAAAAGGAAACCGATGCACACCCTATCCGAGCAATGAAGTTTTCTGTCTCACCTGTTGTGCGTGTTGCTGTTCAGTGCAAGGTTGCTTCAGATCTTCCAAAGCTTGTTGAGGGTCTTAAGCGTTTGGCCAAGTCTGATCCCATGGTTGTTTGTACAATTGAGGAGTCCGGTGAACACATCATTGCTGGTGCTGGGGAGCTGCACCTTGAAATCTGCTTGAAGGACTTGGTCGATGATTTCATGGGTGGTGCTGAAATTATCAAGTCTGATCCAGTTGTCTCTTTTAGGGAAACTGTGCTTGAGAAGTCCTGCAGAACTGTGATGAGCAAGTCTCCAAACAAGCACAACAGACTCTACATGGAAGCACGCCCATTAGAAGAAGGCCTTGCCGAAGCAATTGACGATGGACGTATCGGTCCAAGGGACGATCCTAAAGTTCGTTCTAAGGTTCTGTCAGAAGAATTTGGGTGGGATAAAGACCTTGCAAAGAAGATATGGTGCTTTGGACCCGAGACAACTGGTCCTAACATGGTGGTTGATATGTGTAAGGGAGTCCAATACCTCAATGAAATCAAGGACTCAGTTGTGGCTGGTTTCCAGTGGGCTTCCAAAGAAGGTGCATTGGCTGAGGAGAACATGAGGGGCATCTGTTTTGAGGTCTGTGATGTTGTGCTGCACGCTGACGCGATCCACAGAGGTGGTGGGCAGGTCATCCCTACTGCCAGGAGAGTCATCTACGCCTCTCAGCTGACTGCAAAGCCAAGGCTGTTGGAGCCCGTCTACCTTGTCGAAATTCAAGCTCCGGAACAAGCACTTGGAGGCATCTATGGTGTTCTGAACCAGAAGCGTGGTCACGTCTTCGAGGAAATGCAAAGGCCTGGTACACCACTCTACAACATCAAGGCCTACCTCCCTGTTATCGAGTCCTTCGGTTTCTCCACTCTACTCAGGGCCAACACCTCCGGCCAGGCCTTCCCACAATGTGTGTTTGACCACTGGGACATGATGTCGTCTGATCCATTGGAGGTGGGATCGCAGGCTTCTACACTGGTCGCCGAGATCCGTAAGAGAAAGGGGTTGAAGGAGCAGATGACTCCTCTCTCTGAATTCGAGGACAAGCTGTAAGAAGTTGAAGGCAATCAGTAGCTGTTGATGTTGGCTTCCTCTCTATCTTTCCGATTACTCTCATCAGTTTTTGGGATGGTATTATGGCAGCGAAGCAGATGAACTGCTGCTTCCTTCATGAGTTTTTTTTTTTTACTGTTTTAATTATCTTCTATGCGTGGTCTCTATGGACATGGAAATTGGTAGTTTAACTGTTAAATGTTTTTATGGTTGAATGTTTTTCACTTCAAATTTTGTTCTTATATGCGGGAACATTATGTGTTACTTAAAAGTATTATTATTATTAATATGTGAACTCATTTTTCGTGATGTGTTGCTCGTCTCTTCTCTGTTGCTACTACTTAATTTGGTTATGTTTATGGTTCAGTGCATTGTGCTGATTGTCTCTATTTCTATGGCAGAAACAGTCTCTTCTCTAATTGTATCTATTTTTTGATTGGAAAATATTAGGACGACTTAGTGATGATGGGATACTCGGGATTGACTTAAAATGGTGAGTGAATGCAGTGGCTCATCATCCCAAGCCAAAAAAAAAAGAAAAGAAAAAAAGCTCTGAAAGCAAACATCCAGAAATCGGATGTTATTCCTTCAGCCCGGCTTGTTTGGAATGGGCTTGAATTTGTATAAATATCAAAAACAATGAATTGAAAGTAAGGTTTGAACTTAGAAAAGTCAATTGAGGACAACTTATACTACTTGAGCTAACTTCTACTTTATATACATTTTTAAATATTTATTAAATATATTTATTTTATAAAAAATTAGGTCGAAATTTTTAATTCGGGCGGCCTGGATGTGCTTGGGCAAAGGCTTAAAAACTTAAGCCTCCATGCCCTTACCATTTATTAAATATATTTATTTTACTTCACATAATATGTTGAGGTATTATACTTTTTAAAATCAAATAGAAGATCTTACGAGGGCAATTGTTTCTATTTCTGCTCCTTTTATTTTGGTGCGAACCACAAGATATTCAGAATCCAAACTAATCTGCTGCTTCGAGCTCGACCCATAGTCAGCCGTAAATGGCTTCGACTCCTCCAACTTATCTTACTCTTTACATAAGACTCTAACGTATCTTACTTTTGGGTACCCACTTTAAACATCGAGTTTAGGCACAGGCTGCTGTTGATAGAGAGGCTTTGGGGGTGTCCTCGTAAATTTTGGACATAAACCCTGCCTTGGCCTCCCTCCTCCACTGCGCAAAGGTTGTAGCAAAACTATGCAGATTTGTGCTGCCCGTCTCATAAGATCACTCCCTCACTCTTCTCACTCTCCAACTATTTCCACCACCACCACACTTGAACACATTGCTTCCACTCGCACAGGTAAGTACAAACTCTCATCTTCTCTCATCAATTGCCTGTGTTTGGCAACCATGAACAAATCCCAGTAAACAATTCTTGTAATAGGTTGCATATATCTTCAAACATGTAGATACCCATTAAGGAATTTGAGCTTTTTGATGAATGGAACGCTTGGACTTGCAATATGTATCAGTTTACTCATTCCCTTTAACCATTTTGGGTTAT
Source organism: Stephania yunnanensis (assembly GCA_039657365.1). Lineage (NCBI taxonomy): Eukaryota > Viridiplantae > Streptophyta > Magnoliopsida > Ranunculales > Menispermaceae > Stephania > Stephania yunnanensis. Next base: position 51,755,489 of record CM077591.1, read on the forward strand.
TAAGGTGTGGCAAAGGTTGTTTTGAAGAAGGGAAAGACACAGCTTTTTCGAGATGGAAGCCCAATGGTGTACAGTGGTGCAGTGGATAGAATAATTGGTAGGCCGCCGCCTAGAACCGGCGATGCCGTGCTTGTGGCCGATGGAACGGAGAAGCCCATTGGTTGGGGAATGTACAATTCAGTCTCCATGTTCTGCGTTCGACTTATGCAGCTAGAAGAGGAGGCAGCAAGGTAATATATATATATATATATCAAATACTAACAATCTTGGATTGTCAACATTGTTGGTTTTATTTTGATAGGGATCCGTTGTTCGCGCTGAACATGGAAAAGCTTCTTGAGAGAAGGATTTATGAAGCTATTGAGCTGCGGAGGAGTTTGGGCCTTCCTTCGGCTTTTACAAATGCTTATCGATTAGTAAATAGCGAAGGGGACAGGTAGTTATTATTTGGCCATTGCTATTTTGAATGCATTCATTAATCTAAGTATGATTTACAAAGCAATTCCAATGTTAGGAACAATGCACTATTAAGTAATAGTATCTAGCGAAGAAGAAACAACTCGCGGAAAATTAATGCATTTATGCGTCTATTCCACTGTGGTTCGAGGAGATTTGGGAAAACAAATGAATGAATTTATAGTTAATATGCTCAGAACCAGTTAGTTTCTTGACTTATGACCTTACTCGACCATGCCTCCTCTTGTTGAAATTCCATTGAAGATTTTCTTCTGATTTGTTCATAATTTGTTGTTTCAGTTCCATTATTGTAATGCAGGCTATCAGGTTTAATTGTTGATGTTTTTGGGGACTCAGCGGTAGTGGCATCATCTGCTGCATGGGTTGAGAAGTACAAGCCAGAAATCGAATCGTTCATTGGAAGAATTGCTGGAATTAATCACATAAAATGGAGGCCCTCAATTGATATTCTGAAAGAAGAAGGAATTGATTTACCAGAGCTGAAAGAGTCCCTAACATCACCGTCACTTGAAAGAGTGAAGGTATGGGCCTTAATACATTTTCGAATTGCACATTTCGTGTTCTTTACAGTCTTTAGGACCCAATATGGTAATAGTGAGTTTTGTGCATTTACTTATGTAAGCATGAGGAGTCTGCAGAAGTTCGAATTAGGAGTATGGTTGTTTGTCACCACCGTGTAGTATGATTTTTCAGACTCTTGAATATGCATATGAAGAAATTTGGGACTTCTTGTAATATCATGCTTCATCATATGAGAACACCATCGGTGTGTAAACGGTTTAGCTTGCTGCAGCCTTGCGTTTTGGAAACAAGCTCAAGAAGATAGCCTCACTGGACTTCCGACTTACCGTTCTAGTATTTTCATAGTTAAGAATTGCAATTGGATAGCACTGGTCTTTGGGAAAAATAAGACTTTTCTGACAATTGTTCTCTTTTGTCTATTTGCCATCTAATTCTGGTAGTAATAGCTTCCAAAGTCACTTTCCCAGTGGGAATATTTATCCTTCATGTGATCATCTTTGTTACTTTGTGCTTGATGAAAATTTATACTGTTCTAGATGCTTTGACATATCTAATGCATATTTCAAAATTTGCCAGGTTCTGGAAAACGGTATATCATATGCGATCTCATTGGAAGGTCAAAAGACAGGATTTTATGCTGACCAGCGTGAAAACCGCCAGTTCATATCCTCAATATCAGAGAACCAGAATGTTCTAGATGTTTGCTGTTATAGCGGTGGATTTGCTCTAAATGCAGCTCATGCTGGTGCAAAAGATGTCATAGGTAAAATATTAGACGCAATCATGCAATTATGTCTTGTATCTGAAATATTCTAAGAAGCTGGTTATTCTTAGTTTCTTATAATTATTTTGACTTCTTTTATTTTATGGCATGGATAATTGCGTTAATAGAGAGGAGAAAAACACAACGTGAGCACTCATAAGCTCAACAGAACACTACAACTACTTAGGTATCTACCGTTAATTGCATTATTTCAATACAACTAAAAATAGTGTCTTGTAATTACAAACTCTCTTTGATGGTTGTTTCACATGTCTTTGACACTTGGTTCGATGCAATGGTATAGTAGAAAATAGAAATTTTAAAAAAAATAGAAGAGGAGGAGGAGAATGGGGAAGCAATTGTACCAGAATTTGTTTTTGCTTTTTATCCCTGAACTTTTAATACCTGTGTTTTCACATTTATTTGTCTGTATAAGTATGATGCCTAATAGCAAGGTATTACATCCTTCTTTCAATATGTTGCAAAAGAACTTCCATGTGTTGTCTGTTTTTAATTTTTATCAAAATCAGATGCTTACTTCAATCTCTAAGGCAAATGTAGATATAGTAGGCCATTTCTTTGATCTAATGCTTATAATGATAAAACCCAGCTGGCAACACTAGGTTGCAATTTAAGAAGATCTATGATAAGACTTCCGTTGTGTGGCTTTTTATAGATGCCAGGATTATTGCAAGAAAAATAAATGCAATTTGTTTGAGTTCTATCGTGGAGTCTGGATTCTGGAGGAGTGTTATTTTCTTGCAATAGTGTTTGAATTACATACTTTTCAGGCATTGACACCTCCTTACCTGCTTTGGAGCTTGCAAAAGAAAATGTCCATCTTAACAACCTGGATCCAGGAAGAATATCATTTTTGAGACGAGATGCAACTGAGTTTATGAAAGGGGCTCTTTTGGAAAATAAATCATGGGATTTAGTTGTTTTAGACCCCCCAAAATTAGCACCTCGGCGAAAGGTACCCTTTTATGCCCAGAACACATTCTGATGCAAATTGATCTATGACTTAGTCTTGTTAATTAAACTATGCTAAATGTTTTTACAAATCTCATCCTTTCAATTGCAATGTCATTGAAATGTTGATATTGATGTCCATTGGTAGTATGTGAAAACTATGTTTGCTATTTTCACTTAATGAGTTTTAGAATAACGTGCACTGAATTAGTAAATCTTAGTCATGACTTGGGACTAATAAAAGAGCCGACTCTTGATCTGAAACCTTTTATTACAGCTACAAACTTCCTGCTATCTTTTCTATAATCATATTGCAACCTTCATCGCGATCCCACTAAAATTAATTTATCATTGATGGTTTTTTTACAACAACAAAGCCTCAATCCCAATTTAGTTGAGATCGGCTACATGGATCAATAAAAAAATTTGAAAAGGTCTTTAACTACTAATGCCGATCCTATAATAACTTCATCATTATAGGCTTTTGTTAATCAACGGAGTCTTTTATACTTGCCTCAAGTAGATTACATTGGGAACATTTTTTCAACACCAATTTGAATTTGAATTGATACTTTTGCAGCAAAATAATGTTTATCTTGTCAGCTTTGAAGCCTACTTAATCAACTGTATATTTTTTTAACACCAGTTTGTGTTTGAATTGATACTTTTGCAGCATCGTGTAAGGCTATAATGTTTCTCTTGTCAACTTTGAAGCCTACTTAATCAACCGTATAATAATGATTCACAGACACACACTTCAACATCAAAGAGTTAGCTTAACAATTAACATACTTGATTTCACTAGACTATTGGAGTGAGAAATTGGAAATCTATTGTAGAGTTTATTTTGAATATTTTCTTGCGAAGATGTATTTGATTAAAATGTCTAGCTGTACCAGAAGTATTTTCAAGTGAAAAGGAAGTTTCAGTCAGTAAATGTATTAAGCTTAAGCCACCGGCTCTTCTTGCTTCTTACATGGTTAGTGTTGTATTCAGGTTCTACAAAGCGCATCTGGAATGTATAGAAACTTGAATTCACTAGCCATGCAAATAACAAAAAGAGGCGGTCTCCTAATGACTTGTTCCTGTTCAGGAGCGATGACCCAAAGTGGAATGTTCTTGAGCGTTATTCAGGCAAGTGGTCGTCTTAGATTATTCAATATTCACTGCATCCCAAGTCTTATCATATAATGAATCTTGATCCAATGTTTGCGTTTTCTTATTATATTTTGGAGGGCAAGGTGAGGCTACATTGTGGATATTAATTCAGATAATCATATGGTTTGATAATTGAAGGTAGTAACTTGATTTGACATACTTAAAAAACCTCCAAAGGAAAATATGAGTTCGTGTTTCAACTCTGAGACATATTAGAAGGGGTAGACCAAAGTTAACATGGAACACATTAATTAGGAGGGATTTGGATAGTTTGGAAAGCTCATCATCAATTGCACTTAATCGAACACAATGGAAGAGTTTGATCCATGTAGCCAACTCCAATTAATTTGGGATCGAGGCTATGTTGTTGTCGTGTTTCAACTCTGAGACATATTTTCCTCCTCTAATTGATATTTAAATTGTACAACGCTTACATTCATGATGTGATAACATAAACAAACTGCATTCCGTACCATTGTTTCACAGATGCTAGATGATTCTGTAGTAGCATTTCTTTTGCAATATTACAAGGCCATTCATCGATTTCAAATTATTCAAATTTTTATCCATAATGAATTCAGGTTGCATTGTATTATTGATTTACAATTTTAAGACAATTTCAGCTTTTTGTGATTTGAGTTGCATAAGTGCGCGTATGCTGTAACATTTGCAGGTGCTGCTCTTATGCTTGTTAGCTTTCTATTTCCAGGGTGCAGCTTCAGTGGCAGGTCGAAAAATTACAGTTTTGAGGCAGTCTGGTGCAGCTTGCGATCATCCTATTGATCCGTCGTACCCTGAAGGCGCATACCTTTCAAATGTATTGCTTCGTGTACTTTGAACAATTGATCACTTTATATACACATTTTTAAACAAAGATTAAGCCTTTTTTTTTTTTTTTTTTTTCGAAATTGTCTACGTGCAGTTCACTTTGTTCTATTTATTATTGTTACAACAACAACAACAACAACAACAACGCCTCATCTATTGCATGGATCTTCAGACTCTTTCCTGTGACGGCGGAGTGACGCGATTGAATATGGTCTTATGAATTTTATACTGATGGCTCTCAGTTACATTATCAAGAGAGAAGAAAGGAAAACAAGAATCTAAAACCTTTCACTTCGCGAATTGCATAAAAGCCACATTGTACAACATATTCAGGTTGCAGTGTATCTGCTGTCAGATTAAATGGAAGTAATGTTGGCTCCTCAGCAATTTCATTTTCCTTTATAAAAACCACAGGTTGAACATGACTCTGATACAAAACTCTTGAGAGCTTAACAAAACTTATCCTACACGCTCCTTCGCAATGAAATGTAAGTCTTCCTACTACTGCTTGATCCCAAGTATGAGCATTGCTGCTGTCTTCTATTTGTAGCACATCATACTGACCTGCAACTGCAAGGCTGCATTTACAAGACATGGTAAATGCCTATTGACTCATAGATAAGAAAAAAAGAAAAAAAAGAAAGGCAGATGCCCCTAATAATTTGTTTGCTGCAAAGAGAGTTGCTTCTATAAATATAATAGCTGAATAATCATGTGTTAAAGAATCAACATACACAGAACCTGGCCAGATTTTGGGTAGTCCATTGATGATTATGCACAAATTTTCAATGAATATGTTTTTTTTTTACAACTATTATGATGGAGAAATGAGCAATTCAAATGGATTAGATTCCAAATCATTTCACAGTTAAACTTGCCAGGAAAAATCTACCAACTATTTGCGGCTGATGGAGCAAGACTCCCTGGTCTTGTCATCTGAAATACATCCTCAAATAGTCTACATTTCTCCATAATATAGCCAACAAACTGTTATGAACCATCTTCTAAAATCATAACCATCTAACCAGGCTCTAATTCCTCGAGATTTTGAGTATTCAAATGTTTACGTCCTTTACGACATGACTATGGAAAAGGTGCAGTCCAAGAACAGATGAGGGGTCATCAAATCGTGAAACTCAACAATAACCAATTGACTTTAACTAATCAAGAGATCCTGATATGAATTGATCAAATCATGGATCATTCTGAATCAAACTTAGATGCTTGCCTAATTTTGAACCTAGAAAAAAGCTAGAAATGCATAGGATACTGTCATTGTTGATTGATTTGTAAACAAGAATTATTTTGAAAAACTCAAACATTATTAGGGTTAGTTGCAAGAAAATTGCTAAATGACTCTAGAATCTAGATTAACTAGTTACCCAAAAGGCCCACCGGATTACCGTACGTTTAACTATACCTAGACTCTTAGATTGATTACCATTTTAACTTATCAGCAGTTCTTTAAAACGGGAAATCTTACATGCATTAGGAGTCTATTTGACTTAGTTCGTAATCGTTACGAGTGAAGAACCTTTTGTATTAGAGTCTAAATAGTCTTGCTACAAAAAAAAAGAAAAGAAAAGAAGTCTAACTAGTCTTAATTTGTAGTGTATAAATATATAGATAGGGGTAAACATGTCACTGAATAAAGGAAACAGATTTCAGATTTCTACTTGTTCTCTTTTCTTCTCCATTATCCACTCTAGAAAAAAATCATCCGAAAAAGAAAATTAAAAACAAAATGGATAAATAAATCTAAGTTAACGAGGGGCACATAGACTCTTATTTAGAAGGTTCATAGCAGTAACAGCAACAACTAGAAACATAGAAGTAATCACTTACAAAGTTACTTATAAAGGTTCTCCATAGTCTGCTTCAAGCGCTGAACATCAGCACCAACTACTTCACTGGCCTTTGTTCCATTATTGTAGAAGTGGAGAGTTGGCTGCGTCGAAGTAAGACAAAACAAACTCCGTCATTCTAACATAAATTCATAGCAAAAATGAAAGCAAAAATGGAACAGATACAAAATGCACCAAAAAGTTCTAAACAAATCAAAATATTAAATTGGAGTCAGTTGTTAATATTTACCACAGAGTAGACTTTCAAGTCACTTAATATGTTCTGAAGCCCTTCCTGCAAGAAGTATTTACGGTAAGTTCAACATTAATAACTATCAATAGAAAAGGCTCGCCGCCCTCTCTCAAAAGAAGTATGTCATAGGTTGTAAATACCGAAATCAACTTTTTTGACCTTGGACTACCAAAAGATTTATTAGTTTTTTGAATCATAGTATAACAGCAAATATTTACCACCTAGTAGCATGATCAATAGCATGCTTGAGGTCATGCAAAGGGTCACATGAGAGTTAAATTGCAAGGTGCAACAAACTCCACGTCTTTCCATTTATCCGCCAACACCAACATGAAAGGAGAGGCAAGTTGAACAAAATCATTAGTCTTTGAGGATAAATTCTACGGTTCCGACATGATCTCCAGTCTCACAATTAACATTTCCATAAGCAAGAATGCACTCAGATTTACATGGCAATCCCACAATTATAACATGTACATCTCATTTCCATTTTGGTGCCGTAGAGAATGAGAAACTGATAAGTAACATATCAAGTGAATGAAAAGTTGTGAAATCAACTGCATATTACTGTACAAAGTCACTTTCATTCCATATGAACAAAATAAACAGAAGAAGCAAAGACAAATAGCACAAGCACTTCTTACTTCATCGATATCAATCTTATACGTCGTAACTTGCGGATATTTCTTGCTCAATTCTTCAACAAGAGGAGCAATTAATTTGCCTACAAAAGATTTTCATGCACAAATTAAACCAAAAAAAAAATGCAAATACAAATCAATCTAACACAACGGAAACTCCAAAAAAAAAAAAAAAATCTTACATGGGCCGCACCAAGTAGCAGTGAAGTAGAAAACAGCAGGCAAGGATTCATCTATCAAGGAATAATTAATCCCAACAACACACAAACAAAAAGACTTTAATCAAGTAATAATCTGCCATAATATATCAAAATTAATGACATAGTCACATACATAAGCATAAATAGACCAAAATAATGAATACCTTTGGCCTTCTGAAGGGAACTATTGAACTGTTCTTCAGACTTGACAATGACAACATTGGAGGTTGGAGGACCTGAAAAATGAAAACAAATGGGGCCATGCCCAAAAAGGCAAAAACCCATCAAACTCTTATCCCCCATTTTCAATCAAGAATTTTCTATTAAGCATTCAATCACAATATCAAAAATCAAAAACCCAACAACGTAATCATGTAAAAATGAGATTTTGGGAAGGAATTGAGACTTACTTGAAGATGATGAAGCGAATAGTCGAGATGGGTAGGAGAGGAATCCCCTGTTGTTGCAACAAGGGCATGGAGGAGCATGAGTAGGCTTGGAAATGAGGGGGAAGATTGTTGGTGGTAATGGGTTTTCAACAGAGGAATGGAAGTGATTGAGAGAAGGGTTTAGTGTGAGAGTTGGGTCTCTCTTCGACCCAAGCAGACGAAGAAGAAGAGGTGCCCTCGTGAGACAGTTTTTCGCCATTTTCAGCTGTGGAGAGAGAGAGAGAGTGTGTGTGTTTATGCAAACGAAGCGGCACAAAGAACTCACTTTTCTCTACCAAAAGGGACCCTGCTGTGATGGCTCCCTTAAAACCAATGAGGCCCGCTAAGGGCACCCCACCATTTAATGAGGGCACCCAGTTAATTTGGGCACAAATCGATTTACCTGGGGCACCCAAAAATTAAACCCAAAATACCGAAAATGCCCCTCGTGCAAAAAACCCTCTCACCCACCCTCGTGCAAACCCCTGGGCACCCCACCACCACCACCACCACCACCACCACCCTCGTTCACCGAATTCCTGGTGGAAGAATTCATTGTTTTGAACCGAGCAGTGAGAGGAATCCCCGAAATCGTGTTCTCCGTCCCTCGCCGTGTGTTTCTCCTTCGTTCTTCTAGGTTTCTGCATTTTGTAGGGTCCGTTGTGTGAGCCGATTTCGTCTCCAAATTAGGGCTCGGTTGAAGATCGACGAATTAAGTTACATTTGGTAGAGTAGATGTAATGTGTGGTAGAGTAGATGTAATGTGTGTGTGGCGGTTTGTTAAAATGTAAAAAAATTCGGAAATCGTGGTTCTCGGCCACACAGGCCAGAGACTGTGTCAACCGTCTCGGCCTTGGCCGAGACATAAGCTAATATTTTTGGGAACTCGCGATCTCGGCCACGTAGACCCGGAAGAGTTAACCACGTATCGGTTGTCCACTTCCGAGAGGGTCTCCGTAGGCTCGGTCGTCATAGGACGAGAGTCAGGCGAATTGAAATGGTCAATTCATCTCGGTGGTGTTCAACCGAGAAATTTAAATGGGACTCGGTTATACAAGACCGATATATTGGAACACTTGTTGGTCATGAGTGACCGAAAATATGGTTTGTTTCACGAATCGCTTGACCGAGACATCGAAATGGATGAATTTGAACATTACAGTTTCAAAAAATCTCCGTAGTAGTCAAACTAACAATACAAGATTGAAAATCCAAAGACGACAATTTGCACCGAACTTTAATTAATTATAAATCTCCGTAACATTCAAACCGACTATAAAAAAGGTCCATCCATAAGTAAACAACAATTAAAACACAACACAACATTTGCATATACATAGAACATTCGGACGAATTGGTAAGCTTACACCTACGGTGTATCTAAGTCTACAAAACAGGTATGGTGGCTTCATGATCAGCGATTGCA